>JAVLVB010000957.1:1580295-1656529 GCA_032876305.1 Orestias chungarensis
TCTATCTATCTATCTATCTATCTATCTATCTATCTATCTATCTATCTATCTATCTATCTATCTATCTATCTATCTATCTATCTATCTATCTATCTATCTATCTATCTATCTATCTATCTATCTATCTATCTATCTATCTATCTATCTATCTATCTATCTATCTATCTATCTATCTATCTATCTATCTATCTATCTAATCATCTGCAGGTGTCTGTCACTTTCTCCAAGAAGAAAAAGTGGAATAAAACAGATCTACCTGGTCTTCAGTGTGGTCCACAAAATGCTTGACAACAGGAAGAAATCCACTGTCAAGAAGGATGTGGTTTGTTGTGTATGATAAAGACTATAACCTACAGTTTAAATTTGTTAACAGGTAGGTAGAAAGACAAAGAAAGGGGTCAAAATTGTTTCTGAGAATTAGATTGGTTTTTACTCACTAAGCCTATATTTATATACTACATTTTAAAATAAATTTTAAAAAATGAATACTGTTTAGACAATAGGTGCTTAAGAGTTAAAAATAGATTATTTGTTGTCAAATATTCAAAATGCTGCAAAATAATGTGTACATTTTAGATATGTGTAGTTAAATAATCTATGCTTGATTCCTATTTAAAAATGCTTACAATTTTATGTGTCTTACCAAATTTATTTCACTTTTAGTTTTTGTTTTTAATCTTCAACAAGTTAGCATCCCTAAGCCATCCGGAATGCCTTAATATTTGCTGAAAAGCATTTAGCAAAGTTCTAAACCGTCTATTTCCTTAGATCCATATTAATATGATTGCAACACACAATGCTGCAGGCCTGTGGGGAGCAGATCTATCTCATATAAGGTTTCTTGGACTAAATATGGTGACTGCATAAGATATTGAAGTAAACAGTAAACTCTTTGTCAAGTCCAAGAAAGCAGTTTAAAATTATTTGAGTTTTTGGACATGCTGGATTATCCTGCTCTAAGGAGCCATCAGAAACTGTACACACTGGAAAATAGGTATCCTGCAGGATTTAGATCCATCCTAGTTTTAACACAGCTGCATCAAATGATTCAGCATGTAATGGATTTTGGAAAAATGTATTTGATTCAGGTGTTTTGACTGAGGGTTTCATCTAAAACCTGCAGGACAGCAGTTCTGGAGGTCTAGGGTTTGAGAAGCTAGATGTAAAGTGTGCTGTCCTTTGTCCCACACTGTAACATCTCTTTACAGTCTAATAGTTTATGTCTTATTTCATCTGCACTTAATTTTTGGAGCTCTCATAATCAGTCATTCTTTAAGACAGCAATTACCAAGGCATGGAAAAACATTCACAAAACTTACTTCCATGGCTAAATGTCATTCAGCTACTATTCAGTAGCAAAACTGTTTATTTTACATTTAAAAGCAATCTATCATAATCTTCACAATTTTTGATGCAAAAAATAATCTCGTCATTGTTGCATATATCCAACATATAAGCCACTCTTTCTTCCTTTACCTTAACAGGTAAATAAACTCAGAATAGCAATGGGAGTAACAGTGCGTGGCCCTGAAATTATGCCGGTCTGACGGTCACCCCCGAGACACAGTTGAACAGTTCAGCACTGAAGCAGAGCAAAGCAGCGTGAATGAATATGCACTTTGACTGAAAGTGTGGAAACCATAACCCCCTCTGCCCAGCAGTCTGACAGCTTCCTGCTGTTCAGCACTTGACTTCTGGCAGCTTGCAAAGTGTTTGCTCTCTTTTTTGTTTTTGTGAATCCAAACTTGGCTACTGTTAAGATGAGCAAAACTTTATGAGTTGAAAAACCAGTTTTTTATGTTTATAATTTGGATCATACACAGACAGCATAATTGAGTTGCTGGTTTGTTTTCACATTAAGGGTCCAAATGCTAAAGACCTAAAGCTCATATTTCAAATACCTGTGCCTCATAAGAAAATAGAAAGAATTTATATCCCATTCTGAAATCTTGATGAACATGTGAAGTCAAATGTTAGAATTTTCTTAAGATAAGCAAGAAAAAATGTAGAGACTCACTAGAAACGCCTAGGTATCAAATAATTTAGCCTTACATATCAAATAAAAAAAAGTACAATAAAGAGACTAAATCCCATCATCGGGGTATGGGGAAAAACAACAACTCTTCAGCCCTTACATAGCATCTTCTGTGACAAATTCTGTCATGTTACAAAAACGGGTAAACACAGATATTTACATACACAAACGATCATAATACAAAATTAAGTTTAAAGATGTCCCATTCTTTTGCAATTCAGCAAAAACAAAAAAACAAACAAACAAAGAAAAAAAAGGTAAGGCCGAATGAGTTTTAGCAGCAAACCGCTTAATCTGATTGGATGTCAGACTATGAGTAAAAAAAGAGGAAAAACTGATGTTTTTTTTCATTTGCTTTTGACTTAGTTTGTTTTTGACTTAATATTATTCAATATGTTTGTAAATTTTTCTATTTATGTGGTTTCTATTAACATAAATTTTTGTTGTTGTTGTTTGTATTTTTTTTATCTTGGAGTTTTTTGAAATTCTTGGGTATATTTCTTTGAAATGTGCTTTATTGCTTTAATATAACTGTTAAGGATTGTAAATGTAGTTTTTAAATTTTTTGTTGTACACATTACATTCATCTAAAAATAGATTGCAATTTCAGTTAATAAATATTTTAAAGGCATGCTCAGAACACCACCTGAAGAGTATCTCAGAGAAGAATTTACAGCCAATAACAGAGAGGATTGAATGGTTTAGAAGCTGTTAAACATTTGGCTGCTGGTCTTTACGAAAATACTTATATTGGCAGTCGTATAAAAAGCAAAAAACTAAACTCATCCAAATAATATTTAAGTGTATTAAATGTATATGTGTAAATGTGTTTAAATGTACTAGCCAGTTATTTCTTACTTTTTTTACAGCTTACTTTTGAATTGATATCATTCTAAATCCTTATAAATTTGCAAAAGAAATGTGCCAAAGACCCTTGCAAAATTTTCTTGGTATTTTGGTTTTGAGATCCTTGGTGGACGGCCCTATTGCACCCTATCTACATAAATGACGAGTAATTTTAATATTTAAATTTTTTTTTACTTTACACTTTAATTATTTTAACCTTGGTATTGTTTATTTGGCTTGTTTTTCATTTTGGTAATAAGCCTTGGCACATTTTGCTATGACAATGCTTTTTCTCAACTACAGGTCATGAGAACTGGTTGTGGAAATAAAAATAAAAAATAAAAAATAAACCATAGACTGGCAAACACTAATTAAAACCCCCCAACAACAGAAAATGAGCAGGAATGTCCTGCAGGGGATTTTGGGGCATTCCATTGGAGCACTACTTTTCCATGTAGCTTCTTCCATACTAAGCAATAAGATTCAGTCTAGAAGATTTAGTCTTTATAAAACAAACTCTTTAACCTCAAAGCAAAACTAATCTTACAAAATTAGGACACATAACAGTACATTACAGAAAATACATGACCACCTTCACCGCCTTCAACTAAGTATATATTACGTTGGATGCAATCACATCAAGTGTGTGGAGGCCAAGTTAATATTTATAATGTTCCGTTACTGTTAAAAGTTATTTGTTAAATTAATAATTTAATAAATACATTTGTTGGGGTTTAGGTAGCATTGTTATATAGCACATAGGTAATTTCGTAATGTTTTATTGTGCATGAGTATTTTATTTTAAGTTTGTATGTTTTATAGCTTAATAGGCCATTTTGCAATTTATGCAAATGAGGTGTGCAGGGGGTGGAGTGCGAACGAAAGTTAGAGCTGAAAGAAGGGAAGGGCGGCAATAAGATCGACAGAGCCCCACGGTTTTTCAACCGTAGTTTGTTTGTGGAGGTAAGCTAGGATTCAACTGATTTTGTAAAGGATAACGCAAAAACTGTGCAATAAATTTTTGTTTTGCATCTTTACAACGGAGCGCTGTGGCAGTTTTTATTTTCCTCTTCAAACACCGTTGTAATCAGTGAAAGTAACCTTGTGGCAACACAAAGTGTCTCGATCCAGCATCATAATTAGGCTTGCAAAATTGGATAGTGTAATATTTGGACTCTAAAACATTGGTCTCTAAAACATTTCCCTGTGTCTTTAAACACTCTAGCTTCATGTCAGTGTCTAAAACTAAATGTTGTTTGTTTTTTCTTGTATATGAAAAAACACTTATCCTCCAGAAATTTCCAAATGTTGCTGCATCCATCTTTGCACTTTCAGGCGCTGCTGCTGAGCAGCTTCCCTATATCACGATGCCACCACCACCATGTTTCACAGTTGATGTGTTGTGATGATGTGCAGTATTTGGTGTTCCATCTCGCAACACCAAATAACTTTTTTTCTCTTGAACATTAACTATCACAATTTTTTATTGTTTTGTAAACTCTTGTTAAGCCTTGATATGAGTTTTCTTCAAAAGTGACTGTCTCATTGCCACTTTTCAATAAAGTCGAAATTTACCCAATAATTTATTATATTTTGCACATTTTTATTTAAATGTCAACATTTAGTTACAATCAGTTTTAGCTTTGACGTAAGTTTTTTTCGTAAAAAAAGGAGACAGATTTGTTTATCATAACCAATTTTTAAAAGTAATAAACAGGGTAAAACATTCAAGGGTGTTATTACTCTCCAGGCACTGTGTTAGCTGCTACAGCTTCCTTCAGTCAGAATCTCTGTAATCTCTTTGTTTGGGAGAGATGGATAGTGTGCAGCTAAAACTCTAATAATTGAATTTTATGAAGCTTAAAGCATAGGGCTCTATTTATCAAGTGTCTTTTTGTGAGTTTTGCCATCATCTAGCTAACTAGGCAAGGGCAGGCAAGGCAAGTTTATTTGTATAGCAAATTTTCGTGTACAAAACAATTCAAAGTGCTTTACATAGAAAAAAGAACAGAAAATGAAACAATAAAATCCACTTTGAATTTAAAAGAAATAAATTAAAATTAAAATAAAATAAAAATAATAACAATAGTAATAATATTCTCAGTTGCTATATGCACAGTTAAACAAGGCTGTTTTCAGCCTGGATTTAAACAACGGCAGAGTTGAAACAAGTCTCACCTCTTCAGGAAGACTCTTCAAGATTTTAGGAGCCTAAAACTGGAATGAAGCCTCCCCTTGTTTGGTCCTGACTTTGGGCATCAGAAGGAGGCCACTACCCGAGGTTCTCAGAGTCCGGGCTGGTTCATATGGCTTTAACATGTCAGATATGTACTTTGGGGCTAAACCAGGAAGAGACTTGTACACAATCAAGGCTGTTTTAAAGTCTATTCTTTAAGTGACGGGAAGCCAGTGCAGAGACATTAGCACTGGACTGATGTGGTCATATTTCCTGGTTTTGGTCATAACTCGAGCAGCAGCATTCTGGATGTTCTGAAGCTGTCTTAAGGCCCGTTTAGAAAGCTCAGTGAGCAGACCGTTACAGTAGTCTAACCTGCTAGAGATAAAAGCATGGATAAGTCTTTCTACGTCTGGTTTAGAGATTATTCCTCTGATTCTGGCAATGTTTTTAAGATGGTGAAAGGCTGCTGATGTAATTGATTTAATGTGGCTGTTGAAGTTCAGTTCAGAATCCACTATTACTCCAAGATTTTTGACCTGATGTTTAGGTTCCAGAGAGAGCGTCAGAAGGTAACTGATGACACTTTCTCTTTGTTTCTGTGGGCCACAGACAAATATTTCAGTTTTGTCTGATTTTAACTGGAGGAAGTTTTTCTGCACCCACAAACTGATCTGTTCAATACAGTGACACAATAAATCAACAGGCCCATGTTCTCCTCCTGTCAGCAAAACGTAGATATGAGTGTCATCGGCATAGTTGTGGTTAGGACACATCATGGTCGCGTAGAATTGCTAGAATTGCTTAAAAGTGTAATGAGCTGAATGATCAATGAGAAAGCTCAAAACAGTGAATAAAGATGCCAACATTAGCATAACTCTTTAGATAACTGTGTCAGGGTTGAGGGTTTTTCCCAGGTTGTCCACTGGGGGTTACCCGAGCCCCTGCCTGGCAGTAGCGCCTCAGTGCTCCTTGGCTTTCTGCACAGGTGCTCCACATCAGGTGATGACCAGAGTGGCTTAAGAAGAGTGAGATACACTCTGGTCCACACAGTAAGGTTGCCCTCTCAGTGCCAGATTTCATGTTGCTCTCTAGAGTTATTTCTTGTTGTTTCCTCGTTGCCTCTTCAAGTTACTCCATTGCTTTTTGTGTTATTCCTTTTGCCTAACCTCCAACAACATCTCCCTGTGTATGCCCAACCTACGTCAAGACTCCACATCCACCTGTGTGCAGAACTCACCGTGTTACCTCTGGATTTCAGCCTCATCCTGGTCATCACTCCTTGCTTCACTCAGCTCGATCTGTCCGCTCCAGCCCCTGCAAACGAACCTTTAGTTACCTCCAGGACAACCACCAACATCAGGATCTCAACCCACTCACCTCTCCCTGGCGGTCTCCATCTCCTCCTCAAGTAAGAAGGTCTCCATCTACAATAATACTCACCTCAGCTTAAACTCCACTCCTCTGTTCTCTGCTAATGGTCTCCCCCGCCGTTGCCGCAGTTTCCTGCAGATCCCCAGTTCCAGCTTCAAGATCACGATTAAAACCGTTGTTTAATAAAACTCATTTGCTGATTATTTGCCTCCTGAGAGTCTTGGACAGAAAGCTTAACAACAACATGAAAAACTGATTTCAATATTATATCATCACCAGGAAAAATCTTTGAGTGTGTTACCCAAGCTGATTTATAACTAAAGTTCAGTTTTTGATTTAAAATGTTCTCTCTCTTTAATCATAAATTGTGTTCCCCTTCCTTATAAAACTCAGGCACAAATTCTTCATTAGAAGCTCTACTTTCTAAGCTCAAAAAGGAAGCCCTTGTAGTAAGAGGGGAACACACTGTACAGACCACAATAATGAGCTGGTGTTCAGCAGAGTACATAGTAAGTCAAACTCAGTGTATGTTGGTTTGGAGGACTAATTTTAAGCATTATACAGAAACGACAGGAGCTCCCATGGTAATGGTACACCCCGTAGCAGTTCATGAATTGGCACCAGATGGAAAGTGGCAAGTGGGAAAAGCGGAAGAGAATTGTATCGACATGTTGTGCAGGGGAAGGCCCTGAGCCGAAGCCATTAGCCATGTTGCCGAGTCACCGGGGGGAAAGCTCAGTCAGTTTGAGTTTTCACTTCACCTGTGTGTTGATAGGAGCACCCTGGGTGGCAGCCTAACATTGGGTCAGCACACAAATCAAGATGCTGATGAGTAGAGGCCCGGCAATCCCATGTAATAAATACCCCTAATTTGGTAAAGACTTAGGGATAATTGTCTTCTCCCTGAGCCCATCTGTTTGTTTTTAATGAGATTATTATAAGGTCTTATTACCAATACGACTTCCTCTGTCTCTTCTTAAAATTTAATTTGCATCATTTATTGCTGCTAAGTGAAGGTCTGGAGCCTATTAACACCAGAGGGCTCAGCAGGAGAGCAGTTGTAGTTTGTAAGTTAAACTTTAAAGAGGAGAAACCTGAGTGACAACAAAAATTTTGTCATAGCCAAATATCAGTTTTAAGTCAAGTTCAAAGATAAAATGAACAAAAAAATTAGACCTGCCATGATCAATAAACGGAGTGCTGCATAGTCTAAGTTTATAAGTAATAAAGTTAAATACATACAGTTAAATAGAATAGATAGACAAATTTAAACTTTACTTTATCTAAGATTGTGGTATTCTAAAACGTTTAGCTTTACAGTGGTTAATAAGAACTACCGTCAATTTGTAAATTGTTAAATATACATATAAATTAAATTAAATAAAAAATATATTTTTAGACAGTATATTTGGGTTTATTTAATTCATCTTGTGAAACTTTTAGTACTAATCTAAAACACTGTGCTTTTCTTAAGATAACATAAGTTTTGTAAAACTTTCATTACACATTTCAATTTATCTGGCTTTTTGTTTAGTCTTCCATCTATCTTTTTAGAACTAGTAGCATGGAGGGGAAAAAAGCAGGAACATTGTGGAAAGGTTTAACTGTTTTAATATTTTATATATTTTATTCTTCTTTTTATATGAAGGTCACCCAGCAGTCTATTCATTTTGTTATTGTTATCTGAGATCTGGTTTAGGGGTGTATAGAGTCAGACCATAAATTGACTATCATTTAAGACTTTTGCTTTCTGGCTTAGCTTGTCTGTCACTACAACAGATCTGAAATGTGACAGTATTAGTGAAGTCTAAGCCAATATTTGTAAGCCCATTTTAGCTCCATGCTACCAGCGCTCATGTACAAGTAACCAAGATACTTACATTTCTCTGCCACATATCATCTAATGTCTGTTGTTAGTCTTGTGTTGCAGAAACATAAGAGTTTATGTTATTGTGCTCATTTTCAAATCCAAATAATAGTATGTAAAAAAATTCCGCAAGTTCTAAAGACAAGAATTAATTTACATTGCAATCTTCCTAATTCTTACCTCCAACTAGGTCTGTTTATATTTATGCTTGTTGTAATAACCTTCCATTTTCTAGAACCAACTTCATGTATTTTGTTGCCATCAGTTAGGTAATAATAACACATAAATAAGAGGCCTATACTAGATGACTATGCTAGATGACTAAATTGTATTATTTGTGTTAGCCCTTTCAATTTTCTAAACCCATGAAATTTATATAACATATTTTGTCTTATCTTATTGACTTAGCATGCACTTAAATGTTGGCCCCAAGAAAAGAGAGATACTGACAAACTCAGGAGTTTAACAAGATGTTACAGGCCATTGTCATGTTGCAAAGAGAGCATCTAACTGCAGTCCCCACTTTTTGACAGTGATGACACACTCTGATGTGCAGCTCGCCTAGCTGTGCCGGAAGAGGCGTCTGTTCTTATTAGCTCCATTCGAAGCAGGATATTTGGAGTGAATACTGTCAAAACCCTTTGCAGTTTTCATCTCAGCTGAAGACAACCCGTGCCACAGCACATCCGTCAGGGAGAAGGCCCCGCTACCTCTCTCTCCACAAAGACTTTATGGTGAGAGAATGTGAATGCATGACAAAAGTTTGGATTGACAGTTTCCTTTGATGTAATAAAAATACATCTCGGTAGAAAAGCTTTAATATGTTTTTTAAATGACTAGGAAAGTAAATAGTTAGGAATTATACATCATCATATTTGTATGTTGTTTTTTTGTAGAACTCTGAACACTTTTGAGTTAAAATATGTAGCAATATTGAGGTGTAATATATTTTATTTTTGGTCACAATCTATCTAATCACAATCACTTTATATCAGTTACTATATGCTATCTTAAATTAAGTAGAGTAAGTAGAATAGTAGAGTAATGAAAGTATTTGCCTTTGCATTGACTGGTCTTTTCCAGAAAAAGAAGAATACAGTGAATTCTTCTAACTGTGTTTGTTGGTAAAGATTACTCGGAAGTGCTGGGCATGATCTAGAGGGTGATAATTCCAGAAGATGCTGCAGGTCAGTTGGAGAGGGGGCACGCTGAGGGAACTTCCGAGAACTCTACCTAAGGGCATTTACTCAAGGAGCTTGTTCAGGTAAGAGCTTTTATGGTCCATTCTGCCATACCAAGATTCAAAGGGCAAAAGCATTAATAGCCAAGAAAAATAAACATCTTATAATATTGCAGCAGGCCCTGAAAGGCTTGTGAAGAACTTTACATGAAAGTGGATTACCTAACAGCATACAATGCAAACAACAAGATTTATCACAAAGCATCTCTACATGTTGATCAATCCCTTCTGATCCAGTTGGCCAAAAACTTTGGATGGAACCTGATTGAATAAAACTTTTTTTTTTTTACCAGTCCTAATGCTAGATCTGGCATCACTACAATAATTTTTGTCATGTCAACAGAGAATAATTTTTTAACGGATTTTATATGCTGATTTAAAAACAGACTTTTAAGCCATAACTGCATTTATCAGTGCCTTCATTTCCATTGTGGTGTCACTGTCGCTGCTCATGTTTGTGTCTCTGACCCTTTGCGGTATTCATTCATATGTGCTGCCTCTCTTTTCAATTGCCTTTCATCATCTACAGTATGTTTTGGCATGAGCCAGTGCATGTACGCATGTGTCTCTGACTGACTCGATGAAATAATGGAGTCTGGAGAGGTTTGAGAAGGAGGAGGCCGTTGTTTCCTGAGAAATAAACCATACAGTATCTTCCACAAACCTGAAGCAAGAAGGCAAGCTGTTCGAATCCAGCAAGAAGAAGATACCAATAAACAGCCCACAAGTGATATGGCAATAACAAGATATGATTTGTTCCATTCCTTCATAAGTTATTTCTTATCAGAAGCAGCAAGGTTTTTGTTTGCTTTTGCCATTTCATTGCAGCACTCCCATCTGTAAGCTGATGGATTTTTCAGATAGAGCTTTCAATCTCCTTGGGCTATGGTAAATGAATTAGGGAGGCCTGAGCAGTTACATTTTTAGCATCATGGACTAGATACACATTATACTGAAAGCCTAAATACCTGCTGGGCTTCAATATTACCATTCAGTTGCCATCAAGAGCCCTGCAGAGAGGTCATAGAGGTTGAAAGACTGCACTGGATAGAGAGAGCATGCAGAAAGAGGGGCTGATGATATCAAAATCAATTCCTTGAATGAGCGAGCAACTCAAGCAAGGATTGAGTTTCACTGCTGTGCTATGATAAAACAAAGAGCACAATTATGTTATAAATTGAGCAAGAAAATATGAGTTAAGCAGCCGTTGATCCAGCATCCAGCAATGATCGCAAGAGGTTACACTCTTTCGCTGCTGGGCTGCAGAACAATAAAGCAACAAAGTCTTGCTGCTCTTTGCTTCAACGTATACTGACATTGCTTTACCAGAAGAGGCCTTTGAGTTATACCCAAAGAAAGTCAAATTCCCCCCCCATAACTTTCTTTAAGTTTGTTTATGCGTAGCCATCTTAGCGTTGCTCTTTGTACTTTTAGCATTTACTTTACTCATAGTTTTTGTAAACGGACCAACTCTAAGCCACCACACTTTGCATTAATTTGTCTTAAACATATTTAATGATAGTGGCTAAACATAGTAGGTGAATTCATTTACAGAAACCTTTTTAAATTCCTCTTGAAGATTGAAAACGACATCCAATTTTTTTCTTCTTTTGCACCCTCCTAGGTGTTAGGATAAATTTAACTGTTTTCATTGACCTACTTCAAAGCTGCTTCTCTGAGGTACAGTACGTGTAATACTGAATTGTGTCTATTTCGAAAATAATCAATGATAATAATTAAATAGATAATAATAGAAGCAGAAATACAAGCTAAAAAACTTGATATGTTATGCCAAGTGAAAGAAAAATGATATAGTCATAAAAAAAAAATTGGTCGCACAATTGAATAATTATAGAAAGTGAAGTGAGATGTTTCATTCAGTCCTCTAACAGGCTCTGACATCGATAAATTTATTCTGCCTGTCCCTTTCAGCCTGAGATATAAGATGTTTTCTTGCTTGTATTTCAAATAACCCAGAGCATCCCAATGCGATCTGAAGTTCAATTCAAACAAGGTCTTCCTTTTAATTTTTAGCCAGTCCTTGGTGGATAATGTATATTTGATCATTGTCATGTTACAGAATCAAATTATGCTTTAATGTAGAGTTTATTACAGATAAACTCCTCTGATAAACATACAGTAGAATTAAATGGGCCTTGATATGTATGCAAATTATTACACTTCCAGCTCAATAGTTTGCTTTGGCTCTTTATTTCAAAAGTTCTGGTATTTGCGAGAAGTAAATTAATTTTCAACCAAAACATCAGGAGGCACACAATATTTCTGGAGTAGCCACAGAGATCCACAATTCAGGTGAAGGAATCTTCACTTCCCAGAGAAGTGTGGTGCTTCACAAGTCTCTCTGTTATGGAAGAGTGTCAGGATGAACGTGAGCAATAACTTGGTAACAGTGCAATCGTTGTTCCATTGTTAGAAGAAGCACAATTTAAAGATTCCCCAGAGAAATGCTAAAAACAACAAATGTTTGAAAAAGGCTGCTTTGATTGGAATATACCACAATTTGTGGTAGAAAACTGAAACGTTATAGAATCTGTACAATAGAAAAGTTGCAGCATACGGCTGTGGGGATGTCTTTGATAGAGACTTAAAAGCCAGTTTCCAGTACTTCAGAAGTAGTTGGGGCTACACTAAACCAATGATGCTATTTTTTACTTAATCATCTTTTAACTATAAGACATTTTGATTTGGAAATGTCTCCTTTTTTTGTCCAATTGTTCTGATTCTACGTGTACACTGATTTGCTTACGGACAGAAAATTAACTACTGTACTTATGATCTAAGCTACTTAGTAAATATGTTTTCTTGTATACCTTATTTAAAAAAAATTTGCACTTATATTTTTTATATCTTACTAAGAGAAAAGCATGAGCAAACTCTCCCAATGTGCCATTACTTTCTGATATCATCTTGTTTAATACACTTATTTGAGCTCTAATAACCTATGACAATTTTACAACTGTTAAAAAACATTGGTTTTTCTCCAGTTTCATCTGCAATTGAGATAGGGCAAGATAACCAGATCACAGGTGTACTACATCAGTCTCTGCCAATGTCAATGGGATTACCTGTCCTCTGTAGACTGAGCTGAACACAGGGAGGGATATGGCAAAGAAGCTGGGGAAATAGGTCAAGTACACTCATATGGGCAGGTGTTCTTTTAAACATATCAAAGCAATCTCCGGGGAATGCAGCAAATTGAAACATTCCTGCTTTGATACGAAATATATTTTCAGTTGGATCCAGTGCAGACGTACAAAACATTTTGTTCCAAATGATTGGTTTGATTTTGTCCATGTTTGATCTATCTACATAAAACTGGTTAATTTAAAAGATGAACAGTAAACCATTCTCATTTTACTCAGCTAAAGCATTTTGAATGAATAATGACTTACACAGTAATTTAGTATACATTTAAGGAGATATCATTGCGATTAAAAGTAATTTTTGTGACACTACTATTGTTTAGTATCAAAATAAACGTTGTTTAGGACAAAATCTCCTGCCAGAAGTGCATAAAATGGAGAAGAAACCATGTACATAAAATTAAAAAAAACACAAAAACATCAATAAAACTTGCAGAGGTTTCATGATGTATGACATTAATTGTACATCTAAAATAAAAACAATTGAAATATGTTGATATATTGAGCAATCTTTAAATAATCTTTTCCTCTATACTGTATGGGTGCTGTAGCTAAAACCGATAATCTAAGAATAGGCATCTTAGGTTAATGAGTCATTAGCTCATGCCTCAGCCTGTTCACAGCTGAGAATGGGCATTAAAATATCTCCGAAGCTCTATCTAGATGACAGCCCGACATTGCTTATATTCGAATTCAGCCATGAATCCATCCATTATTGAGGGGAACCTCACATAACTTGTTTTCATAAAATGTATTCCTTTGCAATTGTCTCTGTCAAGATTATAGTTCAAGGTTTAAACTAGAATGCACCACTAAACTTAAGGCAAGGCAAAATGTATTTTTATCGAATATTTTGTGTTGAAGAAAACTGAAAAGTGCATTAAAGTGCAACACCTTATAAGCAGAAATTAGGAGCAAAAAAAAGAGAAAAGAGAACTGTTTTCAGAATTGACTTTAGTATTGTCTGAGTGAAGGATCGTGTTACTTCTTCAAAAAGACTGATTTTTGGATCATAACACTGATACAGAGCCTCACCTTTTTTGGTCCCGAATCCTGGCACCAGCAGGGGACTACCAATATGTGAGCTTTTCAAAGTCTGAGCTGGAAACAGGAAGCCAGTGCAGAGATCTTACCACTGGACTTTCATACTTGTGTTTCCTTGTTCTTCTGAGAATATGTTATAGTTTGCCAATGAGATCCCCTAGTAACTCCCAGTGCTCGTGACCAATTTGAACATGAAACATGAAAAACTAAACTAGAAGCCAAAGCTTTGAACATAATGAACCCAAAGATCACTGAGATGGAAAACACATCTTTAATGTGAGATTGGGGTAAATTTTGGATTTTGTACATTTGAAGGAGCCAGCTTAGGTGGTTAAGGAAGCCATTTGGAAGTTTTACAGACATTTTCTTCTGGAAGAAGACAAAACTACCAGAGAGACTATAGTGTAAATCCCATCTGGTCTCTTGCAAAGAATTAGACACCTACATAACATGTACAAATAGACATCTAATTATCTATCTATCTTGAGGATACCTGCTTGCTGCCCCCCCATTTGCATGCCTGATTAACTATATAGCATGTGTATGTGGTGGTAGCCTGTAAGGAACTTTATTACAAAAAATACAAGTATTAAAGGAAATCAAACAGATTTAGGAAGTCACAAATCCATAATATACAGTATTAACTAAAAGCTGATGTGAGTAGATTGAAAGGTATTGTTTTGATAATGGTGCTTGATTTAAAGAGCAGCAAGAGGATGAATAATCAGTTGCCATACAATGGACTTTTACTAAATGTGCCACACTTAACAAGACAAGTTCCCAAGTCTAGCCAAAGGGATGATGTCACTGGGATGAAAGAAAAAGTAGTCATGGCCTTCATGTTAGAAATCTCTGTATTAAATAACAGATAAAAGTGCAGCTAAAGAGATAAAACGTTTCGTCACAATGGATACAAAAGACAAAGTGGCGCTCCAAACTAAATTTCAAGGGCAGGTGGCCATGTAGCTAAGGTCTGAGACCAAGTCTGTCAACCTCTCCGTCTTCTTGATACGGATTTTGCATTTGGCATCCTTTTGACTATCCTTCAATGCCAACATGAAATAGAATCAAGATCCTTTGAAGTTAGGTGTCAAAACACTAGTCCTGACTTGATAGTGAATAAGTAATGACAGAACCTCTTGTGGTCAAAGTTTCACTCTTCAAGGTTTGTCTGTTTGTAAAGTATATGTTTTTTAAATTAAAGTATATACTTCAACATATAGAAAGTAAAGAGTATCATACAGAGTATCCTGTATGACTGTTATGTGCAATTGAAATGCGTTATTTGCCTCTGCGGTAAAATTTGTATATTAGTACAGTTCACTTACTTTTTATAGTATGCTAAATGCATCTTTGCGTGTAAAAAAAGCCCATCAAATGGTAATGATAGCCAAAAAAAAGTTAAAATATGTTCTATCCTGGATATTTTATCCTTTTACAAAAACCTTTTGCGTTTGCACCAAATCTTAATTTAAGACACTTTATAAATTAGTTTTTATGATTTCCCTTGAAAAAAGATCTCGTATCTACCTCATTTCCATTTATAAAGAGCACAATGTTGAAAAAATGTACTCAAATTCTTCCAAATTATTGCAGCACAATCCAGTTTTTTGATCCTGTTACATATACAGACAAATTCCTCCACTTATATGGTACAGTATAGTTAGATTTAGTAAATTTTGAAAAAAATAAAATAAAAATGGTTAAAAGTTATTTATAGGGAAAGTCAGAGGCACATACTTTGTTTCCTGTTAACACAAAAAAGCATGAGAGGTCAGTAATTTAAAATTAAAAGACAGGACAAAGAAAAATACACAGCATTACCATGCCAGGAGTGCTTTCTATGGTGTAGTATCGCAAAGGCAACAGGTAGAGACAAATACAGCTCTATTTAGATGCTAACGCAAAAAGAAAAAAGAAAAAAAAAACACAACCAAACTGAACTGATGGGATAACATATGGAAAAATATATGTAAAAGGGATAAGGGGTACCTTGATGTCATGGTCTGTGTTGTTTTGGTCTCTGTTTAGTTTGCTGTAGATGTTTAGTTTACTTTGTTGTGATGAAGTTACTGTCATTTCCTATTCTGTTGAGTCTTCTTTGATGGTTTTTTTTTTTTGGTATGTTTGGTTATTCTTCCTTTTTGTGTTCCCCAGTTCCCCCTGCTCTCTCTCTCTTCCTCAGCCAAATTTTCCCTTAAACCATGCACACCTGTTTTCACTCTGCAGTCTAATCATTCTCTTTGTTCCACCTTTCATCCATCCTAGCATTTAAACCCGTTCTGTGTTCTGTTCTATGACACTTTAAAGGGAAAGAAAGATAACATCCCTAAATAAGGGCACACAGCGACAGGAAATAAGTAAGTTCCACAGACAAAACAAAAATCAAAGGGTAAGTAAAGTTAGTGGCTGCTAAAGCGCTGGTAATGGCTCTATCTAGGTAAGAGACACAGCTAAACCGAAAAGTACTGGAGCAAACTTTGAGTTTTATTGTAAGGAAAAACCCAGGGGAGTGTACACAAGTCATGACAGATTTGGCCTCTTTAACTTCTTTCTGTATCTATTCAGTCTATACAGGAATAAGACACAGTAAATATAAAAACCCTTCATACGAATACTTTCTATAGTAAAGATATAGAGTACCCAAAGGGTTATAGCAGAAATAGCAAGTGCCCCCAAAAAGAAGTTTTTAAAAAGGTAGAAAATAGTAATAAAATATAGTAGCATTGGCCCCAATACAATAACTGATGGGCCTTTTTAAAAATAAATATGTATAGAAATGTAATATTTACAGTCAACACAGTTTTAATGAACTCTTAGTTTATTCCTAGTTAACTATGCATAATGTTAATTATCTATGTCTGAGTATTCTATTTCCATTATTGGATTACAAATAACTTAAACAGCAATTACATATTATAAATGAGGGCAAGTATAAGACATAATTGTCTACTGTGCAGGTATTATTTATCAAGTTGAACAACGGTGTCACTGATAGAAAGATATGCTGATAAATTTACAAGCAGAATACGGTGTGCTCTCTTATTTAACATAAAAAAACAAAATTTGCATTGAATCATTTACAGCACAAGGAAGATACAAAACCTTTAGGCTCAGGTCAGTGCACTATCAAACATGTACTTATAATATTTCACAACAGTCTATACTAAGACATATTGTCTGTGTTTGCAAAGCCAGTGAATTATGCTTGTTTACTACAACCACCTTGTATACTGCATCTCCACACTCCTCTCCCGCCCCCTCGTTAAAGAGAATAATTTTGTGAGATGCTCTAATGGCTCCTAAATTGTTTATGTGGATATTTAATTTGTGTGTAAGGAATCCTAATAAACACTCCTGGCACATATAGAAGCAATTACTTGTTTGGTTAAACAGATAATTGAATGAGCTTAAAGATAGATTCATCTATGGATAATACTCTGAAACACACAGGTCAGAAGAATTTTCCAGAACGGCAACGTCCAGTAAACAGTGTAAATTTGAAGGCAAGCAACATTGTGGAAGTACACGTTTAGTGCAGATTTTTTCAGTTTCACTAAAAACTGTTGGTCCACAAGAAAGAGCAAATATTGAGCCAGCTTAGGTCGATGTTTTAGAGCCATTGTATGTCTTCATTCAATAGGGCAAACTCTCCCTGGAAATCTCCCATATTGTTCCAGTATTGTTTCAGTTCACAGAGGAATACAGACATAGAAGCAATCACAGCTTGGGTCAAGCACAATATCTGCCATGATACCCTCAAAGAGCCTTTAATGTGCTAGAATTGATTTAATAATTAGTTTTTTGTAAGGTGCATTGAATGATCATATTTGTAAAATTGTATTGACCCTATTAATTATTTTTCTTTGCCAAATTATTGAACAACAGACACAGCATAAAGACAATTATTTGTTTTGATACAAATCAGAGAAACTTTATAGGTTTTTGTAAAAGTGCTGCTTGGATGATGACATAAACCAGGCTGACCATTTTACCAAGTCAGCTGACGTGTACTTCGCTGAAAGTTTTCATCAGTGGAGCATCAAACAGCCTTAGACTGTGTCAAACTGAAATATCCGTGCTGCATAGCCTGAATGATTTATGCATTTGTCATTTTTCATTTGTTGAAATAAGTGTCAGCGTTATGGTTTCAACGCAGCAGCTGACAAAGACAAAAACATAAGAATTGACCGGATGTCCTTGATGAGAAAAGCAAAGTCAGATGGAAAATTTGTTTAGCGTTGCCTGTTTTTATTTTTATCTTTGATTTTAGCTGTTAGAAGCACCTTTACACTAATACTTTTAACTTCACACAAATATTCAGAGTCTGCATTCTGAATGTGATTGCTGTTTTAAAAGGAAAATGCTAATTTTCCTTTGAATATTCCCACCAATAGCTGACGGACTGTTTCTCTTTGATCCACACTCAAAAAAGGATTTCCATGCCAGTCCAAAAATAAGACATCTGTCACTTAAAAAGGTGAGTTTTTTTCTGCACACATTTACATTAGAAAAAAAGTATTTATGCTCCTTTAAAAGGCATTGTATTTGGTATGTATAACAATGAGACCATGACATTTTTTCAGTAACTATTCTAAGTTCAGTGTGATCTTAATGCAGTTGAACACATCTACAAATCAATTAAAAAGCAAGCCAAATTTAAATCGGGGATAAATCTTGAAATACTATACATACTTATGCAAACACTTTATCTATCAATCCATTTAGTAAACCTGTGTATCCAAGGAGGATCACAGGGTAGGTGATGTTTGTATCCAGTGGTAACTGGGCAAGAGTCCTGGAACACCCTGGACAGATTTCCAGTCTTAGTATCTTCTGACCATCCAACTATTCTTCTAAACGTAGTTGACTTTGCTATGTTATCAGCTAAAACGCTGTCTTGCTAGAGAATATTAGTTTTTGACTAGGCAATTATTTCTTGGTTGGCACAACCTCAATATATTGTGTGGTCTGAACAGTGACACAAATATTTCTGAAGCTTCCAGTTAATTATAGGATTGTGCCTTGATGGCTTTGTTTCTTAAGATGCTGACCAATTGACTTGGTCCTTCAGCTTGGGATAACAGTTTGGAATAAATAGTTGATACAAATGTACAACTGGGTGTTACAAAACAATCATGATTAACTAGCACTGATAAAAAAATGTTTTTTATGCTTATTTTTTAACATGTGTAGGGTAGAAAACATTAAATTCTAACTTGTGCATCCAACTTTTGTTTTTTCAAATTAAGAAAATTACTGTAAAAAAAGGTTTTGAAAAATTAACATCCAAGAAGAAAATCCCATTTATTACTAAGATGATTCACCTCTTAGATTATTCTTAATCATGAAACACCTGGACAAATTCAGGTTTTAGTTCAAATTAAATGTTGTCACTTATACAACAGATTATTTTCTACAATTTAAGTGAAACTCAAAAGATTGATTCGTAGTTTCCCAGGGCATAGTCCAGCATATGAGCCACAATTTAAAACTGAGTTAGTTAAATGTCAAAGTGGGCTTTAGTTGTTGTTCATGAATTTACAGGGACGGACAGGATGTTGGTTTGTTGTGTTGTTTCCCCAGCAGCAGGGAGTTCTAAGGCTCTGCCATCTCACACGTGGTTTTGCCTGGGGCCTCTTCAACCCCATCTACATCACACACATGCACACACAGAAACGCACGACTACACCCTCCTTCCCTGTCTTACGGTTTCTCCTTTTTCTGTGTCTTTCAGTCCCTCTTACTTTTCCCTCTCCCTTTCTTCCTCTGTTCAATGTTCAGTTTGAGAGTCCCTTTAGTCTGTACCAGACCACTTCCTTTGACACGCACAGCAAAAGCCTGTCTGTCAATTCTTACACTGACAGGATGAGGCCATGCTTCCCAAAAAGTTTTGCAACTCTATGTAAAATAATTCTTAACTGTGGCATGAAAATACACTTTTTATTGTATGCTTTATTATATGCTGCATTTAAATATCTACATAACTTTTATAATACATTGAAAGACACGTTGAGAATTTACATCATAAGATAACCCCCCCCCCCACAAGATAATATATTTGCTGATTCTATAGAATTTCATGCATTTTTCTCAGTTTAAGTGAAAGCAAATTATATTCCAAATGGAAATGGAAGCACTGTGTTCCTCCCTGTGTGTTTTTGGAAGAGAAGAATTCGCTTCCATATCCTTTTGTGAGGCATAACCCCAGACCAACAGTTTGCTTAGAGAAAGTCTGGAATTAATACTTTACTGTAGCAGCAGTGTTAGTTGAAAAGGGGATTTTATTAGTGAGATTTGGCAGTGGCTACATCAAAGATCCAACATTATTTTCGTATTTTTGTAGGATAAGATAAAAATCTAATTATTTGTACTACTTTGAAAGGCATTTCTCTCTGATAGTTTTCATCATTTTATCCTACATTTGAGTCCGACATCAATGTGAGATCATATAAAAGTTTACTTCCTGGATATTCTTCAAATAACTTCCATTAAAACCTAAAACACAAGAGTTTTAGGATTCCATCGATTTGCCAATCAGAGATGTGACTCATCAAATGACAGGTGGAACCATATAGAATATTTTAGTGTTGAGCTATCTTTATTATAAGGATTTCCTTTATTAAATATAATATTGTTGTTTGTTTAGTTTTTTCCATGTTCATGTTTGAGCTGGTACTCAAACTATTTTATATGCATATAGCCCAAATCATAAAGACTGGTGCCATTTGTTGTTAACTATGAGTAAAAACTGCAAATTATTCTGCCAGCTTTGTCTACAAATAACGGTAACACACAATGAGGTAATTTGAAGTTTGAAATACTACATTCAGCTGTAGCAGCTAAAAATAAACCACTTAGCAAACTGTCGAGTACCAAAATGGAATTTATATGTGTAATTACATCCAAATGGCATGGTCTGGCCCATTTACATATACTTTCATATGAAATGTCTATTAAAAACTAGAAAAAGTTCAGAATGCCTTCTACTTAAGCATATGACATAAGTTGGTCAGAATCTGGAGGAGAGAGTAAATGCTTGTTTTAATTATTGACTGTGATTGCAACAACAAAATCTATGTTTGATCAAACCTCCAAGTCAGATTCATTAATGTTGGTCTAAAGTAAACATGACAAAACTTTGAATGTTTTCAATCATGCTTACATATGGGCAAAATATGAAATTAGATTTTTCCTCCACAAAATCATACTTCATATATTCAGATATAGAGTAAATTGTTGCCGTTCTCAAAATCAACCTTGTAACACATGATCAGAGAAGTGATGTAACATTTCTCAGGACAGAGACAAGATACTCTGAAAGTCAAAACTAGAAGGACATTAGAAAATTGGTCCAGCACAATAGCAGTTTTTCATCATTCAATTTTTGCAAATGAAAGGCACATTTTGAGGGGTGAATATCAGGATTAGTGCAAGTGACCTGTCCTTGGTTGTTTTACAACGTCTGCTTGATTTAGTAAGTGCATAACCTAAAATTTGTATTACACTGGTTTATGATTCATTTTGTAAAAAAGAGATAACCTTAAAGTTTCCAGGGATTTGTAAAAAGTATCCACATTTCCCTGTTGCTGAGGAAATAATGAATTAGATTTTGCTTAATTTCATTTATGTATTTTAATAAATTAATTGCAAATTGATCTAAAACGTTTTATTGTTATTGATATAATCTTTACAGAACAAACAAATATTTATGTGTTAGAGTTTGCAATCTGGGCTTATTTAGGTGCCAAAGTGTGCCAATGGGGTCCGGAGTCAGACGTATTTCGTGAAACATACAAACATCTGACAGGCAGTCAGCATTTGAATAAGGCAGGGTTAAAAGAAATGAAAAATGCTTGTAGCTGTGAGATTTTGACCTCCTGGAGTGATTTTAGAGGGCGGATTAGAGGGCAGATTTACCAAATCATGTCTGAGAGAGGGTGATGAAAACATTGTCTTTCCATTTTAAAAGGGCCTGCACGTTTCAGACTCTAAAATTAAGATAAGTAACTTTTCTTTACATTGGAGATAGTTTTAGACTTATAAGTATTTTGATACAGTAAAAAAATACCAATTCCAACAATGCACTCCCAATTATTCATGATTAAGCTTCTTGGGCAAGCCTGGTAACAAAGATGGTAACTTATGTAAAACATTTTGAGGACTGTAAACACTGGGGCTATAATAGGACCAAAACATCAACCCCAGAATAGCACCACTGAACAAAATCTTTTGGAGCAGTTTTGATTGTGTGGCTACTAAATGTCCTGCATTCAATCTGTGCTCTGCCTTCTATTCAAAAGCAGCTAAAATTGACAACTTAACACCACTAAATCAGAAAACACAGCATCATAATAAGGAATCTTGCACATCTGATGAATCGTGCCTGATGACAGGTACATTCACTTCGAAAATTTGCATACAGGCTGGCTGCCGACAACCTGGAGGAAACCTGTTAAAATGTCTTTTTTAACTAGCAAAGAGAGGCCTTGACATTTTATATAATATAATAGAAAAGTTATCAGTGTAATTCACAAAATGCAACTTCATGCTTCAGAGCCTCAGAGTGATGAGCTTCAGCAACATCCACTGAAAATTTAAAAAATATAGAAAAAATACTAATGTAGAAACAGCTAACATTGTTCTTATTGAGACAGTACCTCTCATTAAGAGTGCATTTTGACAACTTTTGATACTGGCACACAATGAGACTTGGGTTTTCCAAGCAGGTGACATTGGTGGATACTATTTAAATAAGGATTGGTTGATTCGTTTTTTTTTTTCAGCCATCCATCTCAAAGGCATCTGCCTGAATAGTACAAAATCATATAAAAGATTGTGTTGATGATGAAAAAGACACCTTTAGGGTGAAATTCAAGCACAGTGTACTCTTTTACATTAACACCAATTATCAATTTTGTTTTGATCTTTTATTAATATAGTCATCATTTCTTTTCATTGAAACAATGACAAACAGAACAAAGATCACGTTGAGGACAAATATAAAAGTGCAACAAACATTTCATAACACAATGGCAAAGATAAAAATTTATAAATATTCATAAGCTGGTAGAGACAGGCTTGCATAAGTAATTGCTGACAGAGGTAATTCTAAAATGTATTGAATCAGCGAAGATAAACACAGAATTATCCAGTACTTTATCCTGCTCTGACACATTTTATTGCACCAGAATGTAACAAACTGTTTGGTTTCAGGATGAGTAAATGTAAAAAAGTTTGTTGTTCAGGTGCACCTGGACAAATTAGAATATTGTGGAAAACTTTAAAGGGGAAAACTCATTAAGTGAAAAAAAACAAGCCTTTTTCTGTAAAAAAACATACATTGGTGTCTCATTCCAATCAGATTACGGAATCAAAACCCCTACGAAGGTTTCTTTAGTCTCCGTTTATAATCAGTAGATTGATCACACTCATAAGGAAAGTTTTTGACTTGACAGGTGTCTGGAAAACATTCATTGACACCATCTACTAGGAGAACAAATTACAAATGGTCATTCCTGGTTGTTAACAGAGTACTATTTCCAAGGATATTCATAGAGAGTTGGGTGGAAGAAAATATGTAGTGGGAAAAGGTGAGCAGCAGCAGGGATAAGCAAAGAGAACCGTTAGGGAACTGATGGGGAAATATTCATTTAATGGTTTTATAAGTAATGGACTGATGCTGTAGTTTTCACGTCAGGAGCCACCATTAATCCACATTAGAAAAAAAGAAACAACTCTTCAACAGTTGTACAAAGTCTTTTTTTCAGGTGGAAGTTATGTTATGCATTCGGAAATCCAGGTCCCAAAGCCTGAAGGAAGTATGGAAAGACTAGTGTGTAGTTTCCATAGTAAGTGATGATTTTCTGGTTCAATAACCATAGTGCTCCTACGCTTGTCCTGAAGGATAATCTTAACACAATGAGGGCTTGTAGAGTGCCTTTATAGTGACTTTGATCATCTCTATCATATCAATGCGGTAATTCATCTAAAGGATACCCAAACAAATATTAAGTACATAGAAATAAACATACTTCACAAAAGCCCCATTTCTTTATAAAATCTCCTTTTTTATTGATCTCGTAATTTATGAATCTTTTTTGTCACTGCATTTCAGATTATCATTATTTATGATCCCTATTGCATAACAATTAATATTGCATCCCTTCTTTTATCAGTCATCCTTTAACGTTCTCCAAAGCCAGAATGATAAGCATTTCTTGTAAAGTGTGTATCAGTTTCCATGAAATAAAGGTGGGTAACTGCTTTAATGTTCTAACTGGATTAAAATGCCAAAGACAGTCTGGGCAAATCCATAGCTCTCTATTCATAGACATGTGCTTGCCTCTGTGCATAACTACAATCTTCTTAGTATTCCGAGGCAGATGCAGTGCATTTTTTAGATGTTGATGTCTTTCTAGTCCACCCATTGAATTGTAATATGATATTTGAATACTGTTGCACAATGGGAGGTGTTGAAACAAGCTTGTGGTTGCCATCATTCCCCATAATCACAGGGAGATCACTCAAATTTAACTAACTGTGTGTGTGTGTGTGTGTGTGTGTGTGTGTGTGTGTGTGTGTGTGTGTGTGTGTGTGTGTGTGTGTGTGTGTGTGTGTGTGTGTGTGTACAGTAGTAACAATTTAATCCTTAAATTGACATTTTCAAAAAAAAAACAACTGTTATTAACTCCTGGAACAATCTAAATTAACATCCTAAATTTACCAGAGACTGCAACACAACTTTCACATGCTCAAACTAAACATATTTCTTAATATTGTAAAAATACTTTATGGCTCAGTATTTCTTTTGTTGTAGGTCACCTTAATTGCAATTTCCTTCCCCCTGAGCATTTTGTTCTAATTGTTAGAGGAAAGTGTTGGCCTTACTTCTTTATACATTGGTATATCTTTTTTTTCCCATTCCTTATTTTTTTACACTGTTTACTGATTACCACTGACACTTTTGCTGTGACTGATGTGCGGTCAGGGTTCATGACTTGCAAAGCATTAACTCTTCTGAGATCAAATCTAATCAGGTGGTAGGTGGTTTCTAGTGCTTGTTCATTAAAGGAAATGGTTCACACCATGATTCTCCAAAGGTTTTCGTGCATTTGTCATGGTCTTAGTTTTTGTTGTTCATATTCATTATAATCACTCTTACTGTAGTTCTCTCTTTTACTTAGTTTAGTCTACTACTCACTATATTATATTCACTGACTGCATTTCTTTGCTTGTTTTTAGTCTTCTCGGTGTGTGAACGTGAAAAGTAAGTATATATGTATATCCTATTCATTAGATATTTTACACATTTGGAACATCAACCATGGCAATAGGCATGCACCAACTGCCTGCTTTATTCAGTGTGTGCAACACAGTACCACTAATGGTGATGCTCATCAGTGCCTCACCCCACAGTTCTTCCATTTATTTGAGCAGGCAATGCCTACATTTTACAAATTTGGAACCACCAGAACTTTTTCTTAAGGTGGCTGGCCACCTAAACTGAGTGATCTGGGGTGAAGGCCCTTAGTGAGCAGGGTTACCAAGAACCTGATGGTTACTCAGTCAGAGCTCCAGGGGTCCTCTTTGAAAAAGGAGAACCTTTAAAAAGGAGAAACATGTCTGCAAAAATTCACAGATAAGACTTGTGTGGTAAAAATGAAAGCCACTACTTAATCAGACACATTTAAGCTCATTTTGAGGTGCCAAAAAGTACCTGGGCGACTATATGAAAATAAAATATTTGGTTTGATCTTTGAATGTTTGTAGAAGACAGAAAGTAACATCCCCACTGTAGAGCATGACAGTGGCAGAAGGATGATATAGGGATGTTTCTCAGCAGGACAAGCTTGCAGACTAGCCAGGATCGTGGGAAAGATAAAAACAGCAATATACAGAGATCTCAGACTGGGGTGACTGTTAATTTTTCAGCAGCCACGATCTCAAAGGAGGGGCAACAGAATATGTCCTGGGGTGGCCAAGCCAGAGTTCAGACTTGTATCTAATTCTCTGGAGAGATCTAAAAATGGCTGTGCACGGACATACCTCAACCACAACAACAAAGTGTTCAGGAAAGGATGTGAAATTTACATTTTATTTCTAAGGTTTCTGTTTTATAAATCTTCAATAGCAGTTTTTGCAACTTTACATTTTCATATTCGGATGTTTGTGTGTACAATTCTAGCAAAATAAATTGATTTAGTATATTTTAAAATAAGGCAGTACCGTAAACAACAAAAGGCTGAAAAACACTGTTTATACTTTCTACTACTTTACTTATATAATTTTTATAAATATTTTTTTAGACTAAAGATTGATTTACCTTAGCTTTTTTAGGCAATGCATTATCAGTGCCACTTGTTTGGCTCACACGTCTACCTGAATACATGCTCAGCGTTTGCTTAGCTCTCTTGAAAACAGCGCTAGTAATATATTTAGTATTTGGCAATTATTAGTAAGTAATACTATAAATGTACGGATATTGAAAATTCCAAAGACATTTGCATAAACCAATATGAATAATTATTCTACAAAAATATGCTTTGAAGTTATGAAGGTTTCTAAAAGCATGTGTGTGTTTACTGAAGCCTTGTTCCTCTTTCCAGAAAATTCTCTACAGTTCCTGTACTAGTAGGCATAATTCCAACAAAAAATACAAGTATACACTTTGAGCCACCAATGGATAATAGGATGGGAATGTAAAGAAATTGAATATGACAAGAACAGACAGTATGGCTTATAATTATCCTAGTGCTTTTGTGAGCAAATAAAACACCTTCTCTAAGATGAATAATCAAACAGGGTTTTGTTTTTGTTTTTTACTCAAAAGGTGTGAACAAAAGTGTGTTGGAAAACATTGTAGAACAGCACAGATGATTTCTGGTTCACACTCCAGTTCAGAAGTTGGTGGTGATGCACACTTAAAGTTGTTTGCCAACTGCCAAAACAATTCAAGAACAAGACCTCTGCCTTCAGCCAGAAAGCTTTGGTGCTAAGTTGAGGTAAGGTAGCACTTATTATTTTAAAGCTAGTACTAGTATCATGGATGTTGTTGTTGAACAGAAATCTATCTCTGGAGGTTTTAGGAAAAACCTTGATGACTTGATTTGAAATATACCTGAAAGCTGTTGTTTAATTCTGGTTGATATTTTCTGATTGCCTTTGGTGTCTAATAACTTGTTTTTATGATCTATTATGTGCTTGGGCATAATTTCAGTCCATTGTAGTTGTTGCATTGGGGTCTAATTGAATAACAAATGAACAGTAAAGGCTTTGGTCCAGTAGATGGTCCAAAGCCCCTAACGCTTAAACCTAGTATCAAAAAGTTGCTTAATGAGATGTGATGATATTTTATGGTTTTTGAAGTCATTTGATAAAGGAGTTGCAAAATACAATAATATTAAATGGACAGGTGAAAGGATCGGATTTTTCTTGAATTACAGATTGATGTTTTGTCTGTTATGGAGAGGTGAGCAAGGTGACATTAATTGAGTTTCCGTGCAGCCAAGTGCCTTAATTTCTTACACCTGCTTAAGTTTTTTTCTGTAACTTTCAAAATGTATATCCATTATATGACTGGCTTATGGAAATATGTTCTTTTAAAGAGAAAAACAGAAGAAAGTACCTGCTGTCATTTTTTCGTTTCATTCATCAGTTTAATCTTTTTTTTCAATTGTGTACGAATCACTTACTTCCTTAAAGACCACAAAACTTATCTGAGATCCTGACCTATCATTTGAGTGAGACTAAAAACATCCTTTTAATCTATTGAATTCACAAATCTCAACGTGGCTTACACTCAAAATGTGTCACAACTAGCAGATCAGCGGGCCCTTGTCACATCTTTCTCCCAGAGAAAAGTCTGCCAACCGAGAGGGAACCTTTTTAAATCTGTCAGGAACTAAATTTTTCACTCAAATAGTACATGATAAAATGACTGTATGAAGGATGATAATTTTTCATGAGATGATCTATAAGGTCTGTGTGCAGAAGCAGACCAAATTTGTATCTCATGGGAATCATGGTGAGAAAGGAAAGAGTCAGCTGTGCCGCATTTCAGTAAGGATTTGTATGTTTAGCCTTTTGTTTGAGCTGTGATTTATAGCAAACAAATTAAAGAATCTTATAATAAATGTATTAGATGGATTTTAAAAAAGCATATTTTATTGCGTTAGAAACAAAAAAAAATTATACCGCGAGTTGTTACATCACAACTTAACTCTTACCAAGCAATTGATCCAGTTTTGCAAATCATAAACATTACTAGCTACTCCTAGTAGACCTTAACAGCTCACCATGAACGCATTAACTTGTTTTCATTGCATCTCTTTTAGCATGTGTAACACTAGGTTACATTTAGAGGGACTGATTAAAAAAAAACATTTAGAAAATAGCACACAAAAAAGGAGCTACAGCATACCGTTAACCAAAATAAAATGATAGTTGAAAGTTCCTTTACCTTTTAATTAAGCTCAGAAGCCTTTCTTTCTTTCTTTTATAAACTAAATTAACATTTTTGCATCAAGATTACTAATCTGCTTTTACTCCTTATACCCACACTAGATGCTCCATTCAGGTTCTTATGCATTTGGAGCTATATGCTCATTTAATTTTTTCATATTGGTTAGTCAGGTTTAAACTTAAATATGGCTAAAACCTTTTAAAACACGGTGGCATCCAAACAACAAAAGATAACAACAAACAAGATTTAGTGTTGTTGGTGATAGACAGCTATAAACACCTACATACAGAAATTGCAGTTCAAGGGGTTCATTCGCATCCACAACAAGATGGTTTTGACAATTTCCCAGCTGCTCACAGTGGGAAACTTCCCTAAGATAATGATATCCTGCCTGACAGATTTGGTGCAATCAGACTAGATTCTGCAGGTTTTCCCCATTGTGCATACTCCACCCCGACAAGGACATTTTCAAAACTAAAAAGTGATGGGTTGTGCAACTGGGGGAAAACGTGTGTGTCCAAGAAAAAACACTCAAAAGACTAACACTGTGAGGATGGGAAACTTTGTGAAATTAGGTATATGCAACACCCTGAAATCATTGGTGCATGCGTTGGCTCCATATTGTTGTTTTTTTGTATCAGTGTACAGTGCATTCCGAAAGTCCTTGTATCCCCAGAGTCTTTTCACAGTATAAACACAACCTTAAACCACAATGTGTCCTCCTGGGATTTTATGTCACCAACAGAAAACTGGGAATAATTGCAAAGCACAATAAATATGGGGCATAGCTTTTATTGTTTCCTGCGCATTCAGTCCGTTTACTGTAAATAAAATCAAATACAGTAAATTAATAAAAAAAGAGTCCATCTCTTTGTCATTTTTACCTCAGCTGTTCTCTAAAAGTTAAGATGTTTGTTAGAGAACTTTAGCAAGCAGACAGCATAACTAAGACAAAGGAACACAGAGAAATGAAAGATGCCCTCTATATAATCAAGCAGGGCGAGGTCATGCAGTCATATCCTAAGCTTTTCATATCTTATTATGCGCTGTTTATTTTTTATCTGTAAATGAAAAGACAATGGTGAACCTGGAAAACCTAAAGACTTAATCTTCCATCTAAATTTAAAGTACTAATATAAGAACAACGTAATACGCCATTTCTAACTCTGGAAGAACTGCATAAAAAGATACACAGTAAACATGTAGTCATATGGCTGAGAGGCTGTGGAAAGGGATGTTAGAACAGTTTTTTTAGGTATTTTTGTGTGTCTCGGAGGCGATGAACAAAATGTGTTTAAAATGTGGAGTAAGTTGTGGGTATAGGAGGTTTGTTCCTCTTTTTGGAGGCGTCATAGTTTAAATGCTGCTTCTGAGAGGAAATTATAAGCATGAAACTGCTTTAAGACGTCTGCTTCAACCAGTGGCCATGAATAATTGTTCCATGATGTGACCAGCAGAAGGCGATGGAGGCTTAACAGTCAGATGACCAAGGAGCGGGGAAATCAATGTGGAAGGGAACGGCAGACTTACTGGACTAGCCAAACTGGTGTTTACTTTCTGGAGAAGTCCTGGTACCATCATTGAGGCTTAATGACGGTGGAGAACAAAGTTGGTTAATTGAAGAGGTGAGTGAAATTATAGACTTAGATGTCAGGGAGAAAATATGCTGTGTCCCTGGTGACTGAATTGTTAAATACAAGGAGGGAGCGTGATTGAACAATGGAGAGGTACTAATTGCTGTCTGGATGCAGCTGTGAGGGAGAACCAGACTGGCTGGCTGAGGGAGAGAGAGAGAAAATTGCACAGGAGAAGTAAAGGTGAAATAAACAGAACAGGGGGAAAAGGATAGAATACAAAATAAAAATTAAAGAATCACTAAACACATGAAATAGACTAAATTCTACAAAAAAGAAGAAGAAACGAAACCAGGCTAGATTTAAATAAGGGATAACTAAGACTGGTAACTTACAAAATGGAAGAAGACCAAATCGAACAACCCAGGAGCGTGACATTAGGCTGATTCCAACCTCTAAGATTTGGTAGATGGTCATGAGGCCATAAACATGAGATGGTACATTAAGTTCTCATGTTTCTGAGATTTAAAAAGCAATGAACAGTCCCAATATAAAAAAAAACAGATGATCCAGATAAGCCTTAATTACTATTCATTCCTGAATGGAGACAAATCTCCTTCTGCTTTTGTGCTTTCTGCTTAAAAGGAGGTGATCCTTCAGAAGTAAACAATCACAGGCCAATTTGTAATTAAAAATAGATTATTAGTATCCTGTATTGTCCCAGGACTGGGAAATTCTTTTGCAACAGCAGCAGTCACAGGGAAATATACAATATTTAAAAAACAGAACAAAAACACTGTATAGTAAGAGAAAAATTATCACCTATAAATACTGTGCAGTTTGATGTGCAAATATCCATATGAAAACTTATTTGGTTTGCTGGGAGCAGTGATGGTTATAAAGTCTAACGGCTATTAAGTTGCTGGGAGGAAGGATCTTTGACAATTCTTCTTTGTGCATTTAATGTTTGTCCATAATGCACTGTCACTGAAGGAGCTCTCCAGTCCAAATTAAGCATTTTGACTAAAACTGGTTTTATAAAAAAAACAAAATGGCAATGGCAAATTTAAATTACCAATTTTATCATTTCATCCATGCCCATGAATACAAACAATATTGCTTTTTAAAAATATACTGCATTTCAAAATTACTGTTTATAAGAAATTTCATTTCACAGAAAGTTGCTGCTTCATTTTAAATGATTTGTGCTTGTCGTTTTTTTCTTGGCAGGATGTCAGCTTACCCTGGTAAGCGGACCTTGATCTCAATTGATTTGTACCACGTTAAAAAAAAACATTAAATATCCAGTCAACCTTTTGTGGGAAGTCATGCAAAGGAGGAAGGTGTTGGTCGGGATATGAACAGTAAGTCGGAATGGATTTCAAGTAGGCATGTTTATTTGGATCCAACTGACGTATGTCATTATTGCAAAGCCAGGGGCCATTGGAAGCGTGAATGCCCTAAACGGAGTGCTCAAGTGAAATCTGCTGCTTTTGCTGCCTCTGAAAAACATGCTGGTTTTGTTTCCTCTAAGCAGGCGGAAGTAAGACGGAAGTACACTTTGCATCAGGGAGATTTTTCACCTTTTGTTTCTGATGGCCATGTGACCATTGAGGGGAGTGATGCTACAGTGCCGGTAAAAATTTTGAGGGATACTGGGGCTTTTAATTCATATATTTTGAGCTCTGTTTTACCCTTTTCTGAGGAAACCAACACTGGGGACCATGTTTTGATGCGGGGAATGGGGCTTATTGTGGTACCAGTTCCACTGCATAAACTGACATTGACTTGTGGATTGATTCATGGAGAAGTTATCATTGGGGTGTGCCCAGCACTTCTTCTTGAGGGACTGGATGTAATCTTGGACAATGATCTTGCTGGTGGCCAGGTGTGGGGTAATTGTCCGCTACTTGCACCCATAGTAACTTCATCCCCTGTTCTAGAGAAGTATTTCCCTGGGGTTTTTGCAGCTTGTGCGGTGACACGAGCTATGTGCCGTGCTGAGTCTGTGCAGTTCTCTGAGCAGAGGAAAGTGATTTTTTTCTCTGTATGTGACCCTGATTCTCTTTTGTCTGTTTCCCATAGTGACCTGATGGCAGAGCAGAGAGCAGATTCTTCTCTTCATCATCTGTTTGATCAGGTTGTCACTGAGGAAGAGAGTGTGGCAAGTGGTTATGTGTTGAAGGATGGATTATTGGTACGGAGATGGTTGGTACATGGGGAGAAGTTTGTTGGTGGTCCACTCTGGCAGACTGTTGTTCCTTCTAAATTTTGCAGCGAAGTGTTGCGGGCTGTACATAACCAATCAGGGCATTTGGGGGTCCACAAGACTTATAATTATATCCTGCGTTATTTTTTCTGGCCTCGGATAAAAAATAATGTGTCTGAATATATCAAAACCTGCCATACATGTTAGATGCCAGGGAAGTCAAACAAGAACATTAAGGCAGTTCCCTTGTATTCAATTCCGGTAATAATAAAACCCTTTGAGCATCTCATTATTGATTGTCTGGGTCTTTTGCCTCGTTCCAAGGCTGGGAGTAATTATTTGTTGACAGTAATGTGTCAGACAACAAGATATCCAGCTGCCTATCCACTCCATACTATTACTGCTAGGTCTGTGGTGAAGAATCCCACCCAGTATATTTCTATTTTTGGTATTCCAAAAGTAATCCAATCGGATCAAGGATCAAATTTCTCTTATTCGTTTGCTCAAGTTTTGAAATTGTTACAGGTAAAACATAATCAGGCTTCTGCATACCATGCTCAGAGCCAAGGTGCTCTCGAGAGGTTCCACCAGACCCTCACGTCCTTGTTGCGTAGTTACTGTGTGGAGTTAAACCAAGATTGGAGGGTGGTTTACCATGGCTTCTGTTGGCTGCCCGTAAGGTGTTTCAGCTGGGCGTCACCTTGTTTGTTGGTGGAGAAGCCTGACAAAAGTTTTAGATTTTGTACAGATTACCGGAAAATGAACATGGCTACAAAATCTGATGCTTACCCTATGCCACGCATGGAAGACTGTGTTGATCAGGTGGGTTCAGCTCAGTTTGTCAGCAAATTTGATTATTGAAGTGTTATTGGCAAGTGCCGTTGTCTGAGAGAGCTAGAGAAATTTCTGTCTTTATAACTCCATTTGGTCTATTCTAGTACTCTGTGATGAGTTTCGGATTGCAAAATTCGCCGGCAACATTTCAGCCTCTCATGAACATGGTTGTGTCTGGGTTAGAGGGTTGTGCCTTATATTTGGATGATGTGGTGGTTTTTAGTGATACGTGGAAAGAACATCTGGCTCACATACGTAAGCTGTTTGAACGACTAGCTGAAGCACCCCTGACTTGTCCAAGTGTGGGTTTGCTCAGGCCACTGTTACCTATTTGGGTAAGGTGGTTGGGAAAGGGACAGTGCGTCCAGTGAAAGCCAACGTAACTGCAATTTTGCAGTATCCTGTACCAACCACAAAAAAAAAGAAGAAATCCAGCGGTTCCTGGGTCTTGTTGGGTACTATCGCAGTTTCTGTAAGAACTTTTCCACCGTGGTTTCTCCATTAACAGTTTTGCGGAAGGATAAGGTGAAGTACACCTGGTCAGCTTCCTGTCAGAAAGCTTTTGATGATGTCAAATGTATTCTCTGTTCTTCCCCTGTTCTTGCAGCTCCACCAATGGATTATCCTTATGACCTGCATATGGATGCAAGTGATGTAGGTGCAGGTGCTGTCTTATTTCAGGAAGATGCTGATGGAGCTGATCACCCTGTGAGTTTTCTACTCGAACAAATTCAACCATTTTCAGGTGAACTTTTCTGTCATTGAAAAAGAGACATTGGCATTAATTTTGCCTTTACAGCATTTTGAAGTATACTTGGACTCTGGCAGTGTCCCTCTTGTGGGGTATACCGATCACAACCCCCTAACATTTTTGCATTCATTGCAGTGTCGGAATCGCAGACTGATGCGATGGATGTTGTTTTTCCAGCCTTATTGCCTGGATATCCGCCATATTAAAGGCTCGGATAATATTGTTGCGGATGCTTTATCCAGGGCACCTTGTCTCTAGATTTAATGTACTATGTATTTAATTTTCATTCCCCTTCTCTATAGGTTTCTTATAGGCTCCTCTGGTGGCTAGAGGGGGTGGGCTGTGGAGGTGGGGATTGAATGGGTGATTGTGGTAAGGCAGCAAAGTATGTTAGTATTGTAATTGCCACCTAATTGTTCAGTTGAAGTGCTGTGGTTTTTTTGGAAGTTCCATTAGGAACTCCATTTTTATGAGGGGAGGGGAGTGTGACGATCCCCTCCTGTCCAGTAGGTGCCTCCAGTCCACTATTTGTTTGTTCTTTTCAGGAAGCAGTAAGATGGGATGTTAATTGAATGCACCAGGTGGCTAATATATACTGACATCCAGTCAGTCACGGTGCCGGTGGATTAGCCTCCCGACCAGACCGGAACAGCCAGCATTGGCCCTCGCTTCCATCTGACTGGCTGTGCAGTTCTCCAAGAGCATATTTTTTTGGGACAAATAAATTATTTAGGTTCTGCTCGTCTGTCTCCCGTTTTTGTCATGACCTACGAGTGGGGCTTGACAGCTTCTATGTCGTTGGGTAAGGCATTTCCATATTTTGTGGTGATCATAAAGAGGCTGCCGATTGAATGAATTACTGTAGTGTAAAGTTGTTTGGAGTAATCCTACTTTGTAAAAAAGCCCATTTACCATTTCCTGCCAATTTTTAATGATATTCAAATTTGTGGAGACACAAAGCGTTGACATGTTTCTTAATTCTGGATTATGTTCATGCCAAGCACTGTCCGTTTATGGATGATGGTCAGATAGTCAAATCTATGAATTGTGTTCTAAGCCAAATCTGCTTTAAACTTTTTTTTAAACTATCCCTGATCTACCTGTCTTGGTCCTTGATCTCAATGAGGCTGCTTGTTCACTAATGTTTTCTAATAAACCCCCAACTTTAAAGGCAATTGGTTATTTTTGGGTTAACAGAGTAAAACCATGCATTGTTTTCTTTATCGATTTGCTTCAAAATGATATATCAGTTGGAGTTGGGCTACCATAAAAGTTCAATAAGATATTTTGAGGTTTTGTTATGTGTCAAAATGTGGAAAGGCCTGCTATGGCATTTAAATGTGCAGGAGCAGTTCATTTGCAGTTTTATGGGATTCCCGTGCTTTGCAAGAGAGGCAGCTTTTCTTAGCCCCATTGCCTGGAGAAAAATATGTCTCTGACACACAATGCCACAATTCTAGACACAATTGTTGAATATAAAGACAGAACATTGAAACATTTCATAAACTCTAACTACTGTAGAAATATGAAACAAATACCGTCTTTTTCTAATTCAATTGAATTGTCACTCCCCAATTCTTTCCCAAACACAGCCTGGCCAATCAACGGCGTCATTGATTTTCTGATTAATGTCCTGGCCCACCAAAGGCACTGCAGCCTAGAGACATAATTTTCTCTTGAGCATGATCAATAGCTGCATCAACATAAATAAAAGCTGAGGGGAATGAAATTTGGTTTAGTCATAGAACTACAAGCTTCTTTTTTGTTTTGTCTTTTACTTTTGGACTTTTACTGACACTATGTTGAGTCTCTTCTGTTTAATGCTTTTTAAATACTATTTACAATGAGGCAAATAATGATCATTTATATATAAATTACAAGACAACAGCAACAAACTAAGTTTTAACTAAACAAAATTGAAAATAAAACTGCTTAAACTTGTTTAAAGCTGAATGTAATATTTACTGGTGGCTGAGTAGCTTGGTGCTGGACTGCTGACCTCTTACTTACTTGCCTCAGTATGGACTGGTGATTAAATATGTAGTATGCAGTCGTCCTATTTTAGCTTCCCCCCTCATCATCATTTTGTAAGTTTTGAAAAAGGTCATCCAGACTTATGAACATCTCACAGTGATAATTCTGAATGTTTCTAGTGTGTATCATAGATACATTGATTCTCAAAATTTTACACATCCTTGTTAAAATCCCATGTGTTTGTGCTGTGTTACATATAAGCCCATTAGAAATTATCCTCAAGGTTTCCTCACATGCAGTATAGTGTGACATTTGTCTGTTCAGTTTATTTACTTTATTTAATTTACTGACTTTATATGAGAGGATTAAAGTCTCTGTTTTCTCAACTGAAACCTTAAAACTACATCTGGCCTTGGCAAGAATTTTATTTACATTATAAGAAGTAGCAGTTTAAAAATTGCTGGTAGAGATAATGATTTTCTTTTACAAAAAATTAGTCATTGTTGTGTGGATGCAAACGACATCAGTCTCCTGCTGTATATTTTGTTACTAGTTTTGTTCGCTTCTCACACATCTACAATAATACCAAGTGTAATATCTAAATACAAATCATCCCCCTCAACTTCATTTTTGTTTTATTAAAAACTCAGTTTATTATTTACTGCACTAATCCAATTCAGATTCAGATTTTTTCAGCTCTGTATTTATTTTATTTAAGGCTTTATTTGGCTCTTGTTGTGACTTTCAATATACTGCAATGTGAATGACACCTGTGTAACTTCATGGACTGACTGTGTCACAACGGCATTTTAAGCAGAGTTATTTCAAGCTGAAGTAGGGGAAAGATTGAGAGACTTTACATAAAAATAAATCATAGTTTACCTTTATTTGTTCTCCAAAAATATAAAAAGATAACACATGAAAAAATAAATAAAAACGCATATGTATTGTAATTTGTATCACTTTCCATCAACATATGACTTGGAGAGAATGATTAAAGTTTTGGCTAAGTGTAGCTCTGGGGTATTTCGCATTCTGTAGAAGTGGCAGGATGGTAAAGTGGCCAGAGATATTGATTACTGCTGGGATTACAACACCATAAGCATCGCTCTCAGTCCAACAATGTAATCATCAGCCCTCTGCTTGTAATGCACAGGTCGCCTCAACCCCCACCAATGGAGGGCAGGAGAGACCAAGCGAGACCTGTGGCTGGACACTGAAGAGATGGACAATGTTTCATTTGATATTGTCCTTCAATAGATGATGACTTAAGGTTGAAATTTTCCAATTAGGCCCTCTGTTTTGGTATTATGTAAATAAATGTTTGGTGTGTAGTAAGAGGAAGATCGAAGAAAAAAAAAGATATTTACTTGCTTCTTAAAAGGAATTTGATTTATCTTAAGGAATGCCAAAAATTGGATTTTTAGATTGCTTTTCCATTTAGTAAAATCTGCTAAAGCTGTGGATTTGATCCACAGATGTATGAAAGCGAATAGTATACAGAAAATGGGAATGTATTCTGGAAAACAATTACACCATGTCTATCTTTTCACTTTTTATCTTTATGTTGGTAAATATTTGTAAAATGGTTTCCACTTCAAAACTCTCAAAATGGCTGAGCCTTTACGTCTTTAGAAATAGTCAGATGTCAATAGAAAAAAAAAACGTACCTTTCTAAAAAATTTCAAATTGTATTTGAAACAAGATTCAGCGAAACCGTCTCTGTAACAGCTCTTTGTTAAAATACTTCTCTGTGAAGATAAAAGTGCTCTTAAGGAAGGGATATCCAGGAAACAAAGAGCTACGTGGGGAACCGGAGACTTCTGGAGGGGAGAAGGTGAGTAGATGAAACGAGAGCGGAGATGATAGAGATGAGGCTTACTGTTGTTGTTGATTGGTGGTGACACCAGGGAGGGGTGAGTGGAGAGACTTTCCAGCAGAGTCCTGGGGGGTTGTTGTCCAGAGGGGCGTGAGGCAGATGGTGAATGGCTGAAAGAACTAAAAAAATGTGCCAACCATACTTTCAATGCGTTTTACAGATGCAAGTTGGTGAGATAACATTTATTTAATTTCCTTTTTTCACATTGTCAGGCTAAAAGGATAAACTCAAACAAAATAGAAATGAAAAGCCTCCTCAATTTGCACCCTTTGCCTGTTTGTACTGGCAGCAGAATACAAGGACAACCTGGCACAATATTGACAATTATCAAACACAGATGTTCAAACTGAAGTGAAGGTTCAGTACACTCGGGAGTTGCTCAGTTTGTAGCGTTAGATAAGAAAGCACAAATAGAAAATAAAAATAAACTCATAGAAAGCAAAGATCAGCCATCGCTTGGTCTGGATTTTTCAATTTCAGAAAAAAATACTGTATTATAATAAAAGTGTAAGTTTTTTATTTATTTATATTAAAAGATGACGGTTTTTAGTCCCAAACTGTTTTGTTTCTTTTAAAATGTGATTAGTAAAAATGTTTTGGTTTTGAAAAACGGCTAAGGTTTAAACTGTTGTTAAATTTTACTTTGCTTTGAAAATGGTTCCATATAATTTAATGGACTATTACTCTATCTATTATATTCAGTTGGTTCAAATAACTAGCACAGGCTCATCTCAAGATCATTGAGAACTGGAGGTGGTGAGTAAGGAAGATCTCCAGTGTGAATTAGGTAAAATCAATTTTTGGCGCAGCCACATCCATTCTGCTGTTAAAATGTAACATTTTACAAAGTGCTGGCATCGCTGGAATGATCTAACAATGATACATGACAACAGCTCTACCCATTTTGGTATCCAACTCCTCCTTTTCTTACATATATATTCCCAGTGTGCAGCTTTATTTTAAAATACATCTTTTGATTCAAGGCCGAACAAATGTAGAAAAAGTGACCATTCATGGCCATTTAAGCAACTTTTCCTTCTTTTATATGTTTGGAGTTCTAGCTCAGAATTTTCTTTTTTTAAACTATTGTGTTGCCAAAATATTTCTTAAAGGTGGGGGGGGGTTGGATGTACTGGTCTTGTAAAACAAAGCACAAGGTTGTGAAAGCAGCTGAAAAACTCTTGGCCTGACCTTAAAAAAAGGTTTAACTTTTACATGTTATAAATGTTATAATAAAGTAGTCAATTTAAATTTATTCATGAAGCACATTTCAGAAACAAGGCAGTTTAACATGCTTTTCATAGCTGTCACAGCAATATTTTTGAGAAAATTGTAACAACCTTCACAGTCCATAGGTTTGTTTCCAGTTTTCCAAAAATGTCCTTTAAGCCATTACATTTCCTTAAACTGCTGCTTAACATGTGATGGTTTAAAGGTTTAAACAAATGTTAATATCGTAGGTAAAACAACGCAAGAGAGATATTTATTGTAAAAACACAAAAGCAAATATCTGATTAAAACAACATATTTTGTTAAGTAAGAAACTCATGTTCACAAGCACCCATGGTTCTCCTAATGCCTCGGCTACTGAGTCCATTAGAAGTACATCTGTCGTTGAAAAATATCTATTGTTTCCTGGCTCCTTCCTTTGGACGAAGATCAAGGCAAAAGTCTCAGGAAATCTCATTTCTGCCCGAGCCTTAAATTCTTGGCATATGCCAATGGATGTTTATTTTCCTTATGATAGCATCTTTTTTGTTAGGTGCACTAGACGCTCATGCTGTAAAAAGTTGCTGCAACATAACGCTTCCTCCATTGTACTTTACATCTTTAATGGTGTTTTAAAGCGTTTTTTCTACAGTCAGGTTTGATATTTATTCATTTATTATCCCAGATTATGGTTGTGTGGCTGTCTTGCTCTTATCTCGCCCACTTTGTTTGCCTCCAATTACACATTCCCCAGGACGATTGACTTAAGAAAATCTTTTAAATTCTTCCATATTACACTCCAGTTTGCTCTTGCTGTTCATCAACAGTGTGTTTCTTTGTACGGTTTATGAGATTTTAGATCCTGATCCAGCTATTAACAGGCTTTTAAAAGCTCAATTAGCTGCTCCCGCATGTAAACAACTTCCCTAAGTTTATGGTCATAGCACATTAGGACAAATACCAAAAGTCTTAAAGCGACTAGAGAAAAACATTCTGGCAGCACAACATCCAGACCTGTGGGACGTTTATTTATTTATGTTTATTTGAATGTAGACTAAACTAATGTGAATTTGATCCAACAATACAGGGATGAAACACCATACTTTCAGTACATTCAATAATTTGTGAGTGAGGTTTTGTGTTGATTACTCAATGTACTTACTCCACATCTAAAAGAAGAAGTATGAATAGAAATCTCTCCATCCTGCCATCCATATAGATTTTTTTCAAACTGTAACCTAAATAAAGTAAAACATGTATACAGTTAAAATATACTCCAATCCATTTGTACTAAAATCCGTCCAAATGCCGCAATAGCCAACTGACAAAACATCAGGGGGAAATGTTTACTTGTAGGTGACAGATTAATGACACCCTGACCTTTGTCACAACCCACAACATACACAACATTAACCGTCTCACTTTAAGGTCATTGTAGGATGTCCTGCCTGGTGCTGCCACATTTGATCTTTTACTGCGGGCTTTGATGAGCGGTATCAAAATAGGCTGCCTTTCTTTTCCTCTACCTCTGTCCGATGAACAGACAGGTGATGTTGGCACCTCAACTTCAGTAAATTAATTACAGGGTGTGAGACATGGCATTCCTAGAAAACTTTTTGATTCTTGGTATTAGTTGAATATAGTAAACATTTCTGTAATATTGGTGCTTTCACATTTCAGCAGCTTGAGCCTCCCACAATACACCACAGATTCAATACACAATACATCGCCAATACAAAATTCTTATACAGCATTTGATGCTGTGGCTCTCCATTTTTGTCACCAGCAATTGCCATGTTTAAGGCCACAATAAAAATACCTAATCTTTCTATTATGGATGTTTGCCTTTGCATCAAACAGATTTTGAAATGGCTTTTACTGTGTAATCTTCTCCTCATGGGACCTTTTGCACACAGTTTATGGCAATCTGTTTTTTTCAGTGTAAAATTTTACTTTTTGAGTTTCTATGATGAATTTAAACATGTATGGTAAATGAAATTGGAAAATATGCCTTACTTTCATATGTACTGTAAATCAGGTTTAAAACTGATGGTAGATGAAATAGGTTTCAAATGTGCATTGGGCTAAATAAATGTTTGAAAAAATGTCCTTGTTTGATTCTTGATTAACTGACACTGACCAGTGTTCTACTGGTATTTTCTTGTTTTTCTCTAGGGATCAGCTCAACCTCTTTGATCACAAAAGGTATCCTTACTATCAAGCAAATGTTTTGCTTTCTCTATAATCTTCTCTATTAGATTCATATCCAGAACTTTGGTCTGGCCACTTGGCAATCTACATTTTAGCCAACAGTAAGTCATATGAATAATTTTGTTAAAATTAAAATCATAATATAAATATTTGCCAAAGGTATGGATAGCTTTCTGATTAAATGTTTTTGTGATAAATATACTTATTCAGTTGTGTCACATAACATTTCAAATTGATCTTGATAAAATCTTGTAGTTCAAGCAGTATAGAATGAAATGGTATTAACAAATTTCAGATTTTTTGGTGAAAGCTAAATATGTATACAGAAATTAAATAAAATTAAACTGCTGTTATAGGTCAGTTTGGATTTTCAAAATGATTGCTGTCTACTGACTACATTAAGTTGAATTTCTGAAACATTTGTGTTAATAAAAAACATTTTTATGTGCCACATTGTAGCCCTTGTTGAGGTTTAACCTTGTGTGTCTATATTAATGTCAAAAAATTTAAACCAGTTTGGCACACCACAATCAGTATCACTGAAAGCTGTGTTAAAGATCAGAATTTGTTTGTATAGCTAATGCAATGCATTTCTCTAATTTATCTTTTAACGCGATACAAAGATTAAGGCACTTCTGAGTATGTATTTTTGTGCAGTTCTGGTCTCCTGCGTCGCTAGGCTCGAATGAGTTGTCCTCACCGGTTGTTGGAGCAAAGGTGCACCACAGAGACTCACATTTCATTAAAATGTGTATTACCCCCTTCCTGTCTTCCCATTTCCGTCCGTACGCAGTCATAGTGTAACCATATGGACCCCATACTGACTCTCATTATACAGCACGAAGTGAATTCATCTCCAATAAAGCAAGGACGGCCCAGAAGTGTTGTTGTGTTCAGAGTGTGGTAATTTTCATCTGACCCAAAGCAGAGGGTGAAAAAAAAGGCTGTCTAGTTAAATTATTAAATCTGAATATTTTTTTAAACCCAGCTGTAAAATCAACTGAACAAACTTGCTTTAATTTTTTGTTTAAATTATTGTAGTACTAATTTTTGATTGTTTATGAAGATTGGTTTTTCAAAATTACATAACATAAGCACAACTCCTCTTTGAAAAACTGTCAATATACTTTTTTTCATTTAAAGGCTTTGTTTTTAGAATTTTAAAATATGCTCTTATCATTATTAATTTACTCAACCCTTCAAACAACGGGTTGGTAAGTCAAATTCCAGCTTTATCTGTGTTCACCCATCTTGCCTACCATTGATGGTCAGAGGTAGGGTTGCCAACTCCCTAACAAAAAAAAGGACACCACATGTGTGGGCCGGCTGACTCGGTAGCCTTTTTTTTCTTCCTTTGTTTTATTTTCTTTCCCCGATTTTTGACCCGATAGCCTTTAGCCCTCTTGGCGTGGTGATTTTTTTTCAGCTCCCTTTGTGTGTGAAATTACTTTTTTTAATATTTGACTCAAACCTGGATTGAATTAGATGCCTTTTTGTGAGTGACAAGAACACATGGAAAACAAAATATTGTCCACCTGATTTTGGTATTGCAATGTTTACCAATATTGTTGATAATAAAACATAGTCTCATATCCTTCACTTTGAAGTGAATCAACCAAGATACACAAAGCACAAATTAATCAGATGCTGATGCTACGCATGACACACTGATTGAAGCTAATGTAAAAACGTTTTTCAAAAAAGGGGAAATTCTTTTGAATTTCACACAAGATTCTAAATGCAGAAGGAACAATATTGGAAGAAATCAAGCCTAAAGTACAGGATTACAAAAGTAACCCACTAAACTTTTAATAAAATCTGGCATGTTCTCTATAATTTATTCAAGGAAATAATGAATTCAAACAGTAGGCGGTTACAAAAAGGTACTTCTGGCCCTTAGGAGCTAAAACTTAGCAGTAAAATATTGCTTGGATGTTAAAATTTGTTACCCAGAAATTAAATTAAAACCTTTATAAGTGAAAATTTAATACATGCAATTTTGTCGTCGTTTGTTATACATACAAACATGTAAAAATTTCAAAATTTCCATTGTCTTTACATTGAAATTCATGCCACTGCTATTTTTAAACACAGTTATAGATATAGACTTCAGTTTCCATAATATTGAATATAAATATTACCCAAGTTATGTTTTCTGCTCTTAATGGCTGAATATTCTATTTTGCAATTAAATCTTTTTCTCTGCCCTTGTTGTTTTCTTCACATCAAAGTCTTTAAAAAAAAAAAGAAAGCAAAACCTTTATCTCTTTGTTTAACTTCTAATCTTTTTTGATAATAGGTTTTCCACCATGGACTACTGAAATAGAACGCCGGCACATCGTGCAGTGTGCTCTATATTTATTATCACCCACTTTTTCTACCCAGTTATATACTTTTTCCCATTCCTCCCTATGTTTTTCAGCATCTTCTTTAGTTTTTTTCCTTGGAGCAATACTAGTTGCATTGCTATGCGAAGCTGCACCGTCTGCAAAAGCTGCTTCTGCATCTGTGTCACACTGTTCGCTCTGTTGTCTCCCGCTATCTTTTCCGTGAGTGACACTTGGATCTCAGAATGAGATGAGCATATTCTGGATTGTCTCACACGTGTGTCAATATGTTATTTGCTCATTGGTCACAATGCAGGGCAGGACAAGGGAACAAGTTAACCGTAATTCTTATATCTAATGTGCCCTGTAATCCCCAACCCACTCATTACAGGACGGGTGCTTTTATTTCTTAATATGATTTAGAAATACGATTCCGTTTTTCAAGGGATAGTTGGCAACCCTAGTCAGAGGGCCTGGTCGTGCTTGTGTGCGGCTGCCAAACTTTTGTTAGGCTGTTGCGATAGTATAGTACAATCACCAGTTTGTTAAAAGGATGAATGTCTAAATGTAGTGTGAAGTGCTTTGGGGTCCTATGGAGTTGATGTAACGCAATACAAGTACAAGCCATTTACGATTTGTACCACTGTTTGACTGCATTATCACAAAATTCACTGAAAACTTACTGTCTGGGCAAAGGGGAGGAGACCGTTTTTATTTAAGTGTGACTTACACTGTGACTTTTAAGATCGAATGGCTACACAAGGTACAGTATAAAAGTAAAGTAATAGAAAAGCCTGGTTGTCCATTTTATTTTGCTAAAAACATCTAATCTAAACAATGTCATGGATTTTATTTATCCCCTTTAAGTCGATATTTTGTAGAACAACATTTAAAGTTATGAAACTCTAAGTATCAAGTACATTTAGATCTTGATGTCCAATATTCTTTCCATTTTCAGAATATAGATTAAACATTGCTCTGGATGATTTTTTAAATTTCCGATAATGTTTTATAATTTATACCATAATTTAAGTATTTCCACAATTTAATCCCTACCCTACCCTAACTGTGTAAAAAAAATTTCACGTCATTCATTTACTTTAACAAGCCTCGAAGGCAGAAGAAATGTATTAATACTTACATCAAATTACAGACAGGACCCATTAAATGACTTTAGAGGGCAATTAATTACAAAATAACTAAATACCACTTTTTTTCAAGGAGACAACAAAGGGAACTGAATAGGAATGTACACCACACTATTCTACACTCTTCTGCATTATAGTACCTCTTGCCTTGTTCCTGTCCATGCTATGGACTTTCTGTGTGTCTTGTACATTAAATCCCCAAAAATACGTTTAAATTTGTTGTTAGAACTTGAAAAGGTTGAAAATGGTTATAGTTACATTTGCAAGTTACCCTACACTGTGTTGTAGCGCTAACCATTATAAGCTATAAAATCTGTATGACTTTTGATGCATGCTAGATGTATCGTCTTTCATGTGAGTATGTTGAGGGGAATCTGTTGCATGGATGATGAAGAAAAATGTAAGCAATCAATTTATCCCAAATGGTAGATTCCATGAAAAGCAGGCACACTTTGCAATATGCAGATTTTGAGAGGATAATAAAAATAATATGCATTCCTAAACAGACATAATGAGTATTTCAAATACAGATATATTGAACAATAAGCATTGGCAGCCTTGTGACTGTGTCTTTTCCAAGGAGTTAAAAGGATTTTTTTAAGAGGAGAAATTGAGGAAATGGAAAAGAATATGTTTCCACTCCATAAAGTCTATGCTTTAAGCACAGTTGTGGACATGATTTACTTCTTGTAGATATCAAAATGGCAATTGGATCAAAGCTCAAAATGTTCTGCAAACTGGGACCTAAAGTGCCTGTTTTTCAGGAGATCTGCCATATCTCTTTAAATATTGTTGGCCACAAACAAACTCACAACCCCTCTTCGTCTGCTGACACGAATAAGTGAACAACGTTGTAATCGGTTGTCATGTGATGGGAAGAAATTAAGCATTAAGACGAAAAAGGACTGGTGTAAAGGATTTCTTAAATTTTAATCCTAAAATAGCCAGCAGGGGCAGCTCATCTGGAAATTGGGGTTGTCACCGAGCTGTCAGGCAGCCTTGACCAAACAGCTCTCACTGTGCTTGGTACCTGTCGTTGACATGTCAGTCTTGCCCTCAACTAATCAATCCTTGGTAGAAAAGGAGGAGACAGAGGAGAATACCTTCCACTTATCCCATCACCTCTTTTGAACTGATACAGATGAAAAAAACACTGAAAATATTAAATTTGATTTAAACAACTAATAATATATTTTTACTTTCTTTATTTACAATGTCACCTTTTCTTTTTTTTAATCTCTGACCACCCAAGTGTTATGTCCATGAAGGTCAACAACCAAACAACCAAAGTGTGTTGATGCAGTGGATAGAAAGTGCAGCTTTTGTTTATTAGCTGCTCTGTTTGGGTGACCATGAAGGTGGCCGGTTTCCTCCTGTTGCTCCAGCTCCCCTCAGTCTGGTCATGTCAGCTTTCTGGGTCACAGCCGCCATGGCTCCCCAGGGAGACAAGACAAAGAAGGCAGAGTGGGTTGGGTGGGTGGGAGAGAGAGTGGGAGTTGAGTATAAATAAAATATTCCATGTGCTTCACCTTGGAAAGACCAGTTGCCTGTCATTGTCTTCCTCCATGCAGACTTAAATGCCCAAAAAGAACACACAAAAAAAACTCATGAATATCTATCTGAAATGTGACAACTCCCTTGAGTTTGCTTGTCTGCAGACACATTGTCCCGTATTCTCCTGCATTGTGAGTGACAACCCATTAGAGCCTACTCTTTTGCGGTTCTGTTTTACTGATAGCAGTGTTGCATGTTAAGTCCTCTTTAATGGGAGCTCAAAGGACATTTTCAGTAAATAGCAGTTGTTGCACATGTAAAAATCCTAATGGAACAGATGAAAATTCAACAGCCAAGAAATTTAAAAGACAAGTAAATGAGAAAAAGGAGAAATATTTTCTGATATGGTTACACAAATAAGGAATCAAAGGTTCTGGAACATCACAGCCATTTTGTCCACTTTTTCCACATTGTCTTCAAGAACGATGACTGTAAAAAAAAAAAAAGATCCCTTCAGGGTGTATCAGAGTATCAGTGTGTTAATATATGTGAGGTGAGCAATCTGCTGCTGAGCTTGACCATAATAAAGAGTGAGCAGGAGAATTTAGGAGCTCAAAGACCTCTACCACTGCTTCATTTTTTATTCAGATAAAATTGCTAGAGGTTGTACAGTACATGTGTCATGCAATAAAGTGAGCTGTAAAAGGAGCAAATTCAGTAAGGTTCTGTTGGTTAGATGTTTTTCGTGGTGCTAAAGCAAAAACCTGGAATTTAATGTCAGAAAAAGACCAACTCACTCTGAAGTTTGGAATTCCCCATTTCAGTACTACGGTCTGAGACAAAAGGATTGTAGACAAAGGATATTTCTTGAAAAGGGCGTAGATCTTATATACCTACTAGGGTTGCCAACCGTCCCTTGAAAAACGGAATTGTCACGTTTTTAGAAATAAAAGCACCCGTTCTGTATTGAGTGGGACGCAGTTTGTCCCGTTCTAAAGTGAGAGTCAAAAAATAGTCAGTAAAAAAGCTAATATGAAATTAGTAACAGGGCACATTTGATAGAAAGTTTACGGTAAACCTGTTCCTGGGCCCTCAGTACAGGCCCCAGGAACAGGTTTACCTATATAAAATATAAAGCACACTGCACGGGGTGCCGGCACACTTTTTCAAGAATCAGTTTATTTATATAGTGCCAATTTACAACAGATGTTATCTCAAGGCACTTTACAAAATTTTTTATTAAAATCATAGATGCATCGTTACAGATTAGATTGAAAACAAATCAATTTGAAAAAGTTTCTAATCTAAGGAACCCCAGCAGATTGCATCAAGTCCCATATAAAACAGGTATGTAAGATTTCCTTCTTTCACTTTAGGAATATAACAAAATAATCTCTTGAAATAATCTCTTTAGGACTGATGCTATAAAACTAGTCTATGCATTTGTTGCTTCAAGGCTGGACTATTGTAAGTCTTTATTAGCAGGAAGTTCCTAAAAGACAGTTAAAAGTCTGCAGTTGATCAAAAATGTGGCCGCAAGAGTTCTGATTAACCTTAAAAAGAGAGATCTCCGCAATTTTAGCTTCCCAGTCAAATTCAAAATAGATTTTAATATTCTTCTTTAGATATATAAAGCCCTCACTAATCAAGCTCCATCATACATCTGAGATCTGATTACTCCTTATGTCCCTAACAGAGTACTTCGCTCTCAGACTGCAGGTTTACTGGTCGTTCCTAGAATCTACAGACAGAATGGGAGCCAGATCTTTAATTTATCAGGCTCCTCTCCTTTGGAACCAGCTTCCAGCTTTACTCCGTGAGGCAGAAACCGAGTCTAGTTTCAAAGCTAGGCTTAAAACCTTCCTTTTTGATAAAGTTTATAATTAGGAAGAGGTAGAGAAGACAGCCTAATCCAGTTGGGGGAAGAACTGAGTCTAAACAGACGGTTCTCCTTTGATCTACCATCTTCATGTCTCAGTCTACAGGGTTAGATTATTTAAGTTATTTCTATAGTTATGTTACTGTAGGCTTAGACTGCTGGAGGAAAATCAGACCACTTATCACTTTGCTACTTTCTTCCTTTGTCCAATTTACTTTAGTTATTGTTATCTCAACCTTGTTAACCTTTTGTTTTATCTAAGTGTTCTTCTCTCCATAGTAGCTACACCTGGTCTGGCTTTCTGTAAGCTGAGACAGCTTCTTGGAGGAGTACATGGGCTGAGATACTGACAGCGATGCTCTACAACTACTGCTATAAACTCTTTTTTTCGGTATCTTCTGCATCTAGTTTAGTCTTCTATCTCTTGAAACACCCAGTCCGTCATGTCAGACGGCCTCTTGTACTGAGCCAGGTTCTGCTGGAGGTTTCTGCCTGTTAAAGAGGAGTTTTTCCTCTCCACTGTCGCTACATGCATCCTCAGTATGAGGGATTGCTGTAAAGTCAACGACAACACAAGCCATTGTTTCGGTCTGCTGATTCCAGAGGAGTGAATGCTGCAAGTCAATGACTCGATGCAATCTGCTGGGGTTCCTTAGATTGGAAACTTTTTCAAATTGATTTGTTTATGATGTATCTATAATTTTAATTTATTCTCTTGTAAAGCGTCTTGAGAAGACATCTGTTGTAAATTGGCGATATATAAATAAACTGTTTCTCGATTCTTGAAAAAGAGTTAATGAAGAAAAGGAAATGGAAACAAAAGTTCTAATATAGTGAACTCATTCTAAGTCTTCCCTTGTATTACAGCATCAGCGTCTGATTAAATTATACTGTGTAAAATAAATTATGTGTATCTTGGTTGATTCTCTTCAAAGTAGTAGATGCCTCATTGACATTTTCTTTTGGAATTACATTTTAAATGTTCTCTCAAAATTCATAGTGAAATTTGGATTTAAACAAACTAGTTAAAACAAAGAAGCAACGGGCGAATATTGCAAACACACATAAATGGAGAGTAGTGGGACGAACTAGTTTATTGAGAAAAATGGGTAACTATGTCATCCAGCCTAGGAAGTGATGGAGTAAGATACAGATACCAAATAATTATTTTTTGTTTGTATAGAATAACACATAAGAAAGAGCTGACATTTGGTTTCTGTTGATGTCTTTAACTCTCTGTCTCAGTGAAATAAAATGCAATGTAGGGCTGAAGGATATTAGAAAATGTTTTAATATCAATAATATTGGTAAATATTGCAATACCAAAATAAGATGGGTAAGAAGTAATCTGGTCAGCCAGCTTGCACACGTTTCCCTTTTTTTTTCTTTCAGGGAGTTGGAAACCGTAATACCAACTCCTCTGTCCTTTACCAAAATTTTGTTTTACTAAAATAAATGGTTCTCAAACTGCATTGTTCATACCTCAGTTTTTGCTTTGGCTCCCTTTAGTATTACTGGGAAAAACCACTGCTTGTAAATGTTTTTCTAGCTGCGCAACATATTAAATTGTAATTTTATTTTTACATATGCAGGCAGATGAGTTTGAGCCATGGTGCTTGTGGATAGGCCGAATTTTATTATTGAAAAAACTGTTTACAAAACCAGAGAGCATGTAAAGTATTATAGATTTACAGGATTTGACAGTATAATTAAGAAGAGGATATTGAGTCTGAGACACCAGGAGCACACCAGGAATAAGAACTGGTTTTAAAAACCTGAATAAGAGTTTTGTTGTAATCTAATTTCAGAAAAAAAATAATATTACCCCATTATCCTACACATTATCTCATAAACTGTGACCAATAATTTCACAAGATTGAAATGTGATTTTGAAGCCTAAGGAGACTAAAAATCTGTCTCAGAAAATATGATACTTGATTTGGTTTGTTGGTCTTTTTAAGGACATAATTTTTACATATTTTTTTAATTTCTCACCTACATTAACACTGGGAAAGGACACCGTATTGCATTTTGGAGGGGTCTAAATAACATTAAAAATTTCAAAAACATTTAAGATCTGTTGTGTTTGGAAGGTTAGTTTTAGTTGTAGCATATTTGATTTTTTTTCTAATGTTTCGTCTAAATTATGTCAATGCTATTAGCTGCCTATTCAAATTAATATAGGATGTTGTCAGTCAGTATATCAGACCTTTTTATTTTGTAAGGCAGAGTTTTGAATTAATCTACGGTTGTGTATTGTGTTTCTTCTGACGAAAACACTGCTAAGGTTAACGGAGAGAGGTAGAAAAATCAGAGTCCCAATGAAAAACTTAAAATGACAGCACAGGGGGTCAGGGGCACAATATATGGTCGTAATCTTATTGAAGCAGTGTCCCTCTGGACATTTTTACTTAATAATTTTTTCCTGTTTATTCTCCTCTTTCTAGTGCTGAAATGAAATTTTTGCCTGTGAACATATCTCAGCATGAATGCAGAAAATTGTTTCCCAAAATATCCCACTGCTCCCTGAAGCAAAAGTTCTGGTCAATGGCTCTGTAGAACTAAGTTCTGATGGAGATAAAAAAACAAAACAAAACAAAATGTTTCGAGCTGGGCTTTTTAATCTATTCCAACCTCAATCTACAAGAATGCTCACTAGAACTTTGCAGATATAATGCTGACAGCTACAAGACTTGATATTCTCTTTACAATTTTGTTTACCCAATTATCCACTGATGATAGCGGCATTTGTTCCAGACATTGTTTTTGGGAATACTTAGTTTCAAAGTAATGGTAAACATTCTACCAGAGACTTCAGTAAATTTACATTCCTACCCTCAACCTCAGTCAAGAGTCCGGGATTGTGACCAAAAGAACAAGATTGTGGTATCATGCTTCTAAATGAGCTTCCTCCATAGGGAATCTGGGATCTCCTTTAGACATAGGACATTGGATAAGAAGCATTAGAAGAAGAACAGAGCCATCAGAGTTAAGTCACCATGTTTCCACATCTAGAGAAACCAGTTGAGGTGGCTCAGGCATCTGATTAGGATGCCTCCTTTGATAACTCACTAGTGAGATGTTCCAGCTACATGTGGAATGGCTGAAGAGGGAATGTTTCTCAACTGACCACAGAACCCCATGAGTTTCCTGTGGAGATGCTGACCAAAATAGTATTAACCCTCTGGAGTCCAGGATATAAATGTTTTTGACTACTTTTGATTTTATCTTTATATTTCACTTTAAAAAATGTGTACCTTGCATTGCTTGGGATCCGATTTACAAATTTTGATATACCATATTAACACAGTTGACCAAACATCACACAAAAAACATAAACATATTTTCAAAACTTACAATACAAATATAAATTATACATTTCAAAACCAATATACACATTATTTCACAGAACAAAGTAATAATGACTTTTTTTTGCATGAAATGCAGGTATTACCCAATTTTTTGTACAGCTATTACAAAATAATGTAATGTCTGACAAATATGTTTAACTAACCAAATGTATAACTTTGGGTGCAAATAGAAATTGTAAATTTAAAAAACCTATGTACACTCGTATCCCACAACAAAGTAATTTGACGTCCCGTCCTCGCGTTTCCCGGTCAGATAATGTTTCCCCTGTGTTTTTTTTGCCGCGCCGCTCCGCTTGTTTAAAACGCTCCTAACGAGCGAGCCGCGCTTGCGCCGCAAGACAACAACGGACACCGTGAAAGCTCAAACAAATTGTTTTTAGTTTGTTGTATTTTAGAAATGAATGATTCCACCTTTTTGCAAAAAAAAAGTTAAATTTTCAAACATACTCTCAATTGGTCCAACAAATAAATATTTAATGTTTAAACATAACAACATAGACAAAGATATTTACATAACAATCGTTAAAATTTTACAAAACTACTGATACCTAATTAAAAAACACTTTATGAACAATCCTCTTTACAGAACTTTAAATAATAAACAAAGATAATACTATTAACTTGATTATTTAACATAAATGTAATGCATGTCTAATGACCTAAATAATAAATAAACCATCAGGAACAATTTGCTTTGGATAACTTTAAAGAACATAAGGTGTAAAGGATTTTTGCCGCGTGTACGGAGAGAAGCGAAGCGGCGTGGCAAGAAGACTAAGGGGAAACAGTATCTGACGGGGGAACGCGACTCGAAGGAACACTGGATCTCCGACTCATCGTAGGCTCCTCTCTCTTCTCCAATAAAAACCACATTTCGTCCACTTCGTTTTGAAATTCATCGCTTTCTTGCGCCAATTCGCCATCCGCTCCGTCTTCCTCAGCTGCCTTTACCTCGAAAGAAGAGCTCCACTGCCTGCTCCATATGTATCAATCGCCTCATTGTTTTATCTCACAAAACCAACCAAACTCACAAATCACTGAAATCTTAAAACTGATATCTTATCACTATATCTGTCTCTCTCTGCCGCCGCCGTAAATCCCACAAATTTCCCTTTGCCAGGAGCTACCAAATGCCACATTTTGCGATTATGATTTTTGGATTGATTTTTTTTTCTCATCTGTATGGAAAGCTAATTTTTCCTGCGTCTCTTTGGTGCACTAAACACTAAACACACTAAACATGATGAAAATGTTAAGAAAAAAGTATGGTGTAAATATTTTATCAGAACTCTGGTTTTACATGGCCTATCAACACAATTTAAAAACTGATATATAGTTTTAGCTTCCCACTTTCTACACAAGTGGAAACAGTGACTCATCAAAAACTGCATTTTGCCACTACGCCATATTTAGTCGGCAACGTAATTTTGATGCGCCGGCGTGTCATTGGACCAGAGGGTTAAGGTAAATAAATCCATGAACATCATACTTACATTACAATCTTTGTGGACTAAAGAAACACACACCATTAATTCAAATGTATACCCCACTTCTAGTTATAAGATTAACTGATGATGTGTAATCCATTTATACCCCAAAAAACAATGTTTTACATGCTTCTTTAAAATCCTAATATTTATGACATTCATCTCTCACTAGCAGTTACTTATTGAAATACGGTCACTACTTTGAGCTAAAATTGTTTAGCTGAAGACCTGGTTTAGGTCATCAACGCCTTGCAGCTTTCTGTCTTTAAATGTGTCGAAACTGCTTTCTGTAAAAACGAAATGTCAACCTCGGGCTAAAAAGAACTAAGGTCACATAGTGGGTAATCTACAAAGACATCCACATGAAATGCACAGGTCACAATGTTTTGCAGTTGTAGTATAAACTCCCTTATCAAATTTTGATCAATTTGTTTTGAAACTCAGATGATTTACACATTCAGAACAATCATTTTGCATTTTCTGAGCTACAATTTTGACAGATGGCTCAGGCTTTGTGACATCCTCTTTCCCTCTGAAAATATGCAGGATGTATATTCCAGTGGTGGATTTAAGTTTGAGAGATAGTTGTTGTAAACTCAATTAAGCCAACTGGCAAATAATGATCCTTGAAGTCCCCTCAAGTTTTTTGTGCACTTCGGTGGAGGACCACACTGCAAGCTGGAAATTTGTCTCCCCTACTGACCACTGCTGCTTTGACTTCAGGTCCATTTTGTTTCTTTTGTTGCAAAAGCAACTCCAGTCTTGTTTAAAAACTGCCCCTCTTTACCCGTTTACCGGCTATTAGTTGTTCCGTAGCCCCGCCCCCAGTCCACTGATGTCATCACGTTAAACCGGTTCATTCCTCTGGCCCCAGAAAGAGTTGGTGCCAGCTAAGCACCAATTTGGAACCAGTTTGGTCAGTGGAAACACAAAAAACCGGTGCTAACTCGAGCGCTAGCACTTAACCAACACTGGGACCAGCTTGTTGGAAAACGGGTATCACGATTTAAGCCTTTACACTTCATTATAAGGATTAGTATACAATTTGTTTTCAAAGTTTCTTTGTTGGTCATGATCTTATCCATTAATACCCACAACACACTTTGGCATCTTGTGCTCAGTTTTTTATTTCATGCTTTTTACAATATTACTTAATTTTTGTTAATGAAAATGAAACACAACTGTTATTAGCAACCAGAACAAAAAAAAGAATATATAGAATGACAAGTTGTCAAACTGGTGATATGTAAGTCCTTCAAAGTGTCCAAAAATGTTGAAGAAGTCCCAGAAACATCATTATAGGATAGTGTGTATGTATGTAATGTCAGCAGTAATGTCTTAATGATTCTGCCACTCTGCAAAATGCAGTCACGAAGTGGCTATGCCAGCACATCAATTATGAGAAGGGTTTGTTGAGGTAAGTGCTGCACGCAAGTCGATGGGCCAGGGTGGACGGACCTGCTGCACTATTCATGTCACCATCTGCTCTCTTTACGAAATTATTACTTTGGAGGTCTGAGGTTTCTGATGCCAACCAATGTGCCTTGTGCATTTCCAATACCTACTGAACTAGGGAGTTACATGTGGGAAAAGGTGATTTAGACCAGTCACTGCTGCTGCCCTAAATGCTTTGATGTCTGCTTGTGCAAACAATCTTCAGGGCACATGTGAGACCGGAATTTGATGGAATGAGAAAAAGAAGAAAGGGCGCAAACACAAACAGCAGGAGGCTTCCACAGCAATAACGACGATCAATATAGAAAATACAAAGGTTAGAGCTGAGAGGCGTTATTACATAAGATCCCAAGGCCAGTACATAAAATATATATGATGCTGAAATATGAAGGATCTGCTTTGGACTGATCTCCAAAAGAAACATGTTTTGAGATTTTTTTCCTGCTTAGTGAAGCTAAAATATAGACAAATATTATATTCCTACCACAACAGCAAGACAGGAATCTGTTAACCTGCACCCAGATGGGCTTTAGTGGTAATTCAAAGCTGCCAGTGGTCTAATGAAAGCCATAGTTTGCACTGGGCTTGTTGGTAGAGCAAATCCATGCTCTGATTACATGATATATCCACAGGGAATATCTGTAAACAGAGGGAATGCAGGGCTTACCAGTATGCAAATTTAACAGCTCAGTTTGCCCATTACATTAAATGATCCACGACTGAATGAGTTTGTCTCAATTATTTCAAAGTTGTGCTTGACGCCTATTTGGTATAGTAGTATTTCAGATTAATTTTAAAGCCTTTGTCAGAGACTGTGGGTTAACTAGAGATTGTCACACACTATCCCTTTACAATGCCTGGAGTTTGGATTATGCTTACATACGCTGAAACACACAATTTAAATGTTGGCTATTATTTTGGGGTGTCGGCTTCAAAAGATGACTTAGCTCTGCAATGATATCAATTAAGTATAAGGCAAAGGAATGCATGGGGACACAAAAGGACAACCTTGCTCTGTATCCTCCTTTATCTGTTATTGGGTTTGTAAGAAGTTCTAAGCAAAGGCATGTGTTGGAAAGTACTAACTGTAATGTAAAAACAAATATATAGATTTGCCTTTCTTGAAAAAACCTAAACTATTTAACTGCTACCATAAATATCTAGTTTTATCAAATATTTGTATTTCAGCTGAATAATTATGGCAATTAAATATTGGAATTTTAAGTACAATTTGATACAACTAAAGTTTTTTCAAGTTTGTCACAGCCATAAACTTTTTAAGGTGTATATGTTATGGTGTGCAAGTTTAACCAAAAATACAGTGCAAAGCCACCTTTCGTTGCAAAAGAGCTCCAGGTCTTTGGGGCTGTGTCTTCCAACATTTTACATCCAGAAACTTGAACTTCTTTTTCCTTTTCTTTGTAAAGTATATTGTATGTACAAAAGACAAACTGCAAACTAAAAATCTAATGGTTTACATCCAAAAATGGCTTCCTGCCCCTCTTCTTAAAAAGACATTTATGGAATGTATCAGTAACTTGTGTTGTTACTGGATATCTGCAGCTCCTGTAGTTACTGTGGCCCTGTTGGATGCTTTGCAGAATAGTCCTGCCAAACAGTTTGGTTTGCAGGTAAGGAATTGAAATGTTCCGGCTAGGTCTTAAAAGATTAGTATATTATTGTTTCATAGAACCATAAAACTCATACCACCTTTATCCTGGCCCCTACTTGGTGACTTTTAAGTGCCTATAGTTTACACTGGATTGTATTTAAAGATAGTACAGTAAAGAAAACAATACATGTTTTCCTTTCACCTCATAATCAGCCAATACCTAATGGTTGTAACATGGAAATAATTAAAGGGGGGAGAAAACCCTGGCAGGACACTGGAGCAGTAGTGTTTTTTAAGTGTTCTCTTGAGATAAAATGTAATAACCATTTAGATTATAGTTTTTGGAACTCTGATACGTGCAAACATTGTCATATTTTAAGTTTTAAAACTCAAATCTTATCTGCTGTGCTGCAGCATTAATGTTCCAGGCTTCATCTGTTAAATAAAAGTCGGATAAAATATGTAACAATACATTCTGTGCAACCTTAATGAATGCCCTTTGTGAATCTTGCTTGGGAAGTGTAATACATGTTTTAAATAAACCATAATTTAAAAGTTAGCATGATTCAGACAAATGGGTATGTATGTAATGATATTTAGTAAAATTAGTTATTTTGTTCTGCTTTCACATATTTGTTTGGGCGAGTTTGCTACAAAGTCAGTAAGCAAATGCAGGTGGTTTGGTTTTCATTTACGAGATTTTATTTTCTGTCAGTTTGTTCTGTAGGAATTAACTGAATTCATAGGAAAAAAATCTGTTGAGCAACAATTGTTATGCTCTGTATTTTAAATAATACCCCATTTGTAAATACAATTATATATTATATATTATAGGCGTTATTGAATGGGAAGAGATTATTTCTGTTGTAGGAGGTTTGTGGCTTTACAGTTTTTGCTTCAACACTACCCTCTAGCGTTGCTTTAGTGTTATAACAGACAACATATGCAGTAGAGGTCTTGATACTGGATACCCTGTCTATGATGACAGCTGCATACATAAAAATTAAGAGCAGGCTATGTACAAGTATGATGGAATCAATATGTCATTTTTCACAATTTCTTTTATTTAATTTATTATATAGGAAAACTAATTTACCTATTTTAAAAATGAGTTGTAATAATATTTTATGTGGAATATGTTTTTTTCTTTTTTTCTTTTCTAAAAAAAAAAAATCTTTTCAGTATTTGGTAAAATCTTACTAGTACCTTCGTTTTCTCTCAAACAAGAAAGAATATACTTGATTACATTAGATCCAAAAACTTTGAACAAGCATTTATGTTTAGGTTGATAACTCCCTCATTGTAGAAAGATTTGGTGCACCATATGAAATATAAAAAAGGATAGGGACACAGTTGACAGCCATGTCAGAAAACATCAGTGAGGATGACAGGACCAAAGAAGCTGGTCTACGATGCTGACATCGCTGTAGCTAATCCGAGGGTACAGGTCCCACACTTGCCATACCGAAAGAGGAAAGGGGAGGTCAATAATTTAACGTCTCTACTGTGTTTATGTTTGCCTAGTGCAAAATTCTTCTACAGCTTTTACTGATGTGCACATTGTCAATCCAACTGTTTTCTCTCACTCATTTAAAATTTTAAAACGCCTAAGCTACCTTCAGGTGTGAAATGTGAAGTCACTGTGAGTTGTTTATGTTATATGTCTTCTCTTGGCATAAAAAAAAACTAGAGCAACTAAAATATTGGAAGGGCTCAATTACAAACTGTTAATGTCATCCATTCTTTTCTGTTTAATGTTAAAGGTTTTTTTTTTCTTTTCCCATTACCCTCACAGCCCTTTCTGTTTCTGTTGGGCTGTCAAGAATTCCTTATTTTTCTTATAATTTGTGCATCGTTGTCATGACAACTGAGATGAGCTGAATGTTCTGGGAGGTATCACGTTTGCAGTCTCACCTCTGGTTGCTGGCGCTCTAGTGTCACTGGTCCAGATCTGCTGAAAGAAGCTCTGCAGTTGGTCTGGGAAAGGGAATACAAAGAGCGAGAGACAGTCCGATGGGACAGGACGACAGACAACAGAGAGTGAGGAAGTATGAGGACGGAGGGATGAGGTGTGCCAGCACGGCACTGAGGTGAAACTGAAGTGGCTGCAACGTGATGGGAAGCAGTTGTCCCAGTGGAATGAAAACACACAATGCTGGAAGGACATCTGTATACAGCACATTTTTCATTCAGGACACTCACTGAACCCTTAGAGCTCGTAAGTGAGGGATTGCAATATTGTTAGACTCTTCCAGGATTGATCCAACATGGTGGGTTAGATTTTTAACCACTAACAAGGTTAACTGTCTAGCAGTTGAAAATAATAATCCATGACCTTCATTTCATTATGGAGACTTGGGTTTAAGTGATTATTTTGCCTATCTAATTTACTGTTGTCGTATAAATTTGAGGGAGCTCCAAAAGCAAATTCCACATAAGAAGTGTGATATGGGAACCAATGGTCTCCAGTACTTATTTTTTCCTTGAATTTATTTTGTTTTAATTAAGAGGATAACATTGAGAAATGTATTTTGACAAGGCAGATAAATATGCTGATATATATAGTCAGACATAAAAATGTTTACATTAATATTGATTTTGTCAAGGAACTGTGTTATTTGTTAACCCAAATGCTGAAGGTGGAGACAGCAGTTGCTGGAGAAGATGTTTTATTGAAATGGTGGAAAACAGGAACCTGAACAACAACTGAGCACAGGGTATAATGGCGATATGTTACGAGAACAGCAGAGTAGAATCAAGAACCAGGCTTAAATACTAGGAGGGTGAAAAGTTGAACAAAGGAAATTACCTAAAAATGGTGGGGCTCCTCTTTTGTTTGTGTGTTTTGGGTCACAATTTGGGTGCAAATAATTAGGTAAAACACAGGTACACAGCTCCTGTCACAACAGCAGTTTATGTTAAAGAAACATTAAAAATTTAAAAATGTCTTTATCAGTAGTCGTCTGTAATAATACATTTAAATATTGTTATTCTTATTTTAAAATGTGTGCTTTGATTATTTTAAATCTGAGGAAAAAGCTTCCATTTAAATACAAATGTATACCAAAAGGAGGCTCTGTCTTCTCAACAATTTATCTAAAAGTAGACTCCCTTTCTCTTTCTTAAACATGCAATAATGGAAACCTTTCTACCGATTTAAGAAAACTCATGTACTTTAACAGGCATCAAATGTCAGTTATGTTATTAGGCTTAATGTAGAAAGAAAAATACTAATAAAATATGCCTAATTCATTTTTGAATGTGGTATTTTAATCACTTTTTGGAGGTTGAATATACTCATGATGATATACTAAATAGTTGAAACTTTATAATCTCATGTTTTTACAGCTGAAAATTGTTTTAGCTGAAACCTATTCAGAGAAGCTTCCACTTACCGGTGAAATCCCCCTTAATTCATGTTATGTAAGAGAGCAACAGTGTTTTCATGTTATTTTACAACTGTAGTAGATTTCCCAAGTTGATCATTACTGTAGCTAAATGGAACATTTTCACTTGATGTATATTATTGTAAAAACATATACATCAATTACAGTTTTCTTTTGTATATTAAATTGGTTAACAAATATTTTAATATCCATCCATCCATTTTCTGTACACCCTTGTTCCTATTGGGGTCAGGTGGGTCTGCTGGCGCCAATCGCCATCGTTCTTGCTGCATGGCAAAAGTGCTACCCACGGTTCCACTGTGCAGCCCAAATATTTTAATAGTCCAATAATAGTTTTTGGGTTAAAATTAAAAACTTAAAAGTTCATTTGGGGTCTCTAAATTCCTGAGAATTGTTGGCTTTTTAAGTCAGTGAGTTTAACCATCTAGCATTTCTTAACTTCCGTGTTTTGAAAATGCTTTACAATTTATTTAAGGACTGTTTACAACTTAGAGTCAACATGAATGAAAATAAAAGGATCCTCTTCTGTGTTGCTAATCATAAAGTGACCACGGGTATCTACACCAACGTGGATCTGCTTCCCTGTGCAGCTGTTTCCTTCCTTTTGGCCAGAAATGACATCACAGTAGGTGCCAGCTGGCAAACCAGTGTAAAAGGTCAAGTCCAACTTCCTGATGATGAAAGCACGTTATGGTTACAATTAAATATTTAGATAGAACTAAAGTCAGACTTTGACCATCAGTATATAAAAACCCCCCAGTAAAAACAAAAAAAAATTACATCTGCATCATTTTTATTAATGATGTGACTACAACACTAAACTAATTTACTAAACACCTTACCAGTCCTCATTGTTAAAGACGATATAACCCAGATTACCCCGTCCAAACGCAACCTGGTTATTCTGGTAGTCCCACCAGTTATAAAGTGGTTGTCCATTGACCACATTTCGGAATTGCACCATGTTCCTTAATAAGAAATTTAAATTGAAACCATTATAAATGCAATTTTTTGTTATACAATGAAAGTTACATTTGAAGCAGTAGTTTTCCTTAAAATGTCACATAATTTGACGCCATCTGTGCTCATATATCCATCCATTTCCACAAGTTTGGTCTTGATTGATGATTACAGGTTTGGTTGTTCCATCACCAAAGTTTGGAGGACCCTGCCAGTAATTTTTATCCTGCAATAATGATCAAGGACCGATGCAAATATGCTCTACAAAACAGTATTGTTGATAAAAAATATCTGCAGTGAGGGTGTACTTACATTTCCATTAACAATATTGCGGTCCCAGCGGTAACTAGACATGACCCTGGCTTGTCCACAAGGGTGGGCAAGCATAAAACAAGTAGCCATATTGTATGATCTAGAGTCCCAGAAGTGAGATTGGATGGACCACCAGCACCGTCGCCTATCTGGTTATCGTGGTTGTCAACAAAAACAACAGCTTCACCACTGGACATAAAACCCCAGCCTTCTCCCCAGTTCCTGGAAAAAGTAGGAAAAAAATGATTTTTTTGTACAAAATTAAAATAAAGGGCTTTATATAGAAGCTTGATCTTTATTCATGAATAAATCTATATTTTTACAACAACATACCTGTTGTAACTCAGCTTTTCTCCGTTCCATTTTCTAAAGACATATCCCAGTTTGGCTCCATATTTGAACTCTGTTACTCTTCCCAGATGAGTATACTCCTTATATGAGATGGCTTCACCTCCCATATCAATAACGTAGACAAAAGCAATATAAGCCTGGATTATGTAGCGATAAAGAATTTTTTTTGTATTAACAGGGTGAATATTTGCAGAGAGAACAATGATTCTACTTTTTATTGTATCTTATTTTACCTCCCTGTATCAAGGGTGTCTGGGATTAGTAGGAGCTTTTTTGGGAGCAAAAAGGGAGGGTTAAGAAAAAGAACCAATGTTCTTGATAGTGACCAGAATAGCTATGCAAAATGGAAGCCAATACAAGTCCCTGATGACATTAGGTAAATGTTCAGCTATCTGAGCAAAAGCAGTCTTATTATTAATATATAAAAAATATATATTTTTATTTTATTACTTAATTTGCATTTGTGTTTTTCTGTCATAATCAATGTCTTGGCTGAATGGGGCGGCACCTTTGGGCTCTCTATTGGCAAGCTGCCTCTGGTCTTATGAGATGATAAACTAAGGTACAAATACTTTTCTTAAAGCTCTAGAGCCAAAACACCTGTATCTGTTTGTTTTATGAAAGCTTTTTGTGTTATCGGTCATGATTTGCAAAGAGCAGCAACTGTTGAACCAGCTTCCACATGAAGAGTGGCTTCCCTCTCCACCACCAGTTGGAGCCATGAGGTTGATAATGGTATCCACATAGATGTTTACCTGTTTAAAATATACGCAGACTATAAGTACATTGAATATCGAGAACATTTATCAGTTTTACAACATTTTGATGAAGAGCATTTGGTAAATATTTCTTTCTTTGTAAAGGTCTATAGATTTACACAGTCCTTGGACATCAAACACTTTCATGGATAAATCTCTGTTGGGGTGTTCTTTACCCCAACGTTGTTGCATCCGGTGATCATGTCTCTCAGTTGTTCTTCAGGTACAGATCTAGAGCACAGTTTGTAACTGACTTGCTGGTATCTCTGGTACCAAGGTCTCCAGGGATTGTCAAGGACAATGTGCTTGGCTAGCGGTCAGATGTGAGCAAATTAGATAAACTCCATTAGTAAAAACCTAACCAGACCAACTAACTCCCTTTTACTCCCCCTTTTGTTGGAGTCTACAACAACACTGTACGGTATACCATCAGTATGCAGAACTTTGTTTATTTAAGAGTTGCATTTTTTATCTAGTTAGACCCATTTGCTGATTTGGGGATCAGTTGGACATCCGTTCATCATCAACAGTCTGTTCAAAAATCCAGCACTGTAGTGTTTCTAAATGTTGAAAAAGCAAGCTGGCTCAAGCAAAGCAACAAAAATGCACCAAACTCTGTTGTTATTGGTACTTGTTATGGTATTTTTTTTTATTTATCATTAAAATAGTAGGTTTTACTAATTAAACTGACTACTTATAAGCATTTCACACTAGAGCCCCATTCACTCACACAAACACATTTATACATACCCAAGTTGTCCATCGATGGACAGGGTTAAGTGACTTGCTCAATAGTACATTGACATGTTACAGGAGGCAGCTGTAATTGAACTTACAACCTGACTATTGCAAGACGTCTATGAATTATTTGCCAGTCCCCCATAGCACAAAAAAGGCATTACACTATAATTGTTTAGCTACCACTTCCTCTAGGAAAAAAATTCAAAAAATTCTCAGTAACTACCATGGAAAAGAACTTCTAAGGACTTAACTTCAAGGAAACAAGCTAACCCTCTAAGCATTGAAAAACAAAATACTATCTACTTGCTTAAAACTAAATTATACTACACACCTGTGGTCAGCAATACGCACCTGAACACAACCAAATCCCTTTGGACCCAAGAACCGTTCACATTCATCAGCAATGTCAACCCAGCGCCACTCAAACAAGTGGACATGGGTTGTTCTTCCATGCTTGAAGTGGGGGTTGTGCTGAGAGAGGCATAGCCCTAACAAAGCTGCCAAAATGATCAGCTTCGTGGTAGAGAGAACAGGAAACACACTGATTATACTATACTGCAAGTATTTATATATTTTTCTAATCGTGTTTAACCAATGAAAGGCTGACAAGTACCACCCTGGGGATTGAATAGGTGTAATGTTATCAGTTTCTTGGAAATTTAAAAAAGATTAACATGAATAGAACTTTCTCAAAGAACTGAAAATCTGTTTTATTTTCAACAGGAATGTCATTGAAAACATTATTTGCTGAATGGGAAGTCTTGGTAGTCCTTTTAAATAACAGATGGCCCTATGCAATAAAAAAGAGAGTTGTAAAAGTATTGTAAACATTGTGTTTGTATGACCTTCAACGGAGTTTGAATTATTTATCGTGTGGGTGGATAACTTTATTTGTTTGTTTTAGAGGGAGTGTATGTGAGTGAGTTTTTCATCTGGAGGTGTACAGTTTTTAGAGCTTCAAGAAAAAACTTTTGATGCCATAAAAAAGGTTGCACATTATCCCTACAGCCACGGCTAAACTATTGGAGGACCACAGCTAGCTTTGAGTGAGTCATATAAAGTGACCTTTTTGTTCGCAATTTTTTATTGAACATTTGCATTCAGAGATAAACTTATTACATTTTTACCAATCTGCTGATTGTTGCCATAGTTGATTAGTCAGCAAATATAAAATAATGATTGACGCCTGTTGTTACAGGTCAAAGTTTGGATTCAGCATGAATAGCAACAAAGGGGTCATCATCTACATTGCTAATCTTGAAGTGTTCAAGTCCAGCATTGCTAACAAGAATCTGCTTTCCACTGCAGTTGTTGCCATCCTTCTGACCAGAAATAACATCACAGTAAGTGCCTTCTGACATACCAGTGTTCAGGGTCACATCAAGGTCCCTAAAGGCAGAGACAAGGCAATATTAAAGTAATCATAATTTTAGAGGCGTGGTTTAATTTTTCCCTTCCTTGCTACTTTCTAGATGCATCTAAAATCAGAGTTTGATCTAGATATTTTATTTGAGTTGTAAAAGTTCAACTGTTAATTTTGGTTAATGTTGATCAAACGGCTTACAGGTAATCCTGTTGCAGTTTGTGTTCCTACAGCAATTTATTATGTTATAGAATCACTTTTGATCCAATTCATTTGTTTTATATCGTGCTGTAAAAGAGTCTACAAGCAAAATTGTACATTGATGACTTACCAGTTATCATTGTTAAAGACAATAAAACCCTGATCACCATGTCCAAATGCAACCTGGTTTCTCTGATTATCCCACCAGTTGGTGTGAGGCTGTCCATTAACAACATTACGAAAAATGACCATGTTCCTGCAGAACAGATTTAAAACATTCAGATAATTTTATACCATTTGAAAACTTTATTTGAAGGATCTGTATGAGTAAGCCAAATTTGGCCATGTTTTGTAAGGACTCACTTGATTTGATGCCATCTGTGCTCACACACCCATCCATCTCCACAAGTTTGGTCGCGGTTAACAGGAACAGACTTAGTGGACCCATTAGTGTGGCTTGGAGGCCCAATCCAATCATTCTGATCCTGTAATTTATGTAAAAATAGGTAAAACACTGACTAATCAATACTTGATCTTTCCCAAGATTGGCAGACATTACCTTTTCTTTCACCATGTCTCGGTTCCAACAGTAGCTCGACATAACCCTAGCCACTCCATAGGGGTGAGCAAGCATGAAGCAAACTGACATCTTGTAGAGTTTGGAGTCCCAGAAGGTTATGATTGATGAGACACCAGCACCATGACCTCTCTGGTTGTCATGATTATCAACAAATACAACTGCACTGCCATCAGACATAAAGCCCCATCCTTCTCCCCAGCTTCTGGACATAAGATTAAAAAAATTGTTGACAACACTATACACAGTGAAAAAGAAGGTATAGATGAACAAATGTTTCCTTAAAAATGGGGATCATTGCTGTTTAGTGCTGATGATGCGGCGGGCCATTGCTTGCACAAGTGTCCGGATATAGTTTTAACAACAAGAGCTGGCAGCAGAGCTGGGTTGTGAGGTTATACATTTTCCTTTGTCTCTACCATTTACTCTTTGGCATAAGAGCTGCTTCTCCTGTACTTTATGTACTGTACAACCTAAAGCCATCTAGGGTGTATGGCTCTGCTGAGGTAGTATCTCGTGCTTGTCTGATTGGTGAGGCTTCTGCCTTCCAGAACCACGTCTGCCAGTCCCATTCTGCTTATAGGTGTTGGGTCATGCAAACTTTTTTTTCCATTTACACAATGCAAAAATCGTTGAGCTTACAAGTGACAAATCTATGCACATCCACAAACACAAACACACACTTGCACCAATGCACAAAGGATTCAGATGGTTGGTACAAACACAGCTTCCTACTCTACCCTGATTTGGCTCGTCTACTTTAATGCCTGATGCCCTACTGATTAAAGACATTTCAATTCGGATTTTGTCTGAAGATTTTCTTTTTTACATCTGTCAGGACACAACTACTCTATCCCCCCTAGCAGATGCTGCTCATTTACATAGAAATATCTATATTCTTGTCATCACGGCTCATTGTCTTAACAGGTGCCTGTGAAGCTATATCATTTAAAAAATATAAAAAATTAGGCTGAAGAATTATTGTCAAATGCACAGTCAGGAATTTTGATGTTAGCCTATAAACCAAAATAAACATACTGTGCTGTTGGGAATTTTTGTGGGTGTATTTATGTGTGGGGGGCTTTCCCTTTAAGAGGTGCAGCCCTGCTGTATGTCACTTGACTTCAGCCACGAAGTAAGGCTTAGAGTTAGATTTCATGTCACCCATGTGTTCAGTCAATCCAGTCCCATCTGCATACATCTTTGCCCTGACGACGCATTGTGGGTAGGTTTTGTTTAATATATTATTATACATCATTGTTTTTTTACATGATTTCTGGTTTGTTGGGATTGATGTTAATATTTTTGAATGTTTACTGTAAGTTTGGGCTACTTCACTAATTCATGTGGGACAGTGTTTAATTTAGTTATACTAAACTTATATGTACGTTTATAAGAAAAATAATGTAAAAGTGATGTATCCTCTTTTGTGTGTGTTAGTTTCACATTTCCTTGGAATCAATAAATCGATGCATAAAAGGTCAACTTTCTTCAGAGTCTTGATTTAAGGAAGAGTGTAGCTGTACTGTCTAGTTGCATTTCATATGGCGAAGGTAGTATAGTGAAACCACAGCTTCTCAATGGGCTAGACATTGCAGTTTAAGCTGGAAGACTTTAATATGCATCGACATACCCAGCCAGTGAATTATTATTACAACATTCACCTCTCCATTTCACAACAATTATGTAATTATGACAGAGGAAGCTGCAACGTGGGAGACACGATCTCAAGCTTCATGTTCTTCAGTACAGTCAAGAGCATCTACTACAGAGTCTGCTGCTGCCAAAGCAAGAGCAAAAGCGAAAGCAGCAAAAGCACGCCTCGCCTTTGCCGAAGAGGAGGCTAGCTTAAAACTGTAAAAGGCGAAATTGGAAGCATCAATGGACATTCGGAGTATAAAAAAGGAAACAGCTGCAGCTGAAGCTGAAGCACTTGAAGCAGCTGCTGATTTGAAAAAAAGAAATTCATCCAGTAATCAGCTTAACTGGCAAATACCTTCCTTAGAAGCTACCAAACGAACAAAAGAGTATGTTAGATGTGGATAAACAACTCATGTTTGTTTCACAGCCGGATGCTGATGCTTCACCTATGCATCTTATGCCAGATGTTAAACCCTTCATTCCAAAGAGAGATAATTCTGGAACGCAGTTATTTTTGCCAGACTCCACAGCAGCAGCTCACTCATGAGAAAAACACAGTTCGACTCGAGTACAATCATTTTACTCCAATATGATCCTCCACACCACAAGTGAACGTCAGTGACCAGCCCCCATATTCATCATTTTCTAATCCTAAAATCGACGATTTGAACATGAATGGCTTCGTTCGCTATCTGGCTTGACGGGATCTGGTGTCTATGGGCTTACTCAAGTTTAATAATAAACCTCAGAACTACAGGGCTTGGAAACGATCATTTCAGTCTGCCATCCATGGTTTAACCTTGACATTCAGTGAGAAGATGGATCTTCTGGTGAAGTAGCTAGGCAAAGATTCAGCCGAACATGCGGAGCAAATTAGAGCGATCCACATAAACCGCCCAGACGCAGGACTGACAATTATTTGGAACCGGCTTGACCAAACATATGGTTCTGCAGAAATGATAGAACATGCCCTCTTCAAACGAATTGAGACGTTTCCCAAAATAACGAACCAAGATTTTTCCAAGTCAATCAAGTTGAGTGGTTTACTAAGCGAACTATTTGCAGCTAAGGACGAAGGAGACTTACCTGGACTTACTACCTTCCTTGACACGGCAAGAGGCATAAATCCGATCCTGCGAAAGCTGCCCTTTAACCTACAGGAAAAATGGGCATCAGTAGTTTTGTTTTACAAACAGAGATATCAGATCCCCTATCCACCATTTGGTTACTTCGTGGATTTCATCAGTCAAGAAGCAAGCATTAGGAACGACCCAAGTTTCAATCTCAACACTCAAGAAGAGATTGCTCAAAAGACTGAGAGGACAGCTTGGAAGTCAAACGGACACAGAGAGGTTTCTATGCACAAAACTGAAGTTACCTCAAACACAAACGAGCTCTTCTCAAAATCCGACGATCGCAACAAAATGTGTCTTCTGCGGCAAGTGAGAAATGTTGAGCATTTAGGGAGAAGTCCATTGAAGATTGTAAGAACTTCTTGAGGGAGAATCATGTTTGCTTTAAATGTTGCTCATCCACACTGCATGGCGCAAAACACTGCACAGCTAAAATCCTGTGCACAGAATGCAACAGCAAAAGGCATCCTACAGTACTTTACCGTCGGCCAGCACCTTGGGCAGCAGAAGTAGATCGTCCATCAAGGCATGGCGGGGAGGTTGTAAATCCAGTTAAATCACAGCTCACTGCCCGGTGCACTCAAGTTTGTGGTGGAGATTTCACTGAGAAATCATGTTCTAAAATAAGCCTCGTAAAGGTTTATCCATCTGGGTCTAGGGACAAGGCTATGAGAGTCTATGCTATCTTAGACGAACAAAGCAACCGCTCGTTAGTTACGTCACAGTTCTTTGAGGTCTTCAGTGACACAATTTCAAGTTCTCCTTATACCTTGAGAACATGCGCTGGAGTGAAGCAAGTATCAGGAAGAAGAGCTAACGGCTATTAAGTGGAATCTCTGGATGGCACTGTCTGCCTCCCATTACCAAGTCTTCTAGTGTGTAATGACATCCCAAAAAACAGAGACGAGATTCCAACTCCTGCCATGTCCAAATGTGTTTCATGTTAAGGAAACCTATGGTGGATTTCCAGTCAATGAAGACATCCCAGGATGTTCAGAGGAGTCATCTGTTTGTGAAGCTGACCATCTAGAATGCTCTGTGTTTCAGAGAACCAAAGATGTCAACCAAGTAGCACCTTCGATTCAGGATGGGTACTTCATGAAGATAATGCAGGAAGGACTTTGCAAAGACTTAAAAAATATTTGGTTAGCGCCATTGCCTTTTAAACATCCACGCCCACGGCTTCCCAATAAAAGGTCTCATGTGCTGAAGCGTCTCACATCTCCGAGATGCCACCTTGACAAGAAGCCTGAAATGAGAGAGCACTTCCTGAACTTCATGGACAAAATGTCCAAGAATAACCATGCTGAATTAGCTCCTCCACTCAGTGAAGACTAGGAAAGGTGGTACTTGCCCACATTTGGTGTTTACCACCCTAGAAAGCCAAAATAAATACGAGTTTTCTTCGATTCGAGTTCCCAGTTCAATGGTATATCCCTCAATAATGTGCTGTTAATTTGACCTGACTTGAACAATACACTCCTCGGAGTTCTGATTCGCTTCAGTGAAGAAGCAATTGCCTTCACAGCAGACATCGAGCAGATGTTCTACTGCTTTTTAGTTAAAGAGGAGGACAGAAACTTTTTACGTTTCCTTTGGTTTGAAGACAATGACCTCTCCAAAAACATTGTCGAGTATCATATGAGAGTCCATGTCTTTGGCATTAGACCGTCTCCTGCAGTGGCTATCAATGGTCTGCACCAGTCTCTTTAAGGTGGTGAGTTCCATGTCGACAGTGATGTTCAGCATTTCATGATGAATTACTTCTATGTGGATGACGGGTTGAAGTCTCTACCCACAACAGTGGCTGCCATCAGCTAGCTCAAAAGAACCCAGGACGTTCTCTCAAAGTCAAACCTGAGACTGCACAAGATCACTTCTAACAGCAAGGAAGTCATGAAGGCTTTTCCACCATCTGATCGGGCAAGTGACTTGAAAGAGCTAGATCTTGATGTTGATCAGCTTCCAATGCATCTGTTGGAACCTCCAGACAGACAGTTTTCACTCTAGTGTCTCAGAGGACAAAAAGCAATTCACTCGACGTGGCGTCTTATCTACAATCAACAGTCTGTATGACCCTCTTGGTTTCGCAGCACCAATTACTATCCAAGGCAAAGCAATCGTAAGAGAGCTCACAGCGGATAGTTGAGATTGGGACGCCCCTCTACCAGAAGAAGAGGAGGAAGCCTGGATGGCATGGAGAGCTTCTTTGACCGAACTTTCTCAACTTCCGATTCCCAGATTGTACACCAAAATTTCACCTTCAACCGCTGACAAGAAACAGTTGTGTGTATTCTGTGATGTGTCAACCAAAGCTATTCCTGTGGTTGAGTATTTGAAAGTTACAGATGGTGAAGGTAACAATCAGATTGGGTTTGTCATGGGAAAAGCCAAACTAGCCCCACGTCCAGAGAACACAATTCCTAGATTAGAGCTCTGTGCAGCAGTGCTGGCTGTTGAGCTAGCTGACCTAGTGTCAACAGAACTGAACCTTGAGCTCAACAATGTATCTTAGAGATAGATAGTAAGATCGTTTTGGGCTATGTTCACAACGAAACTAGGTGGTTCTACGTATACGTCAGTAATCGTAAACAACGGATCAGAAGATTATCTAACCCATATCAATGGCACTTTGTACCCACAGATCAGAACCCAGCAGATCACACAACTCGGTTTGTTATTGCTGGTCGACTCATACATACCAACTGGTTGCCTGGACCTAAGTTTCTCTACTTACCTGAGGTAGTGGTCTCCGAAAGAAGCTATGATCTGGTTGACCCAGATACAGATCCAGATGTGCGACCTTTAGCATCTACTTTGAGCACAACAACATCCCCTGATCGTCTAGGTTCTCAACGATTTGCTAGATTTTCTTCCTGGAAGTCACTCACCTGCGCAATGGCCCGCCTTGTGCACATAGCACATCTTTTTTTATTCCAAGGCAGCACGTAGCAACTGCTGCAGAGGCTGGCATTACTGCAAATCACATGTCAGCGTTGCAGAAAGAAATCAAGCTTCAGCCATCATCATCAAATGAGTACAAGAGGAGACATATTCTCAGTAGATGAAGTGCATTCAGGAACAGAAAAGGATGCCACAAAGCAGTCCTCTAAAGAACTTGGATCCTTTAATTGCCATGGACGGTCTGCTAAAGGTTTGAGGTTGCCTTCAACATTCCAACCTTGCTCAAAGTGAGATAACCCCAGTGATAATACCAGCACAGCATCATATTGCGACTTTGATCACCAAGGCCGACTCTTTAATGAAGGTACCATTAGGTCTACCAGCTTCTGGATTATTGGCGGGAAGAGGAAAACTTGCAGGATTATCCATCACTGTGTGATCTGTTGACGACTTAGAGCTCCCGATAGTGTTCAGAAAATGGCTGACCTCCCGGCAGCTCGCCTGTCTACAGATCCTCCTTTTACACATATTGGACTTTATGTTTTTGGTCCTGGATCATCTGCTCACGACGTACAAGAGGTGGTCTTTCACATAGTAAGCGCTGGGCTGTAATATTCACTTGTATAAGTGTGAGAGCCATTCACATTGAAGTCATTGAATCCCTTGAATCATCCAGCTTTATCAATGCCTTCAGGCGATTCATTGCAGTTCGTGGACCAGTCTACTCGGATCGTGGCACAAACTTTATTGGTGCTTGTAAAGAGATGAAAATAGCTTCCAACATGGACAATACCACAGTGCAAACCTACCTGTCAGCTCAAGGTTGTGTGTGGACATTCAATCCTCCACATACCTCTCATTTTGGCGTGACTTGGGAGAGGATGATCAGACTTGTAAGAAGGATTCTTGACTCTGTGTTCCTCCAGATGAAAGACAAACTTACTCTTGAAGTCCTGACAACTTTCATGTCAGAGGTTGTAGCAATCATCAATGCTAGACCTCTAGTTCCTGTGACCACTGACCCTGATGATTCTTTCATCCTAACACCTGCTGCTTTACTCACTCAGAAAATAAATAATGTTTCAGCACCTGCAGGAGAGTTTGGAGCTTCAGACCTTTACAAGCGGCAGTGGCATCGGGTCCAAATACCTGATTAAGAAGCAAATTGCGCAACCCTGCCCTCCAGCTCTAGATGGCCCGGATATGTTCCACTTGGCAGAAGCCCCTAGGGGAGGCCGATAACTCTCTAAAGGGACTCTACAGCTCTTTTGACCTGGTAATGGATTATGATCTCTGTGGACAGATATTTTTTGTGTATTGACATGTTATCCATGCACCCCAATATCAGATACAGGAAGTGTAAGATAAATGAATGATGGATATTTGTTTGACCACAAGTTTAGTTTACTGATCTAAAAGTGTGACAAAATATCAAACACAGAAAAAAAAACTGTGCTGGGAAAAACTATCCAGAAAAATGTATAACAATGCTTAATATATAAAATGATCAGATGTTTTAAATGTCTTTTAATTTCAGAAAAAAATGCATTTCAATAAATAAAATGTACCACCTGAAAGATGAAAGGTCTTGAACCATTGGGAAACCATGATGTGTTGAGGTTGTGAAGACGGCCATAAACATTTTCCAGGTCACCTGGCCACATGTGCTTGCTGGCATCGACTCTGAATCCAGCTACACCTAAATCAATTAGTTTGTTCATGTATTCAGCCACTTTGCCTCTGACATAATCTTTTTCCAAACCAAGGTCTAAAAGACTGACCAGACAGCAGTCTCGCACCTGAAACAGCCACATCTCATGTAAATTATTTGGTCTATCAAAGCACTTAAGTAACTACAACAAAATTTAACAACTTTGGTCTAGTAATTAAAGCGAAAAACATTGTTCATGCAGTTTGGTCAGTGTGGTAACTTCACAGATATTTTGGTATCTTTCTGTGAATATTTTTTTTGTTTCAAATAATAATTAAAAAGTTTTACCTGAAAAATATCTCCAGAGTTTTCAATGTCACCACTGCTAGTTCTGTATTTGTTTATATTAAAGTCCAAAGCAGAGTATGGCACACTTGGAAAGTCCCTCCTGCTGGCACTGAACCAGCTTCCACATGAGGAATGATTCCCCTCTCCACCACTACTTCCAGACATGTGGTTGATGACAGCGTCCACATAAATATTAACCTGTTAGCAATTTATATGTAAAATATTTTTTTAAATAATTGCAATTTTAAAAAAGTTCTTTGAGGAAAGTTTGTATAATTCCGAATTACTGAATTTATTCAAAAATGCCACAATCCTGTAATAGTAGAAATCCAAAAACAATGTTGAAAACAAACAAAAAATTAGCTTTTAGTGTTTTATGTTGTTGTTTTGTAATAGCTTAAGGTTAATTTAAAGCCAAGGCTGAGAATTGCTTCACTTTTACATATTACCACAACATTGTTGCATCTGTTGATCATATTTATTAATTCCTCCTCACTGCCAGATCTCGAGCACAATTGATAGCTGATTGGTTGGTATCTTTGCCACCATGGCCGCCATGGTTTGTCAAGAAAAATGTGTTCATTGGGTGGTGAGATCTGAGTGGTGAACCCAAAATATGGTGTCAAGTCCTAATGTAATGCACAACAATAAGGACACAAAATCTTTTTAAAGAATGGAAAGGTTAACTGCAAAAAAAAAACAGTGGTTTTAACAAAGAACCAACAATAACATAGGTACAATAGGTTCAGCTTTTAATGATGGAGTTTAGCCAAGTTCACACACAAGTAAGATTAGTGGACGTGTCATGTAAAAATAAAATCAATATGAATAACAGGAAATTCCTAAAATGCCAAATGTTTAAGGAGGATGGTCACTAAGAAGGAGGCATTTACTGTAATAAAGGATTAATAAAGGTTTATTAACAACTAATAGCAGAAAACTAACATTCTTATTTTACTCTGTTCATCAATTGATATACGCAAAACAAATCTGGTCAACCACACAGTTTGGACAAATTAAGTGAGTCATAATTTCTATCAAATGTGAATTTTTCTTTCAAATATAGTTAGAAATATAATACCCTTTTGCATCGTGAGCTTTGGTGAATTACTGCCATCTCTGCATGGTCTGGAGTCATTCACAGCAAATAAACAGTGTGTTACATCCACGGTAATATGAAAGTCTTATCTTACTTTTGTCTAATATGACCATAATAAAAACATACAATCTTAATTCTCTAAAACCTAAAAAAGCCACACAATACTGTTTAGCTTAGCTCACTTGAACACACCCAAACCCTGTTGGACCAAGGAAACGCTCGCAGTCGGCAGCAATGTCGGACCAGCGCCATTCAAACAGGTGGACAATTGTTGTCCTTCCATGCTTAAAGTGAGGGTCGTGCTGTGTGAGTCCCAAGTCCAAACAAGGTTGTCACAATCAACATGCTTCTATAAAAAGAGAGTCATCTTCTAAATCAGTTTAAGGAATTTATTTCTCAAACTAAAAGTAAAAGTTAGCCAAAATCTAACAATAAGTAATCTGTAGTAGTTTTGACTGGAATATAATCACATGCATGATATGACCGTTCTAATTCTTACCAGTTAGAACACGCTTGTTTAGACTGGTCGTGTCTGTGTGTGTTTGTTCCATTAGATCAACCGCTGGGGGATGTAGCAACAGATGTCAGACAAAAATCTTTAAAAGCAAATAAAACACTGAGGCAGATCCGCAGTTCAAATAAAACCCTTTGCCTTACTGAAAAAAAAAACAGTGGTCAAAGGGGAAAAAAAAAAGTCTTTTCTGAAGTGGCATGTCTGGTGAGTCATTTTGTTAGGAAGTCCATTTTGTTGTAGATAGGAGCAATAAAACTCCCCCATTGACTAAAGTTAGTCATGAGAGAGGCCAGTAACATATCTGAGCAATCCTCATTGCAAAACTGTTGCTGTAATGTCCAACAGTTAGGTAGCGTAAATGTCACACAAAATCAAATGATGCCACACTGAAGAAAGGGACCCGGGTCTGCAATTACTGATAATTTTTTCCAGAGTAGTCGAGAGTTACCTTTTAAATTTACATAGATTTATACGCCGTTGCATTATATATTCCACTCATAGTATATTAAAAATAATGAGTAAATAAAATGTAAATAAAAAATGGTTATAGCTCTAACCCAAAATCTGAAATACTTAAATCACAGCTGATCTAAATTATTGTTCAATAATAAGTGATTCAAACTAATAAATTCATTATTGTATGGACAGAAAACTATTTCATTAAATTATTTAACATTTAGAGAAACTTGTATAGAGATAAAAATTACACATGCAAACCAGAACAAAACAATGGATTGTGGAACAGTTAAGTCTAGGTTTTATTTAAGTGTTTTAGATTTTATAGTAGAACTAAGCAAAGATCATCAAGAGAGGTTAAAAGGCTGAAGTAGTCCTTTAATCAAATGTTAAAGCAGTTGGAAACTGAAATAAGAGAACCCATGTTGCACTGCATGATGAAGGATGATGGACCACACAACTTGTTGCTGCAGCACAAAATCAATCTATACAAGTTTGTAAGCTATGGGCGACTAAGGTAAAAGCTCTCAGGGGTTGACAAAATAGCACAAGAATTAGAAGTGACACTGCATATTTTTTCATACAGCTGCACAATATATAGTTGCTATGATCCCTATAATAATGTTTTTAACATCGTAATCAACAAACTGCATATAGGTAACATTCAATCGCATATAATGTTTTAAGTGTCATGTTTTTATTTTCTGCATGAAGATTACATTTTTGGCCTGCTTGACTTTTGCTGCCTTTTAGATTTAAAAATAGATATATTTTCAGTTGTTGAGATGCTGAGGATTAAACACTAAATAGTTGTGCGGACATTTTTAAGAAAGAAAATAATGAAAAGAGTAGGCGTAAGTCATGATTGATGCTGTAAATGCAATATTAAGCAGCAGTATCTCAATCTTGTAATCCAAATTTTATTTACTTGGTTAACGTTGCTTGCAATATGATGGCAAACCTCAAACTTAGAAATTAGGTTGTTAGGTTTTTTTCTTGGCCCTCAGACACTGTTTGCCACAGTGTTGGACACACAGGATGGCAACATAACTGGAAATGTTTTTTTACTGAAACATTGTTATGCAAGCAAATGTTTTAGAAAGGTCCGGCTAATTTAACTCACTGAAAATAAATAAACCAGCCAATCTACCATGTTTACTGTATGTGGAAAAGTATAACTCTATTATAACAAAACACAAAGTATTTCTCTGCAAGAGCACAGTGCAAGTGCCGAGTGATCTTTGGAGATGCCCAGGGTGTGTGAGAGGCAAAATTTGAAAATGTAAAATTATGCACTACACGATTGGGTGACCAGCATCTCTTTAACTAAATAAAACATACCCTTCCAGAGTTAGCACAAGGCTCAGAGGTCATGTATTGCTGCAGTAAAATCTTGCGGTTCTTAAAGCACAGTTTTTTTTAAATGAAAGGTATATTTTATTTTTTATATAATTTATTGACTGTTTTTTAGCGTCAGTTTTTCCGTCTACAAATCATGCAGACTAATTTAAATGTTTCTGTCATAATGGGTTTTAAGTTTCTGACCCACATACGCAGAGACACTCAGAAGAATCGGTAATAACAGTTTTATTGTGAAAGGGAGTGAACGGGAAGGGGAAATCCAGCGATGATCTCTGCGGCGGCGGTGCACAGCAATGAGTGGCGGAAGTGAACGGGAACAGGGGAAGTCCGGTGGTTATGCTGCAACAGCGGTGCACAGTAGCGGGGAGCGATGAGTGGCGGAAGTGCACGGGACCAGGGGGAAGCCGGCGGTGATCTTGCAGCGGCGGTGAACAGTTGCGGGGAGCGATGAGTGGCGGAAGGGCACGGGACCAGGGGAAAGCCGGCGGTGATCCTGCAGCGGCGGTGAACAGTTGCGGGGAGCGATGAGTGGCGGAAGGGCACGGGACCAGGGGAAAGCTGGCGGTGGTCCTGCAGCGGCGGTGATCGGTAGAGTGGAGCGGCAGTGTTTGGCGGAAGTACACGGGGAACTTAGACAGGCAAGGTGAGTAGATGATACGGGTTGAGATAAAGTGGAATGGTCTTACTTTGATGGTGGAGTAGATGTGTCGCCAGGGGGAATGTCCGGTTGAGTCCTCCAGTGGATTGGAGTAGTGGTCCGGGGGGTTTGATCGGCAGATGCTGGGGAAGGCAGATCGAGCAGAGTCAAGAGGAGCGGCAGTCGACCAGGGAA
>JAVLVB010000957.1:1663046-1688150 GCA_032876305.1 Orestias chungarensis
TCCTGACATTTAGATGTAGAAATCAGTTCCAAGGGGATAGAGACTGGAAGGTTTGTTAATCTGCTCACTGTAGCAAACAGGACACGAGAGTTGTTTCTGCAGTTTTTGATGATTTCTGAAAAATAGCTCTCTCTGGTTCTACGCAAAGTCTGGTTGAACACACACAACTTTTCTTTGTAGATTTCAAAATTAATCTGGAACTTTGACTTACACCATTTCCGTTCGGCTCTCCGGCACTCCCTTTTCTGTGCCCTGACCAGGACCTCTTTTCTCCATGGTGCCTTTTGTGTACCTTTAACCATTTTAACCTTGACAGGAGCAATGGCATCCATAACCTTCAAGACACTTGATGTGTAAGAGTTTAACATATCATCAACATTAGAACACGGAGCATTTTCAAACCTAATCATTTTCAGAAACTGAATCCCTGTGTTGTCATCAATGAGTCTTCCTTGAGTAACTGTAGGGTCAGCTGTTGGCTTGGGTGTAACAGAAAGGTCAAAGAAAACAAAAAATGATCAGACAAAGTGACATCCACAACACCCACATTTAAAATAATAACACCCTTTGAGATAAGCACACCTAGAGTGTGTCCTCTGTTGTGTGTAGGCTTGTTCACATGCTGAGTTAGACCAAACATCTCAAGGACAGCAGTGAGTTCTTTACATTGTTTACCTTGGGCTGAATCCATGTGCACATTCAGGTCCCCTGTTATGACCAAACAGTCAAAATTAGTGCATACAATTGAAAGAAGTTCAGTAAAATCATCAATAAAACAGTTCTTTGGAGGTTTGTAGATGGTAATACAAAGAATGGAAGATTGTTTTGTATCCATTTTGAATGATACATACTCAAATGATGAAAAAAAAACAAATACTAATTTATGAATGGGTATATTGTCCCTGAATATGGCACAAACCCTCCCACCCCTCTGGTTTTGACGTGTTTCAGATAAAAAATTGAAGTGAGGTGGAGTAGCTTCAATCAGGACTGTATCAGCTGTGTTTTTATCAAGCCATGTCTTGGTTAAAAACATAAAATCAAGGTTATGAGATGAAATCAAATCATTAATCAGAAAGGTTTTCCCTGCCAAAGATCTGACATTTAGTACAGCGAGTTTCAGCGTGTTACTGTAATTTGCTGACTGTGGCTGACGAGTAGTGAACACAAGATTTGAGATGCGTACAGACTGTTTTGGACTGTTTTGATGGCTGACTAATCGTTTTCTGTTATGTATTACTACAGGGATGAAGGAAGGTACTTCCACATCGGGCCCCGGCTTATCCTGGAATGAGCCATGGGTACATGCAGTACTGCTGCCTGGACCTGATGCATATCATATCAATCTCCTGGCTGCGTCTCTGTACACTGGAGATGGAGTTGACATAAGGAGTTTGTGTTGGGGGAGGAGGAGGGCCAGGACGACGGGATGGGAGAGGACTGGGGCATGGGGTCATTCTGGTGGCAACACTAACCAGCTCCTTCATTTGTTCTGTAAAATCCAGAAGATGAAGAGATGGTGACGATGATGTTGATGAGGGCGGGTCCTCATATCTGCCTTTTAGTGCAGGCGGTATCTCAGAGAGCCCCAGGAGGACGTCATCTGGAGGCGCAGGTGGGGGCTGGGGTGCCGCCGTCTCCGGGTAATCTCTGGGGTGCGTCGCATTCTTATCCTTATCTTCATGTTTTCGCTTCATTTTGTCCTTGGCCGCTGGAGCAGAATGGAAACTCAAAACATAGAATAGATTAGCTGCAAACAGCCTAACTCCAGATCTATTGAGGCAGAGACCATCTGCCTTAAAATAATTTCTGCGGTCCCAGAAAAAACTGAAATTGTCAATATAACTAAAGGTGTAAGTGGCACACACACCTGATAGCCATTTGCTCAGGCTGAACAGCCTGCTGAACCTCTCATCTCCTCTCATTGGTGGTAGAGGGCCACTGATGAACACGTCAGCATCCAAATTATTAACTTTATCTAATAGCTTCTTGAAGTTCTGTTTCAGCACCTCAGACTGCCGTTTTACAGTGTTGTTAGATCCCAGGTGTAGAACAAGGGTCTTAACAGTTGGATGTTCAGCCAGAATTTCAACAATATTGTCTCTCACATCTGATACCATGTCCTTTGGAAAGTACAGTATTTTTGTACGTTTCCCACATACATGTCCTAAATCCTTCACCGCAGCATCACCAACAATCAGAGTCTCAGGACCAGGCATTAGCTTCCCTCTTTGTCTTTTATTTTCTGATTTGCTTTTTCGGTTTACCTTGCTGTGTGAAGAGACTTCATCCTGTTGATCAAGTGGAGAACTAGATTTCTGTAGTGGTGCGAATCTGTTCTGTAGTGGGATAGTTGTTTGAGGAGGAGGAAGCTTCATTTTTGGTTTCCCACTGACAGCTGTCCAAGTCTGTGTCCTGCGAACGACTGGAGTCGAGGAGGATTTTGGTCTCGTCGGTAGTGCAGACCAGCCGGTCGCATCGTAGATTTCTCTCTTCTTCCTCTGAGATGACTTACCCTTCGGTTTAGCGCCGAGCACATTCCAGACATTACTTGTGTTGTTATTCAAAGCAACATCCTCTTGTTTTTGGTTGTCCTTGCCCGTGCTGATTAGCTGACGGGTAGCAGCATCATGGCTCTAAACTGGTTCATGGTAGGACTTGAACCAGTTTAGAGCCATACCAGTGATTCCCACACAGTCTTTTAACCTCTGTAATAAAATCGCATGATCAACTGTATCAAAGGCGGCGGTCAGGTCCAGCAGAACTAGGACAGAGACTTTGCCTGCATCTGAGTTTAGGCCGATGTCATTTGTCACCTTGATCAGAGCTGTCTCAGTGCTGTGGTGGGGCCTAATGCCTGACTGGAAAGCATCAAACACATTGTTAGACAGGAGAAAGTCACTCAGCTGTTGGTATACAAGTTTTTCCAGCACTTTTCCTAAGAATGGCAGGTTTGATATGGGCCGGTAGTTGTTCAGTATTGTGGCATCCAGACTGCTCTTCTTTAGAAGAGGCTTAATGACAGCAGTTTTCAAGGCCTTTGGGAATATTCCAGTCTGAAGTGAGATGTTGATTAAATGAGCGAGTCGTGGCAGCACAGACTTTAGGAATCTAGTGGGCAGCAAATAGATGGAATCAGGCTGCAGATGATCTGTTCAACTGTTGTATCGCAGACAGGTGTGAACTGTGTCAGCTCCATATGTCTAACTGGGGGTAGAGGAACTATGTCTGTTGTGGAAACAATTGCATTTTTAATGCCTTGAACTTTATCATTAAAGAATACTGCAAACTCCTGACATTTGGATGTAGAAATCATTTCCAAGGGGATCGAGACTGGAAGGTTTGTAAATCTGCTTACTTTAGCAAACAGGACACGAGAGTTTTTTCTGCAGTTATTGATGATTTCTGAAAAATAGCTCTTTCTGGTTCTACGCAAAGTCTGGTTGAACACACACAACTTTTCTTTGTAGATTTTAAAATTAACCTGGAGCTTTGACTTACGCCATTTCCGTTCGGCTCTCCGGCCCTCCCTTTTCTGTGCCCTGACCGAGACCTCTTTTCTCCATGGTGCCTTTTGTGTACTTTTAACAATTTTAACCTTGACAGGAGCAAGGGCATCCATAACCTTCAAGACACTTTATGTGTAAGAGTTCAACATATCATCAACATTAGAACACGGAGCATTTTCAAACCTAATCATTTTCAAAAACTGAATCCCTGTGTTGTCATCAATAAGTCTTCCTTCAGTAACTGTAGGGCCAGCTGTTGGCTTGGGTTTAACAGAAAGGTCAAAGAAAACACAAAAGTGATCAGACAAAGCAACATCCACAACACCCACATTTAAAATAACAACACCCTTTGAGATAAGCTCATCTAGAGTGTGTCCTCTGTTGTGTGTAGGCTTGTTCACATGCTGAGTTAGACCATTTTTTTTGTTTTCGGAAGATATGCAGAGGGAAGCTCCAAAAAGAATGAAAAAAGAATGAAAAAAAAGAATGAAAGTTTTGTAAAATAGGCAGTCAGCCAAATATCTTATATAATATCCACAGCACTTAGGTTGAAAGAAAACTGCCTTTTTATCATAAGAGGCCTCCATGAGTAGAGCACAAACATAAATTCAGTTTAGTTTTTTTCGTATCACGTTGATCGTTCCTAACGAAAGTCTAAACATGGCCACCTCAAACAGATAAAGAAATTAAACCAACAAAAAATACTCTGAATTGGAATAAAATGTAAATTGAATAGAAATATTATGCAAAATCTACCTTTGATGATGCCTGTTCTATGAGAATGCTTACTAACATGTTGGACGCTAAAAACATTTTGATATCTTTGTTTGAAAATATGCACATCCTGGACCCTCCACCATTATCTCATAGCAGATACTCATCCCTAGTTCTTATCCTGACCATGCTAATAATAGTGGTTGAGTAGAAACCTAGGAAGGGTGTGATGTTTATTCTAAGTGGATGCTGTACATACTTTCTTTAGTTGACTTAAAAATTATTTCAAATGGTAGAACAGCAAAATATCAGGTATTGCATAAACTGCTTTATAATAATATTTGGTTCATCTTCCAATGATCAGTAGTTTGATTTTACCTGCAGGAGCTCTAATGTACATATGATCGCCCGTAGTAACAAGAGCAACACTAAATGGATATTCCTTTGTTTAAACCTATAGCTAAAATAATAAACTGTAAATAAACACTTTATTATTATTTTGTAGGTTTCATTGAATTTAACTTGTAGTTTTATCTCAGAAACTAGGTGCATCGGCTTTGTTGATTAGTGTTATATTTTCTTAAGACGCATTAAAACTCACTACAAACCAGAAGAATTTATTTGTGGCACTGCTGCTGTTTTGCATATTCAAGGCTTGTAAATTCCAGGAACACAGCTTTTCTTTTTTTCTGTGTTGAAGCTTTTATTATTAGGGTTTGCTTAATCCCACCTGCTTGATCTCAGAGCCCTCGTCAGCCTTTTTAACCACCTCCTGCAGTGAGCGTGGCAAGCAAGCATCTGACCTGCCTTACTACGTTTCGTTCTGGGTCACTACCCCCAGTGAGTCTTCAGGTCACTTCTGTACTCAAAGTAAAACACAAGGCTTAAGACACCTCTCTGAGTGAAGACTGTGCTGTGATACTAAAGGACTAAAGAAAACAATTACACATCTTTGGTGGAAAGACTTAATCAATTCTGATATCCAAAGCCTACAATTGAAAGTTGTTTGTATCAAAGATTGTGCAAAAACAAGCAACATCCAAGGGGACTGAAACTTTTTGTTTTGTTTTGTTTTGTCGTTTTCTTTTTGGTTACTTTTAATAAATATGTTGACAAATGAAGCCAATAAGAGGTGGCATTTTATTACACTTATTTTAAACAACAATATTTTAGTTTGCTTTTCATGTACCTGTAAACACCCATTTTAATAACTAACTAATTGTACATGGAGCTCATATCAGGAATTTACATACACTGTGCATAGAAACACTTTTCTTAGACATTAAAACAAACAAAATGTGTTTAAGGTATTTATTACAACCAAAATACATATATATTTTTTTAATTATAGCTTAAATAATAAATTGATATTTATATTTATATAATGCTTTTAGACGCTATAGACTACTACTCCAAAATATTGACTTTGTTGTCTTAATCAACAATTAATTTGGATGTGTGATGAGGATACTTGTCTATTTTTAAGACCTATCTTCAACTGGGTTTTACGTTACTGGCTGACATGGGCGGATCACAGGCCGTATACAACTCTTTTCTGCAGGCCACTCCTTTTGTTTACATTAAGCTATTGTTGTTCTTATTAAGTCATTGTAGCGAATGGAAAAAAATTGTACTTCACAGATGGAGAGGTTTCAGTGTCTTGCAAATGTCACCAGTTTTCTTCCAAATGTTGTCAAATAGTTGCTACATGGACGCCATAAGTACTGGCATATTTTTATATGTATGAATGTGCATTTAGGCAGCTGCTAAAACATCCAACATACAGACATGAGATGGCTGAAAAGTGAATAGTTTTTTTTACTGCTTGACATAGTTTCAGAACAATCTTGTTCTTGGTTTGATAGGGCTGGTAGGTTATATAGCAATGTTCTTGCATTCAACTTGGTTTCATACAGATCATACCATCAAGAAAATGGGCGGTGTACTATACAATATACCCTAGGTCTCATGGAAAGTAAAATTTACTCCTTCTCATGTTGTACCATTTTTAAAATGTTAAAAGGTTGACAAACAACGTATGTGTTTGATGTAAGTACAGTTTGAAGCTTGAAATTAGCATTAATAGTAACAAAAGGACCTTCTTCTGTATTGCAAATGTAATATTTGGCATGGCCATTACTGCAAACATTTTGCTTTCCAATGCACCTGGTTACTTCCTTTTAGCCCAAAATAACATCATAGGAGGTTTCACTTGGCATACTGCAGTTCAAGGTTACATTTAGAACCCTACAGATGAAAAGAGGGAAAATAGAATTTATTAGAAACCAATAAGAGATGTAGGCAAAAATAATTTTATTCTTTATCTTTATTGTATGTAAAACAATAACAAAACTAATCCGTTTTTTTTTGTTTTTTTCGTATACTTGGGTCTGCCTTTTTCTTCAGCTTCAAACACACCAAACATGACACATAGTCTGAATTAATACTTTACTTCCTCGGTTGTTTAAACATCGTTTTAAACAAGAAGTAGTTTGTATGTTTTGTGAAACATGTTTTGTGATTGTCATATAATTTTTTTTTTTGGCTGCCCAAGGAAGGTCGTTTCATATCATAACACATAATAAAAGGGCAAATGTTGGTTTACCTTGTTGAGTTTTTTTCAAAAACAAAAAGTTAGTTTTAAGTAATAAATTATTAAGTTAAGCAAATTAATTTATTAATTTATTTAAACTATAAGCTATGAAAAAACAAATCTGTTATTGTTTTATAAATTTTTTGACAAAACATAGTTTAAAATCTCTCATCTTTCTTATAAAGCCAGGTACTTTAGACCCTATACAGCTTTTATAACTTTTTCAGCATTTGTGAAATGTAAAATAGGTTACTTACTATTTTACCACAACATAATACTTAGCAAGCATCATTGTTAAAGCAACACTAATTTAATTTTCAACCTTCATAAAATATTTTCATAACTTTTGTGATTATACGTCGACTTACAGCTTGTTGAATGACACCTCTGTCATGGCCAATGGGGTCTGTGCTATTACTGCTATTAACCGGCACTAAGAAGCTTGGAGGAGGGTGGCTGACACCGAAAACAATTAAAAATGTACTGACTTTACGGCATGGATCTATTCCCCCATTTCTTATTTTTAACATCATCATTTGACATTGTTTTGCCACAATTAGATTCATTACCTCATCGCTTTTTATTTATTACCTCATCGCTATTCATCCTTCACAAAGCCACAAAAGGCCACAAAGAAACAGAAATGTACTGCAATCCAACTGCAGGTGACCGGGAGATCAGGATTTTACGACTCTATACGCTGGTGAAAATGCACTTTTCATTTAGAGAAAACACTACCGCTTTTGTTCACAGTGGTGCCAAAATCGGCCAAAACTGAAACTTCTTTAGTGTTGCTTTAAAAACTATGACACCATAGTTACCACGTCCAAAGGCAAACTGGTTACTCTGATTGTCCAACCAGTTTGTGTGAGGCTCAAAAAGTAATTCAAGTACTCATGATAAGTGTTTTCCAAAGCTATATAAATGCAATCCAGCCCAGAGTGGGACAATACATTTTATAAACGCTTTAACCATTGGAGGGAGGCAAGACATTGCAAAATATTTTGAATGATTTTTTCAGATGTTCCTCTTGACATCTACAAACCGTAAGGCCAAAAAGTTTCCGTACAGCACACCTGTTTTTTAGGATTTTATATGTTGAAGATGCATGATCTACTAGAACAAATAATTGTACCCTTATCTTGCCTTTTTAAGATTTGTTTCTTTTTTAATTTCCATGAGAGTATGCTGGATATTTACAACCAAGAGTTTATCCATACACTTCAGACCCACCAAAGCCATTGGGACCCAAGAAGTGCTCAAACTCTGCAGCAATGTTGGTTCACCGCCATTCAAAAAGCTTTAGCATTACTGTCCTTCCCTGGTTTAGGTGGGGATTGTGTTGAGCAAAGCTCATGCCAAACAGTAGAAGAACCTTCATGCTCACCCCTAATGAGAGGGAAAACCTCACTCAGTTTGCTTTTTTGCATATTTATATATAGGATTTCATTATGCTCCCAAGCATTTTAAATATTTAACTTTGTGGATAATCAGGTGCATGTGTCTCACAGCTTAAAAATACAATGGCAACACAGCTATAAATGCTGTAAAGTGATCATTACTTACCTTAGCAAAGTAATGCAAATTATGCTGTAGTATCTAATATTATGTAGTATTATGTAAAGACATTTAAAGTAATTTTGTATTGGGTCTAAAAGTTACGGTTTATGTATGTTTTTTGGAAACCTGAAATAAGGGGACTTGTCGTAGGTTTAGGAAGAATTCTGACCCACATGCAGAGAATCTCTTAAGAGGTACAATATTAGATAAATTTTATTTATTTACAGTAAATGAGACGAGGAAGGATAAAGGTGATTCAGGCTTGACTGTATAGATGAAAAATTACACAGGACAATGAGGGGGTTGAATAAAATTAGCAATGTTAAGCTGGCGTATAGAGGATAAAGAGCAAATTTGCCAAAGAGTTGCCAAAGGTGTTTATGCAGAATGGGTAGGGTGGACAGGTCATGTTGTGTACAGTGGATCTCTGGCATGATGAAGTGGCGTTGCTGATCATGGAGATGAGAGCTACGAACAAGGAAGATTTCCCAAGGAACATCAACTGGGAAAAGGAAGAGAAAACCTTCAGTAAGGGAGAAGCAAAGGAAAAGCACAACGCATCTGAACAATGAGTCTTAAAAAATAGCAACTAGTTAAGCTTGAAGTAATCACATGGATTATTACTCAGTTGACGAGAGAATGGTTGCCAGCTCCTCTAATACAGCCATTGATGATACTGATGGAGAGCCCAGGCACAGAAGCACGCTTTCCTGATGCCTTCTGCTGGATCACTGTCAAAGGTGGAAATTCAAACCACAACAAACAGCTAATTAACCCATTTCCTGACAGGAATAAGTTGGTCAGAAACTCAGGTACTCATAGTTTCTTACCCAACATCTTTTACTAGCTTTATGACAGGACTACAAACTATACAACTAGCAAAAATAAGTCCAGGACTTCTGATACGTACTGGGTCAATTGTCATTATTGTGGTTAGAAATTGATTGGGAAAAACACTTTTAGGGGCCTGGGCTATACAATAGCAAAACAAAAATAAAAACAAGAAAATTTAAACCTTTAGACATTATGAAAATAAATTGTATGTTCCCTCAGGTAATATTGAGAAAATAGCCTGTACAGCTAAAAAATTCAACAATATTTCAGATTGCAAATCATTGGTTTAATCATCCAAATGTCTATATTTAGGAATTGAGGCCACCTTCACTTTCATAGCTGTATAAAATCAGGCAAGCTGTAAATGGCTTGCACAAACATTCAGGAATGAATGGATTGCTTGCCAGCATCAGGTTATTTTCTGCATGCCGGTGATCAAGTACCATACCTATACATCAAGCCCACAGGTGGTATTTTCTCCTGTATTATATATTTTAAAGACTGTTGGTGGTGTATAAATACAGTAGAAGTGACTGAGAATGACAGGAAGAACAGTAAATTTTAGTGACATTTGTAAGATTATGGTTTCTAACAGCTTTATGAATTCAAGGTCTATTATCCAGACAAGCTATTTGAGTTTTGATTTGCTACATCACTGGACAAAAATGAGAAGAAACTGTGTTTGCCCTCATTGTTCCCTGTGTAAATCATTTGTACCATCAAATCCCTTTTTCATACATTTTACCATAACAATAATTTTAAGACAGTTTAATAAAAGGTGTAACTGTACTAAGAAATAAATTATAATTGATTTGGAAGGTTCACAATTTTCATACTTTCATTATGAAAGTTTTAAAAAAGTACAGCGGCATTGTTATGTAACTTAGCTTAATTTGATAAAAGACAGTCTCTGACAACACAAATGGGATTTTACACTATTGAACTAAACTATGTTAGGTCCATGTAATCCTGTGGACTGATTTCCCAGATAAGATGAAACTGTAATAACTGAAAAAGTGTCGGCCAATATTATATTGTATTTTAACCTATAAATCAAGAATAGCATGTCTGTCCAGTACATATGTATGTAAAGGCAAGCAAAACGTTTGTGTGTGTAGTATATGCCATCATAGTTTTTTCCCAATTATTGGCCTTGAAATAAGTATTTTGGATAATATTACCAGAATATCCTGAATTATGAAATTTACTGATTCTGAATTAAATTGTCTTTCTAACCCTTTTAGACAAGACATTTTCTGTTAATTCTAATAGTAAATATAATCAATATGTGTAAATTACAGATATGTATGATAATCATACTGACTGATGGATAAATAAGGTGTCCTTGTAGCTTCAACAATAAATAAATGTCTGTTGCCCAGTTGACTCACTTGCCTTTTTTGGGGGGATTGTGGGGGGGAGGGTAAAATATTTTGTGCAGATGTTGGGGAGAGCTTTTCATCGTGCTGCAAAGAATAACAGCAGTAGCGGAAGTCCCCAAGGAGATGTTCCCTCTCAAACTTGCACACTGTCAGACACGAGCACATATGTCTGGAAACGGCTTCACCTAGTTGCAGACAGATACCTGAATACTAGTGCATTTTTTGGACAATTATTAAATCAGACATTCTCCTGTTTGTCTCTCACATATGTATTTGGTTAGAGTCTAATGTTGAAAAGTGAAAATTGGAATTCTTGCTATGTGTTGCAGTTATTAATTTCTGCTGTCTAGCATTGTTCCATGTTGTCAACAGTGTGAAAACAGAATGGATCCTGGAGAGATTAAACCATTCTTAATAGACTCTTACCAGAAAAAAAAAATAAAGTTTTACCTAAAAATATATTTAATCTGGTAAACGTATCCATTCACAATAGCTATTTAATTTCCATCAGGGTCATACAGGTTCAAAGCCTCAAACTCAGCAACCAAGGAACAGGCTGCTGAGATTGAATGGCAGATCCATACAGGGCCATGCATGGTCTTCCATACCAATGTAAATTCAACAGGTAAACAGCATAATCTGTTTCTTGATTAGTTTACAAACCAACTGTCATTTGTATGTAACAAAATGGGAGAAAATAGAGTCATGTAATTTAAAATCCAAACTGTTAAGAAACTGATTACTCTAGTTTTCATTTAAGATATGTAATATATTCTGTAACTCAGAAAATGATTTAAGCCCTGAATTCCTACATACCACATTTAAAGATGTTTCAGTGTTGGTTGATTTTGGCGACCAGTGTGGACAAAGGCAATAGTGTTTTCCCTAAAAGATTACTGCATTTTCCATGAGGCTCAGAGGACATTGTAAAATTCTGCTCTACCAGTCGCCTGCAGTTGGATTGAAGTATGAATAGTGATAAAGTAATTAAACTAGTAAACCAAAATATTTTATGAAAGTTGAAAAGTTACATACTGTTGCTTTAAATGTGGATATCTATTTTTAAAAGGTCTATTTTATCCTATCAGTATTTTACAGTGTAGCAAGTCAGTTTTATATAAACTCAATACTGCAAGAAACTGGAAAGTCCATCCAAAAAATTACAGATGGTCCTGATTTAATTATCCTTTTTCACAATAGTCAGCAAAGGAGGAAAATAGGTTTGCTTTTAATATAATAAGCTAAGGGACAGTTTCACTGTAAAGAAAAAATCCTTAGTTACCCTAATTGTTTTCTAAAGGGTCTGCAAGTTTTTACACTCTCTTCATAATTTTGATTGAAATAAGTAGGAAAACAAAGGTAACAGATTTGTGAAGTGTTCAAAACCGGCTTTTTTTGCTATCCAATCATCTATTTGTTTTTATTAAATGTTCCCAATAGTAAAATCATACAGATTACTATTACAGGTAACAAAAATCTAAAACAACCTTAAAATATCCAATTGTTTCCTGTTATTAAATTAATATGTATATAATATATATAATTAATATTTAACTGAAAGTGAATGATCCGTGAGATAAATCTGTATTGTATCTGTAAGCTGTAGGCATCGGATGTAATATTTATAAGCTGGATAAAAAATGAAAAAATAAAACTATTATTTCTAACTTGATAACCCTGCCATTATAAGGAATCAGGCTTAGGTTGGCATGGAATTTGAATTAGATACATATTTATACTACTGTTTCACAGTATCTAAGTGTGTGGGCAATCTTTTCTTACTAATATACATAAATGTTTTTATTAATTGAAGATTTTTATTATGAACTAATATCAATTATTTTTCCTAACTCACATTAGGGTAGTTATAAAGATGTTTTTTTGCCTGATTTTGATTCATACACTCAAGAAGGAATATAGATTAAAATACAAGTATATAGCCAATTCGCAATTCTACTTTTTATAACGAGGTAATTTTAGCTCGTTTATTGGCCAACAGAATTTTTTCGCTTTGAGTTGGCAGTCAGGTGACCAGCTTTATAAGAAACCATGCTAATGGCACCAAAAATGTTTAAATTTATGCTTACACAAATAAATAAATAAATAAATGTTTATGAGCCCAGATTGGACCAAAATTGAGAGATGTCCTAGTGGCACGTAGTTTGTAATGCAGGGAAAAAGGCATGTTTCATTACAGTTGACCGTTAAGCCATTTTTTGTCAAAGTAGGTACCGAAGGCCCCAGCGGGGTGCATATGACCAGATTAAAAGATATTGTGGCTGCTGGCTGCTTTTGATAACAGTAAAAGTCAAATGCCAAGCAAACAAAGCTGCAAAAAGAAACAAAAAATTGTGAAGAGGTAAATTAAATATCACTTCACTACTTACAAGCCATCTGAATAACAAGTATACACATAATTACTTATTCTTGCAGTTTTATACATGACGTTTTCCTTGAATGCAAGAATGTTCACAAACATTTTGGTTATAAAAGGTATCAACGTTCAAGTTTGCTGCAGAAAGCCACTGACATTACTAAAGCAGAAGCAAGACAGCGACTTTTACAGTGTTAAACATGTGTGCAAATGAAAGCTTAAGGCATTTAATTGGAAGTCAGCGAATACCTCCCCAGATGAAGAACCTTGCAAAGTAGGCAGATCTGAAAAAACCTGTGATCCAGATGGGGGTTTTTTTCTGTAAAAAATGTTTGGAAATCTATTTTCTTCCTGGAAAAAAAAAGCAACAAGGAAGAAAATGATGTTCCACAGGTCTAAAGCTTATACTTAAGAAAGAACGATGTGTTTAGTTACGAAACGGAGGGAGGAGGTTTGTTATAAACCTCAGCCTTATTTCTCTGTCAAGTGCTTTTATATAAACCATTCTAGCACTGGTAGTTTGTTCTGTGCATGCTTTGGTTTGTCCCATAAACTGAGGGGTTTTGCAGCTTTGCAAGATATTTCCGAGTTCCTGTCTTCACCCAGCTTCCTCTTTTGCTTGCATAATTATCAGTAGCCACACATCACCTTGGCGTAAAGCAATGCCAAAAAAACATTATTATGCAAACCATAGAGTAATTAGCTCAAAAAGAAAATTAAAGCTTTAATATTTGGCAAATTAAGGACTTTCAATATCTTAAAGATGTGGAAAGATTTTGCTTAAAAATATATTTTCTAAGCAAAAATAGTTGGAACTCTTTGGATACTGGCTGTGTGGGGGACATCCTCAGCTGTTGTTTCCTACACAGCGCCTCCTCCAGTAGTGAGTGCTGCAGAAACATAGCATATTAATTAAAGAAACAATGCACTTCCTCACTTAGAAACAGAGAGAGGAGGTAGGGAGACAAGAAGCAACATGAGAGTGGAGTAATATGTGTAATAAGACATTGTTTCTCCAAACAACTATCCAGCACAATTAGTGCTTAGTTCACACATAAGAAATGCCAATGAAATGAAAAATTAAGTTAATTATTTATTTTTATTTGTCAGTGCTTTCCATAAAAGGTCTGCCGTTTATTTTTGTTAAATACTTCCCTTTTTTTTTGGCTGCTTGTTAGACATTTTTTTAAATAAACCCCCAGTTTTACGTGTGTTCTAGCAAGTGTGTTGTTCATGTGTTCTCAAGTAAATAGTATATTGAAAAGACTTTTTTGGGAATAGTTGAGCTTTCTGATGTATATAAGTAGCTGTTTATGGTCATACGACAGGCCCGGACTGGCCATAGGGAGAACCGGGAGTATTCCCGAAGCACCGGCCTAATATTGGCCCGCTGGCCTGCATCTCTGTAAAATAAAAATAAAAAAGTCTACCAGCAGTACGTATATCAGATAGAGACCAGCGCTGGGACAAGCCATAGAGTCAGTATGGCCAGCAGCATGTGAGGAGGGAAAGATGATTGGTTTATTTCGATTAAGACCCGCCCCAAAACGTCCGTATCAGCCACACAGGTGTGGAGGAAGGGGCGTGGCGTGTGTGTGTTGAACGCAGCTCGCGCATCGAGCGAGAGGTGCAATAGGTGAGGAGAAGTCTCCTGACGGGGTGAAGGGAACAGAGAGGGAGAGACACAAAGAGAAAGGCGCTGGAGGAGGACGTGGCAAAATGCAGAAAAGTAACAGATTGATTTATCCAGTCCCCTCTTGTTGCCATTAAAATAAGGATTACAAATAAGTTATATAAACAAAAACAAAATATGCACACACAAAATGTTGGGAAAAATATTATTTTAAGGTTAAATATATATTTTATATTTTTTTTTTTTTATTATTTTTTTTTAATTTTTAATTTTATTTTAATAATATATTTGTACTAAACTTTTTTTTTTTTTAAGTTTAAAAGGACACCCCTAAAGGAACTTGAGGCTGCACACATTCAGTCTACCGTGTAAATATGGAGCCTATATAGGTTTAGCCTTGAAATTAAGACAAGGACTGGGAAGTTAAAATCACCGATTTACACGCCACTTTATTATTATTATTTGCTTTTTAAATTATTTATTTTTTCAGCTAATCGGATATAATCTTATTATCTCATTATCATGTATGTGAGTACAAGGCCAAATCAGTGAGACAGACTACATTATCTTACTGTATGAAATACAGTTGGAACAGTGGAAAAACTGTAAACATATGTTTGCTATTCAAAGGTGGTGATGGAGAAGTTGAGCATTTGGGAGAAGTTACAAAACAATTTCTGCAGTAGAGCAACAACACATGAACACTACCAGACGGTAGCATTGACATAAATGGCTCTCAACTGTAATAATAGCTTTCTTTGCAAAATGGCGTTACTTTATTAAGTGATTGTGTTGTTAAATATTTCTGTCTATTGCTGATTTGCTGTTATGTATCCCAGATCAAACATGAACATTTGTGTATTCCAACCTTGGATTTACTGTAGGTTGGGGTTCATTAGTATTCCCTGATGATTTGCCACTGAGGCAGTTGGTTTTTTACATGATTTGACTATGTAAAGCTCTAACTTAGACACTTTTTATTTTTTTAAATCTTTATTATCTTAGTACTACTGCATTAAAAGCAGTAAAGTTGCTGTATATTACAACCTCAGAAGTTACAGTAGGTCTAATAGGTGGCCTTTTATTTGGAATTTGCTATAAGTGTGTGTGCGCACGTGCTCAAATGTGTTTTGCTTGTGCCCATGCATTTAGGTGTGGGTGTGAACATGTATGTGCGGGAACATGCATGCGTGGCAAGCCCAGGTTGGCCTGGTTAAATTACTGACCCCTGGCCTGAAAAAAATCTCACAGTCCGGCCCTGTCACACGGATACATTTGAAATGTATTACGAAATACATTTCCAAACTCTTCCGACATATTTTACATATTACATTATGTAGTGATATTCTATATACAACGCTTTTATTTGTTTTGCCACTTTCTATGCTCTTGTAAATCCTGCACAAATACCTTCACACTCAGCACCAACAATAAGTTGGCCTCGGTGCCATTTGGATCTAACCATGGATGTGGACCCAGAGGCCCTGAAGAATATCCAGGAAGTTAATTTTGGAGCATTTCCACGAACCATTCTGGAAAGACCTTATTTAAGCCAAATCAAATGGGAACCATCACAGCTCTGAGAGACTCTGCAGCTGAATAAAACTCACCATGCTCAAAACTCACCCCTAAATGTCTGTTATCGGCCTGGTGTTTGCCTATCCCAAAAAGATCAAAGTCATGAGGATCATCACCTGGGCTTATGCATGTACTTTTAGACTTTGAACACCAGAGGTCTCTTTAGGAATTAGTTGAGTAACAGCCAAACTTGCTCTGATTACTAAGAAAGCCCTTACCCCCCTATGGTTCCACATTTAAGTGGAACTGTGGCAGATTAATAAGGAATTGAAGGGTCAGTACCCAATTCTCATTTGTGAACTTAGCCTGAGTATAATGTCTGAAGATAAAAATTCACAGTTTAGTGGCTTTTTTTTCATATACTTTTCATTCCCTGATCTTTTAAGTTCACTTTTTGTTTGCTTTGCTGGCAATATATTGTTGTATAGAGTGACTTTAGGGCATTAGATGCTTTTATTTTATTGTTTCTGACCATTTTCAACAGACTCTTGGCTTGATGTGTTTTAATATTGAATTGCTTAGTGTAATTGATACTATTGTTTTGTATTGTGACTTCATTCTAGCAAATGCACCCATGATAAACAAGCAGGTTTCTCCTCATTAGGTAAGGATGGCAGCATGTCTGGTGAAGTGTACCAGTAAAGCCAGCATCTAGTACCATTATTCTTAACCCAGATTATACTGCCATCACAGTAAAAAAAAATTACACAAGAAAACAAACAAAAACAAACAAAAAACACCTCAAAAACCCAACATGCATACTTATGAAACTTCCAATGCATTATGTTACCAGAGCATTGTTTAGGACAAAAAAAAACGAGCATTTTTTTGGCTTACAAAACATAATTAACACTCTGGCATCATTAGGAGGCTACTGCTTTCTATAAGTACATATTCTTCTGTACAAAAAACATGTCTTACCTCAATGCACCTATTTTAAAGTCTTATTTACTTTTGACCAAAGAATACGATTATGACATGAGTTCAAGTTAGTTTAGTAGAACAGGGATTGAGCATATGTCAAGGAAAGTATAAGGAAACGATAATGTAATTTGTCAAATCATTCCAGACCAAATAGCTGGGGTTAAAAAAACTATACAGCTGTATTTAGAGGTAAATTGGTTTAGATATTATTTTGCAGAAAAGTACTACATTATTTCTTTGGGCAAAAGCAAATCCAATCAAGCAAAGATTGGGCTTCTCAAGGCTTCCCTCTCCAGCCGCTTTCATTCAATTTCTGTCTGCCCTCCCTTAAGCAGTGCTAAAACAAATCTTTCCATACTTATCTTGATGAGACCATATATTTCGAGGTCACTTACAGCCCAGAGTAACTTAAAATCACTAATCCACTATGTCCGAATTCCTGTCCAACTTTGTGCAGAACACACATCCAAGAACTCGTTGTCAGGAAATGGGGTTGTTGCAGTGTTTTTCCTGCTCTCCTTTCACCAGGTTTCCAGCAGAGGGCATCAGAGAACCCACTGCTGCTGGGTTAGGCTCATTACTTGCACCTCAGGTGCATTTGATCTTCTCATCCACTTAGCAGGGTAAGATGAGCACTTTACCAGTCACTCTTTGCCTGATTGGTAACAGTAATTGTAATGTCAAGTTCACCAGAGCCTCCTCGTTGCTTCTGGATCTCCTGCCTTCACTCCCTGGATTCTATCTAACGTCCTTCTCAGAACAACCTGTTCGCTCAGTTTCACCACTTTCAAGCAACGTACCTACAAGCCACCTCTCTCTGTGGAAACACCAAGCTTCACTGATTACCAGGACCTACTTTCTTCATCCCACAACTCCACAACCACTCTCCTCTTCCTTACTGTACTCATCCATCTCCAAGTAAGATCACCTCCAATTATTCATAACTCACTGCTCTGACCCAAACTCACAAGTCTGTCTCCTTTTAGAGACCACCCTGTCCTGAACCTTTACACATATCTTTTTAATAAATATATTTGTCTGATCTGCTGTCTCCTGAGAGTGTTCCTGCTTGTGGGTCAGAAGTCTAAGTAAAAGTATAACGGCACAATCAGGCCAGTCTAATTCAGCAGACACTTTCTTTAAAGGAATATCAGAACAAGAATCCAAAACAAAAGTCAGTCCCATGAAGATCTTTTACATCATTTCTGGACAATAAGCTGCTAAAAAACAGGTTATCGAGAAAGCCACCTCTGTACTTCAATCTTTCCCTCCAGGAACTTTATCGATGAAATTATCAACCAAGGAGCAGCTGTCTTGCCTTTACCTCCTCAGAGTTCATCCTTCCACAGGATTTCACAGTTCCAAAAAGTTTTAGGGTGATGTAGGTCATTGTGGGGTTTTATACGACAGTCTTCGCTGGTCTTTAAGTTTTCCCTCCGTCCTTTAACATTGATGATGCCGAAACATCCTACATTAAAAGATTACTTGGTGTTAGAGCTTTGAAATGGGAAGAAACATGTTTCCAGAGTTATCCTGATTTTGGAATGTCGTTCCAGGATTTTGTAAAGTGGTAGAGTTTTTTGTTTATTACCATTTTCATCCATTTTGCCTATATCTTAAGATATGAATGTAATTCTAAGCATAGCAGATTGCGTGTCTAAACTTTGTTATCTTATTCCACTCTGAAAATGCCCAAAAGATTTCCAGACCACTAAACTCCTTCTTAAGCACTTTTTTGTCTCCACGGCATCCCTGTAGACGTTCTGTCTGACCAAGTTCTCCTCTGAAGTATGGTAACATTTCTGTTTAGCAGGAGGAAAGATCAGTTTCACTTCCGGTCATCATCCTCAGTCTAACGGTCAGACAGAGCATCAAAACCAAGAGAACGAATCCACCCTACGGTGTTTAACATTCAAAAATCCATCCCTGGCTTGAATATGCTCAAAATTCTCATGTATCATCTGCCTTTCACCTTTTCAAATCTCCCGAGGTTTCCATCTCTATGAGGGCTCTGTGATCAAGAAAGGCACCCTGATCACAGAGGAAGGCTCTTATCCCCTTCATCAATCCTTCAGTATCCTCCCATCAGGCAGGATATACAAAGTCCCACTCAACAGCAAAGGAATTTTAACCCGGTAAATGGTTTTACAAACAGTCCTTTTTAAGTGTCATTGTGTTTTTATGTGTCATTGTGTGTGAATTTAGTTCAGACGTCTGTGGTCTTATTTTTTTGTTTTTATTACCTTGTATCCATGTGGGTACAAATTAGGTTGAGCCCTGTCAAAGACAAATTTCTGTAACAAATTTCTGAAACAAACCTTTGCTGCTTTCCATTGCGTAGCCTTCCAGAATAAACAGATTGCTGGAAAAAAACGCACCTTTGCACCTTCCTACACCCCTGGCCAACAAGTATTGTTCTAAAATCAATGTGCAAAAAACTTTGCCCCAGATACATTGACCCGTTTGAGATCAAGTCTTTTATTAGTCCCACCAATGTCTGCCATCACTTGCATCCTATCCTTCAAATGTAACCCACTTTTTGTTTTTTCCATGTAAAAGCAGTCCATCCCTGCATCTATCTGAAATATTGTCTCCTGAGAGAAAGGAGATCGATTAAATATATTTGAAACTTCAACACCAAAAAATAGACAAGTAAACTACTTTTACTTCATTTGAAACTTTTGTTATTACTCAGGTCATCGCCTAACATTTACATTTCAAATTCCTTAAAGATATGAAAAAAATAATTTAAGATTTGATTTATTCTTACTCAAAGATCTAAGGCGTTAAATGGGCAATAAAATTGGTGTGTCTGTCAGTTGTTTTTCTTTCTTTGTTGTGTGTGATCGTGTTCAAGCCAAATGTCTGAAGCCAACCTTAAGCCCAGGTTAGTATTAAGACTGTATGTAACACATATCTGCCGCTTGTCTAACAAAACCACACAATACTGTTATGCGTCGGCAAACACGATCAGTGCAACACAGCGGCAAATGAACTGCACTGATGTGACATTTGCACGTCAATTATCTGTGGATTACATGGCTAACATAGCTAGTTGTCTTATTTTTCAAATATGTGAAAGCTTGCGATATTATTTTTTGTGTTTTCCTTTTCTCCAGCAAGGGAGGAAAAACACGTTTTCTTTTGAATGACATATTAAACAATTGAATAGATTTGTTAACAAGGAAATTAAATATTTTCCTTCTTCCTCATCTTTAACAAAGCTTGCCTTCTTAGTTTATTTTAGAATGCCCTGCCCTCAGAACCTTAAAAAGCTTTTCTTGGAGACTAAAGAAAGTGCCCACATTTCTCACCCACTTACACCTAAACAAGAACTTTTAAAATATAGTATTTAACTCTCCCTCCTCAGTGGATGGGTGTCCATTTTCTTCACAGTTTAGGCATCTATGTGATTTTCTATGTTATATTTGTTCCAAAGCATCAATTTGATATGCACAGCTTGACTTGGTGGCCAATAATAAGCTTGTGTTCCAAGCTCCCAGTGCAGTGGCCTTCACCACAGGCAACTATGTGGCCAGCTGGCTTTGCCACCACAAGGGCAGCTAAACATTTGACTGGTATGAGTCATTTGGGGTCTAGTACAATTCTGAAGCTGAAAAAACAGGGGCATGAAGCTGTTAAACCTTAAAGTTAGCTTGAGTTTCAGTTAAAAAAATATTTATCTCTGTGTATTTATAAAATTTTTGCACACTATGAGCAATCTCTGAGGATCCTTTTACATTTATAACGTTCAGTCTAGTCTTTTGATTTATTGCTTTGTACTAAAACCAAGACAATGACTGATTCATTTCAGATAGGCAGATACAGTAGTATTTAGCATTTGTTTTAGAATACAAACAAATTTTTCAGGTAGTTGCAAAGATCCTATTAAGTCAGGGGTGGGCAACTCCAGTCCTCGAGGGCCGGTGTCCTGCAAATGTTAGACGTGTCTTTGCTTCAACACACCTGAGTCAAATAATCAGCTCATTAACACAACTACAGACAACTTGACCTATACTGTGAAGATGCTTCATCCATCTAATTCAGGTGTGGTGGATCAGAGATAAATTTAAAAGTTGTAGGACAATGTCCCTTGAGGACTGGAGTTGCCCACCCCTGTGTTAAGTTATCTGTTTTTGAGTAAATTCAGTTTAGGTTTCTTTTAACTACAACTCTATCATTTGATTACATTTATTAAAAGGTTTTAAATCCCTAAAAACACACACAATAACATTTTAGACCAAGGATTAAAAATTAAATACCTCTTTCAACATTAGAATACACACTTTCTTTTAGGGAATTTGGTCTGCAGCTTACTCAATGGCTTACTTTTCCTCTTATCACAAAGTTTAAAAAAACTTTCTGTATGGCTCTGATTGTCTTAAACCTTCAAAACACGAGTCTACAGAAGCACCAAGTCTTTAGAGTTTGAGTCTAAGTAAACTTTTAACTAAGCTCTTTCATCTTTATCTTCAGGGTGTGAGTACTGGATTAGACAAACCTTATACTGACTGCTGCATCTTGTTCAGGTCAACATTATGAATCATTACTAGTTCTTTGTACTTGAAATTAAGTTATCCCCGCTGCATAGCCTCAGTCACCTGTCTCCCCATATATGTACTGTATTGTTTGCCTGATTGGGTGCACCCACTAATGTACCAACATTTGATGCAAATGGCAATAAAAGCTACTTGAGCAGATTTGAGTAATTACACATTTATTCCACTTGTGCTCCTGCTCTGCTCCCTGTTCCTGTCTGAGTCCTGTTTTTTGTTTTTTTTCAGCAAAAAGGATTTTTTTTATGACATAATCCTAAACACTGTTCTGTTCTGTGTTAATCGTACCAGACGTAGTTTAATCCTTTGTTGTAAAAGTGGAAAAAAAAGCAAATCATCAAACAATACTGTTGTACTGTGTGAGACATCCATTAGTTACTATAAACAAAGTAACTGCAGAGGTCATAGATCCTTACAAATTCTGCAGCTGTGAATACTCCCTGGCACATCAACAGTTGACACTGTTCATCAACAAATACACTAGTCATTCTGGGTCTACATGTGCTTTTGAAAAAGATTTAATTTAATATTTTTCTATCAAGCTTTAAATATAAATTGAAAATTATATACTTATGTGTTCTAAATGAAAGTCTATACTTTTAGAGCTTTCTGGTTAAATTAAATCTTTTGAAATGTGAAAGTGTTTAAACCCTGATAAATGATTCTGTCATGGGACTTGTGTAAAGGACATCATCAATAATTTGGATCAGGGTTCGATTATAAACACTTTTCTACTCAAATAGTAATAGCAATACAGAATATTTCCTTCTCAATTTTGTCTTTATCATATGTCACACACAGATCAAAAGATATCCATCTGTCTGAGTTTGTAGTGAAGACTTGCAAAGCTTTCAGGAAAAGCAAAGCACGCAGGAAGAAAATGCTACCTGACTGGGGGTGAAAGGGAAAACGGTCTTTGGAAACAATGACTGTCCTATTGGGAGGAATGATTCCACATGTGGGAATGTTGTTCTGTTTTAAATGATTACAGATGTTCTGTCCACCCTATCTGTTGACTGGATTAAATAGATAGGAAGGGGTCCTTTAAATGCAATCACAATTGGACAAACGTATTCAAACCACCAACATTTCTTTTTTTATCTACATTGAGTGTTTCTCATGTCATTGTTCAATTACTTTTCACTGACGTGTTATGTCATAACATATAAAGGACAAAAGGCAGTCATACAGTATATATGAAGCCAGCTGGTTTGTCACCTTTGTGTTTGAGTCTTACTGTATGTTTAACTGCCTCCACTGGAAAAAGCAATGAATTATTGTCACTCAAACATTTTCCTAATGCTCTTTTATGTTTTTGCAGGTCTAGCCACCAGCTCCCTTCTCTGAAATGTATGATTTGACCCACCTTAGACAGACAGATGTTAGATCCAAAATAAAGACTTGGGTGTTGCCACTCTGACTTTTTTAAGTGAAGTAATAGAGGCTGAAACAAAAAAAAAAGTTTGACTTGATATAAGCCAATCAGTGCCTTTTTTATCTTACAGAGAAAGGGACCTCAGGGATCACTCAATGTAGAACGTCTCTTAGTTTTGATGCATTTCTCTTTCTGACCAAGTTAGCTGTTTGATGGGAAAGATGGTAGAGACATCAGCAGTTAAAGATCCAGATGTTTTTCTTGGACAGGTTGACTACAGGTTCATAAACTGTGAGACAAAGCCCAGGAGACATCAAGTGGCAGGTCAAAGGTGAAATGTGACATGGCATTTACTGCTGAAATTAAAAGGCACACTTTATATTTCAGGGATTAGCAGATGGAAAAGCCCTGATAATTAGACTCAATTAGGATATCTAAAAATCTTGTAGGACATCAACTGCAATTTAAATCACTATTATACATACCTACACCTTTCTGGAACACATATATGTGATTATGCAAATGTCGTTCATGGTGCCTCATTTCTTCAATTTTTTTTATTAAGGAGTCAGATCAATCTTTCAGATGAATCTTCAGCAATTGGTATCCATGATTTCTAAAAACCACTTCTTTGGATTTTGATCTAAAAATTGTTGTGGCTCAATTTTTTTCAACTAAAAGTATGCATCAACTTCAATCTTAATCTTTTTTTAGGTGAGAAATATAAATTAAAATATATATTTCCTCTTTTCCTAGTTGGTTATATATGACAATATAAAAGATGATACAGCTGAACACAGGTATTGTAATAGCATAAAGAAGGTAATTTATAATGAGTATCTATACTTAAGTACTTGTAAATTAACCTTTTCACACTTATAGGTTCCCAAAGAGGTTTGAAGTTTGATGTGTCCATCTATCACATAAATGTTCCTTGATCTAAACCACATGTGTCAAACTTATGTCTCATGGGTCATATCCAGTCCACCATATCAATTTATGTGGCACATATGACTCAACAGGGACACATTGAACCTTGGACATTGTAATATTAAACCACCATTGTGATGGGTTAATATAACTGTTGTGTTACAAATTTTTTATTAATTAGGTTTATCAATAGATTTGACCACAACCTGTCTTTTGAGGACATCCTTGACCTTGTAATGGCCCTAATTAACAATCATTTTGACACCTTTAAGTTAAACAGGCTAGAAGCTAAACCTCAGTCCAAGTCTCTGAAATGTCTTCCTTCAGGTTTAAGGCCAAAACACAGCGAATCTGACTTGGCAACTAATCCAATAGTAAATCGCGTTAGATGCTATACACACACAATGCATCCGATCTGAAAAAGACGTGACTGAAACTGAGATCGATCCAGCAATTTTACGGGAATGTAATGAGTACGACAGGAAGAGAGATGTGGTTGCAAAATAAAAGCATCTATTTTGTGAAAATTACAAACTAAAATGGTGAATTATGAAAAACTGCTTGATAATATACTACTTTTGTGCTAATGTTTATCACAAAACACATTTGAACAATAAAAGCAAACAATAACTCATATATATAAACTGTTCGCTTACCGATATTGGGAGTAAAAAGAATAGAAAAAAAAACAGTGAAATGAATTGTTTGAGCATTTGTTTATGCAGCAGAGTTTTGTGTTTACTCACTGACCAACATACCCTCACACGACTATTCGGAAAAGAAATCAGAGCGTGCTTTCTCCTTTTTAGTGAAAAATACATACTAAGCTAAAGTAAAGTTTGTGGTTGAAATGTAACATGTAGAAATCTTCAAAAACATTGGTTTGAAATCAAATGTTGATGTGGTTTTAAAAATTAAAGGTGCAAATTCATACATTTTTTTATTTTGCTGACAAGGTGGTAAATGTAAATGTTACAAATTATATTTGATCTTTATTTTTCATTTAATTAGCTAGTAACAAACTTTTAAAGTAGCTTAAATTTGCTTTGAGGAATGAGAAGGTATATAACAGAATAGGGCCTATTGTAGTCATTGAAACTTTATAGTAGTACATGCAAATACACATTAAAAATGCAAGAGAC
>JAVLVB010000957.1:1696882-1758934 GCA_032876305.1 Orestias chungarensis
ACCCCCTACATGCCACGCTGACGGCCTGTCAGAGCACCTTCAGCCGGAGACTGAGACCACCGAGAGTCACCACAGAACGCCACAGGAGGTCTTTCTTACCTGTGGCAATCAAACTGTACAATTCCTCTTCCATCTGCAGGAGGGATAAATAGTAGTGTACTTATTGTTATATGTTGATTGTGTACTGTACTGTGTTGTATGTGAGATGAGTGTGTCGTGTTTATTGTTATTTGATACTCTCTAACCCTGGCAAAACAATTTCCTTCGGGATCAATAAAGTCTATCTTATCTTATGTATATTATCCCCTGTAGCCGGGCACTGCTACCAAACTTAAATAACCTGTTAACATCAGCCCTTCGCTCATGACATGGATAAAGAGAACATACCATACTTTTATCTTTGGTTCGTTTATCTTTGTTTATTTTTTTTCTAAATTGGGCACTTTATGGCTTTGACCTTTTTCTGTCCGTCTCTCTGTTTATTTGGCACTCAACCCCCAACACTCATGATCAGTAGTCAAGACTTTGTCTTATTTTCATTTGACCATTTTTACAATTCACATAAACAAAAACGTGCAGGAATGATCAGCCTGAATATACGATATTGTGAATCCAATGTGCGTTATGTGGAAGAAGGTCAATCAATTTGAGGGAGACCCAGAGGTGAACTGTCCCTCACGCCCCTGCTCTTCCCGGTTCACGGCACTTTCTCAGCGAGCATGGTGTCTGCATCTACAGCCTGCAGGGGGCGCCAATTCTACACACACAGACACATATATAACACATAATTGTTGTTGTGTGTTTTTTGTTTTTTTATTCCCAAAGCTCTCATTCCACCCCGCTTTTGTCATGAAAAAATGCCGCCCCGAAAGGCTGCCCAGTTCGCCCAAGCCTAAAACCGCAACTGTCCAAGATTAATTTATTTACCCCTCTTTAACTGAAATTGGGGTCCTAATCAAAGTCTGCCCAGGGTCCTTTTAAGTCTTGAGTCGGCTCTGCCAACAGGATGCAGGGAAAGTCCGGCTGATGCTGTCACTGTTCTGCAGGAGCCTCCAGGAAGGCGGGCCAAGGGAAACAGTTCTGAACTCCTGATTTGATGATCTACTGATTTCCCTTTTGTCAGTATCACACAGTCGGCCTGGTTTAATGCTCCGGGGTTTGTCCTGCCTCCTCACGCACTGCGCAGATCGCAGAAGTGTCTTGCGCGTATTTCTTTCTTTTTTTTTTCTTTCTTTTCCATGAAAGCTCTTCCCCATCAGTCTGAGATCTGGGCTTAGAGAGAAAGGATCTGAGGGGCCCAGTTAGACTCAGAAATAATTCTCTATACTTTCACAAATGGCGCTTTAATTAAAAAAAACACATTGTCAGAGGAATTTGGAGGGGATTTGACTTTTTTTTATTTTTTAAATAAAGCCGCCCGTTTTTTTTTTCTGCAGCACCATGCAGATGCAAAGATGGACCATCAGGTGGAAAACGAAAAGGCGTCCATTAGATTCAACGCTAGCCGCTGTGGGCACGTTATTTCTAATTCTACACAGTGTCAGGGCAGGTAAGAAGCTTATTTATTTGCCTGGTCCGCAACTCTGAACAGGGTTTGGCACGAAGCCCAAATATGGGCAGGATCAATAAAGCCCACACTGGAAAAGGAACTGGTTCCCAACTTTGATTTATAAACCCGACCTTACTTTGTGTTATGCAAAAATAAAATTTTATTCACTGATTTCATATTTTTGAAACAGAAAGTTTGTAAAGTTATATTGAACCAGAAAAGTACATCATGTGATTGTTGAAGGTCTCATCCTGTGCTACAGTGCCTTTCTCATAACTTTTCAGTTTTTGATGACATTTTGCTTTGTAGAATCCACCCATCCATCCCTAAAAGGGGTAGTTTGAATAGAGAAACGCTTGATTTGTACGCTGAGACAAAAGGCAAGTTCCATTTATTGAACCCTTTTGTGCAAATTCAAGTGAAGGTAAAGAAACACAAGACAATAACATACGGATAATAAAAGATGTGTATTTAAAGCAGAAAACAGCTTTTACACATCTCTACCTTCTAGGTAATGGTTCCAGATCTGAACACTTTAAAAACTGATAGCACTGTACTCTGTTTTAATTATGATTCTAGGAAAACTGAATCAACAGGTCTGGTAGCAGTACAGATAGTTCATGAGTTGTTCTTAAATGCATCTAGGCCTAAGCCCATTTATTCTTTTATGGAGCATTAATAAGAAGTACAACAAAAAGCCAGTCATTGGGATGTATTCAGCTACAGACAGTATTGCTTTTATGTAATGATTATGCTCTATTTTTGTAATGAAATTGTGTCACGTTTTTCTTTTTGTTTGTTTTATTTCTCATTGCTCCGAAGAAATTTATGATTTTATCCACAACTTTTATTCACAATATTTGTTAAAACTTATGGCTGACCACAGATAATAAATCAAGCCTTTACTAAGTTTGCAGCTAAATTGTATACACAATGATAAGAAGTTATGATTAATATTTTTTTATAATGCATTGTTTTTTTTTGTATTATAAAGTGTTGTGTTGTGTAGGACCACATTATTTACTTTAAACTTACAGGTACTGTGATGATTTGCTTGAGTTTAAAAAATACCTGGAATCGAGGCAGAATTTCTTGAGTGGAATTTATATTCCAGCCTGAAAGATCTTCATCTTTCCACGTTATCCAGACTCCCACTGAGTCCAAGAAGGTTGCGTTGATGGAAAAAAAAAAACTTGGGGAGAAAGAATTTGGAGAACTTTCTTCGCTTTTAGGAAACCATATGATTGTCCCTTCAATTGGTTTCCTTTGTGAAATCATATCAATGGGCATATTGTTGTGTATCTTTTGGGCAGAATAAGTTTATACACAGATTTATTGTTTGTTTTTTAGGCTACAAAACTTTTTAAAGTCTGATTTGAACACTCTATTGTTGTTTTTAAGTTCTTAAATATTGATGGTTTTTCTTTAATATTTTGTTTTATATTGGAAACATTGACTTTTGTGGTGACTAATATATCTATAAAAATAGTTTCCTTAGCCTTTTTGCCATTTTATTAAGAATATTTTAATATATTTAGCTATAGATTTGCTGCAGATGGTTCCAAATAAGGTCAAATTTGTTAAAGAGGTTGAGGTCTCAGAAATGCTTTTATCTATAAGTTTATATAAGTTTTTTATTGGAAATTGTAACGCTTTTAAAAAGTTAGAATCTCCAACTGTATTACTTATGATACAAGTATTTCTTTCATGTCTAACTCTTTAACACAGCTAAAGACAAAGTTAAAGGGAAATACTCTCTTAAAAATGATTCAACCAAAAAAGAATACATTCGGTATTGAACACTTATATAAGCAATTATTTTCAGAGCATTTAAAATTTTACCTCTAAAATGTAATTTGGTGGTTTGAACAAAACAAAAACTGTTTCTTCACCATTTCCCTATTGTATATATTGTTTGTCTCACAGCTCGTACAGTAGTTTTATGTCTTGTATTTAGTATTACCAAAACAATTTTCGACATGTGAGCAACTAACAAATAACCCTCCTTTCTTTGATGTAGTAGGTTTTAGAAGGATAGGCGAATTTGGAGGTCCCCTAGTACAATACTTGTATTTAAAAAATGTATTTGTACCTCTTTACCAAAGATTACTTGTATCAGTGTAGATACACATTTTTGGAGACAGAATTTAAATGAAGCTGATGTTACAATTGATAATTTTTTAAATAAAAAATTACCTTTAAATATTTGTGACATTTTGTGTGAAATGTGACTCCAAGTTGTTCAATATAAATCCACTAGTTGGCATTTTGTTCCTAGAGCATATCTAAAATACTCAAAAAAAAGTACATCCTTGCAAGGTGAAACATGAAACATGACTTAACATCTCATTGGTTATCATTTGCAAAGTAGTCAGTCCAGGGAAATTTGTCTATCTTGACACTGATGGGCTGTACCTCCAAGAGTGGATACACATTGCTAACATTAGTCTATGTGGTAGTGATAAGATGGTTTGCATTGTTTGCATTTGCCATTTATGAATGTTAATTTACATTTAGTGTTTCAACTTGTAAAAGGTGAGGATCCATTGTTTTTCAATGCAATATGTCTAACTTTGTTAAAGGGTTAGGTGTCTCAAATACACTTTATTAAAACATGTAATTGGCTTTGTGCGCTTAACATGATGTTATACCTAATGTAGAAGTATCAAATCAATTTTCATCAAAGTAATACATAATTTTCCTGACATTTACAGAAACCTGAGGTAAAAGGATCATAGGAGCAGTCTGCAGTGACATGGCTGCTCATTTGCCCATGAGTGTGTATATTGACCGATTTTTAGGCTAGCCATAATTGCATAAAGGGTTAGCAAACATTCACAGGCTTTCTAGGGAGCTTTAATTGCTGCCTATTCTGCCAACGTTCTGTGGATTTAAGTGTCACAGAATGAGACAGACGAGACATTCCGGCATGCTGCTGCCAAACCACGGAGCCACAGATAAATCTTACAGGTCTGAAATGGAATCACAGAGTTACCCTAAATATCGAACTTTATGGCTGGGATACGTAATGAGATGATGGGTATATATGTCCAATTTTCCTGTGGAGGATATTGTGTTTTAATGTTTTATGGTGTACAAACGGGTTCGCCATGTCAACACATGCTTCATGTTACATTGGGACGCCTTATAAACACGGGAGGTGCTTTATCATAGATCCTTGGCAGCAGTTTCATTAAAATCAGAGACTGACAAATTAACATTCAGACCAGACTGCGGAGAGACGGCTTTAGTACCTTCACCATGAGATAACTGTGTGCTCTCTAATGTGGCTTTCCATCCTTATCATTAGAATATGTTTTATTTCTCTTTCAGCTAGAAGGATGAAGATTTTTCTTTTTTAAGTTGTGTTAAGAGAAATGCCTATTGACTTTAACCCTCTCAGTGGCTGAGAAGTTAAAAAGCCATGCCTGCTCGTTTCGGGGGCCATAATAGTTTGGGATACTGCCCTATTTCTTTAGAGCTTCTGTAGAGCTATGGCTGTGGAAGGAAAGGGGGCTGAAGAGTCAGAGACGTCTGGGAGAGTCTGTGGGTGAGGAGGGTGGGGGCTGGGTTCTTTTCCAAATCAGCACATCTGGAATATATGAGCCCTTGAGGTATGCAGTAACGTAGAAAGGCATTCTAAAACTCACAAAGAGACCTTCAGTTCAACCAGTCTTTTTTCAAGAACCAGTAGCTCTAAGTTTGGGATTATTTTCAGGCGAGCCGCAGACTATTTTCCTTTTTATGAGGCATTTTGCGAGAGGTTTCAAACCTGCCATTTGTTGCCTTGAGTTTGTCCTTTTATTTAGTCTCTGTTTAAATAACTGCACAGGCTATTAGACTGCTCCTTGGCAGCATCACTTAAAGAGAACCTTTCTGATCTCGCGTTTATAAAGTTATAAAAAAATATATAAATTGCTTGACTGCTTAATTTCTCAGCAGTCTTGCTAATAAAACGTGAAGAGAAACAGTTTGTGTGGAGGGCTATAGACTCTATACTCCTCCCTTGATTGCACAGGGCAGATCTGGACTACTTCACATGGTCTTTTGAGCATATAGAGGTTCGAATAACAGCTCAAGCGGTTATTCACAGTGGAAGTAGCAATAGAAATAGATTTCTTTTTTTTTAGGATAATATGTATGTTTTAGTTAGGGGATAAAAGGAGTGGTGCCACCCAATGGCTTCAGCATGTGGACTTTTTAGCTCCACCTATCAGGACTGCTCCTGGTGTCTAAAACCAAATAAGAACTGCACAATCAGCATTTCCTGCCTTTCTACTTTTCTTTGCTACATTAGCTGTAGGGATTTTAAAAATGTTGAGCTTTTTTTTTTTAATGTTAGCACAACGTTTGAAAACTTTTTTATTACAGATTAAGCTATAATTTATATTTTACTACATTGTTATAATGCATTATGCATTATGCATATCAGACAAATATATGTAAAAAAACAAATAAAATCTGACCCTGTGTTTAAAAATGTAAGTAAAAAAGTGGTAGTTTAGAGTTTACATGCTTGATGACAGTGGCTCACAAGAAAGAAGCTCCTTATTGCAAAATAAAAAAACATGGAAAAGTCTAAAAATATATGTTTTCTTACTTTTATATTTAAAAAAAAACTTTTAAACCTACTTGTGTCAAACCATCACCAAGGTTGTGGGCCAAAATCAGGCTCAACACAAGTATTTATGTGGCTCCCTATACTATAGAGGGCCATGTAACTAGAAGCTTGAGGTATGCTTAATCATTATTTTATCAACCAAATCGAAGCAGTTTTTATCTGTGTAGTGTCACTAATAAAAGTTGTTAAATAATTCAAGTTTTCATTGAATGTAGAGGCAGCTTTTTAATCATTTTTTGACCAATTTGTTAATGGGTAGTTTTATTCCTTTCAGAACATTCCTGAACTTTAAATGGCATGAAATGAAAATGAGTTTGACATGCCTGTTGTAACCTGTTGACAGTCAATGCTGAAGAATATTTTCTTTGCCAAGTAATGTAAATTAGCTTCCATTATTGATACTAATAGGATAGATGATCTAGGATAATTATTATCAGTGATTACCTCAGTTAAACTGCTTCAAGGGTGCCAGCATTCAAATAGACATAGCATTTTTATTTTCCCATTCAAATAACTCCCTCCCATCACAGTTCCCCAATGAACCTAATAATATACCATCCTTGGCAGCAAGACATACCATTGCATGTTTCAGATAACTCAATCAGTCATTAATGTAATTTTGCAGTAATTTGGTACAGCTTCTTTTCGGCACAGTTTTGTTTTCATGACACATCCAGAGGTTATCTTGCTGGTTTGATTTAAAACATTTTCATACTGCATAACCCATGTGCACTCAAGCTTAAGATCACAAACTGAGGCTCGTCATCTGCGTCAGGACTTTTTAGACTGACTTTGTCTCTGTTTAGAGAATCATGTATAGCTTTCTGAGATCTGTTAGTCTTCTTTATGTTGCTAGGTAGGTTCTGTTTAGGTAATTTATTGATAATAGAGTATTGGTAGTATTTGAATATGGTTGTGGCAGGTCCATATGAACCTAGCTTTCCAGAAAATATCTTTAATTGCAATACTTTCTTTATTAGTCAAGTGTGTCAAATCAAAAAGCAAAAACATATAAAATCTGTGGGCTCATACTTTTTATTAGCAATGTGAATATACATTTACACAAATATCTTTATGTTACCAAACTAATTAATCTTGGTTTTTATTTTGGATAATGGAAACTAATCTTTCTGCAGAGGTAATATTGATCCCCTGGAATTTTAGTCAGATCCTTGTTTATCACTGGTGGGCCCTTGAAAAAGACACATCCTGCTTCTTTAACCGATAAAAGCCAGATGAGTCAAGTTATGTCTAGACACAGCTGGGATGATTTTTCATTGTTTTGCTTTCTTCAACAGTGAAAACAAATAGCTACTGGAAAGAATTTTACTTGAAGTTGCTGTTTTCAGTACTGGCCATTGGTCAGTTTACGCTTTTAACCGATACTGTTTACTTGATATGCCCAAGTCAAATTTCAGTGTATTATTGATGCTGAACAAACTTTCAATTTGAGTTCTGATAGTGCACTTTATTTAGCCTCAGGCAGAGCTTATTCATTGATGAAGCCACTGTTATTGTGTATGGTAACACATAAGAACATGCACTATCAGGGCTCTTTAGTTAGTTTGTAGCTAATTGATGAGCTTCCTGGACTTAAGAAAATTTTCGTTTAAAAAAAAAAGACTGCAGCATAAGGAAGAGACTGCAAGGAAGTAGGAGTCTGAAAAGAGGAATGTAATTAAGCATTGCCAGGCTGGACAACTTGGTCACACCCAATAATTCAAAATTAATTGTGCATGTGTGACCAAAGCTTTGAAAATTCCAGGCCATGGTTACAGCCTTAGATGTATAAATAAATGTAGCGCGAGAGCCAAAATGTGTCCTCTGCCACTTCAACATCAGCAAAGAAAAGGCCTGTAATGTTTACAACTGGTCTGTTAAGTAAAAAAAAAAAGAGAAAACTGTGGCCTAGTCTTTACACCCAAACAACATGTAACTATTTACTTTTAACTTTCCACCCTGACCATTCCTAGTTAATGGAACTGGGTCCCAGCAAAGTCTTAACTCTAAGTTAAAAAATGTCAGTTTTAAGAGTTAAATATACATAAATATGTTAACTAAGGTGTCTAAAATTATATAGTTAGATCATTTAAACTTTAGATTTAAAGCATTTAACCTAATAAAGTTTTCAGAAACCTCAAAAGTGATAGAGGAAGTAAGGGTCAAGAATACTGTCATCGGATTCATCAACTGGTTCCTGTTATTTCTGCCTGCGTTTGCATATTATGTTATACATTATTCTTTTACTTTCATGTACATTAGTTATTTTAACTAGAATCTATTCAAATATTTTGTTTCATTTGGGTTGTTTACTTTTTGGCAGACATATCATTCATATTTATATCAAAGCTTATAAATTTGTCCTTTTATGAAAAAAGGTTTATGAGTGAGAGGAGAGTAAAAGAAGATCATGGAATGGTGAAAAAAAGTAAATAACGACAATGACATTTATAAGATCAGATTCCTTCAGTGGACAGCCAGATTCCTATGATTCCTTCATAAGGTATTTTAAACTAATTGTCTAAGTAAGTAGTAAGTAAGGATCTGTCATGCTTGATAAGCTTGAGTAGTACTTTCATGCTTTCGGTATGCGTATCTAGTTGCTTATATTAAACAGAAAACATTACAAGGTTGGAAGGGGGATGGGGTTTGAAAGGATCAAAACTATGTAGAGCTGCTCTAAATAATGCCTTTTATTGCTGAGTCTTTATTGCTGAGTCTTGTTTGACAAAAAACAACTGTGTCCCCAAACCCCCTTTTAAAACCTTCAAACCTCTTACATCACACAATTTATTTATGGGTTTCAAACAGCAGCAGGGTACAAACAACTTGAGAGGTAGTTTTATGATTGCAAAGTCGTTTGACCTGTGGTCCCAGGTCTACTGACTGTAATAGTGTGTTTAGAAGCCTGTAAAGCCACCCCCCTTGGTGTTCTCCTTATTCTTAAGAGCTGGTGATCAACAGCAGTTATTTAGTCATCATCACATAAACGCTGTGGTCTTTTAGCTGTAGGGGATAAAAGAGGAGATAAGGCAGAGGGCCAGTTAGGCCTACTGAATGGTTGCTACTATTTTTACTGCTTACCAACGCGGCTCAAATTAAACAAAGGTCCGCTTAAAGATTTGTCCAGCAGTGCCTAGCCTGTGGGTCTAATTGTTCCAAATAGTGATTTATCTTTAACTTTTCAGGTCTAGTTATGTATTTCAACGCCATACTTACAATGCACTGTAAATAATAGTGTAAGTGTGAGTTAGACTTTTAAAAAGTACTTGGAAAATTATTTATATGATATATATTATTCAAAAGATTTGTTATAATCGTAGTAACACTTTGTTAAGCAATAAAGTTTGTAGTTGGAACAGCTGTATCCTAAAATTTGTTATGTATATTTATTAACATTTTATTTAAAACTATTTTGGTCTAAAATGATTATTTATATTAATCTAATCTTGTTTTTTGTCTCCTCAGCTGAACCTGTTGATGTACTGAAAGCGCTAGACTTCCAGAGCTCACCAGAAGGAGTCCAGAAAACCTCAGGTTTCTGCTCAGTCCGGAGAGGATCCAAACCCGACGTAGCATATAGAGTGGCAAAAAATGCTCAGATCAGTGCTCCAACCAAACAGCTCTTCCCAGGTTTGTAAAGACTCTTCTGACCTTTCTTGGATAGCCAACCAAATCAATAAACTACATGCTACTTTTGTTGAACAGTGCTTTAAGACAGTTAAAAAGTAAAAGCTTAATAAAAATGTTTATACCATTTTTTGAACAAATTCTACAATGTTATAATGGTTATGGTTTTTTGTAGTCCAGAGGCTGAAGTACTTATATTTGAAAGAAAATTAAAGATTCCGCTGGTTATGTAAGCAATGAGACAGAGAAGTACTTTCTTCCCAATGTTGAAGAAAGGGCACTCAAAAGTAATGGTAGCAATAGCACTATCAATGGCCCCATGAGTAAGCTAATTAATTACATAATGTATTAAAACATCTGGACTACATTTAACCACATTTAGAATGGATAATTTAGTGCATTTTAACTAATTGTGAGAATGTAGTGAATTTTATAATCTAAATAAATGTATCTACTTAAGGCCATTCCCTTATTTAAGACAACGTGATCTACTACAAAAGGTAGATCATATTAAGCTATATGCTCAGTTTACTCTGATCTAATCATGCATAGAATGTGTCCTTGTTTTCAACATGATTTCTTGGGAAACTGTGTTTAGCATGTAGTTTATGTTTGTGCTTGTTTGGTTTAAAACAAAACAACTCCATATTTATACTAAGTGATGTAAGTCTACTGTCAGTTTCAAGGGTTGTTGAAATATTTTCATCAATTAAGACATTGAAGTAAGATCAGATTTTGTGGTCATGATGTATTAAACAGAAATTATGTACATACGTTTAAAGCCTATTATTTGCCAGGTAACAGTGTAAAAGGCTTTGGAATCTTAGGTTTATTATGTCGATTTGCAACAGTGAGATATTTCACCTTTACAAATTACATATTGATCGCTCTTTTTCAGTTGTTTTTTTTACAATTCACAGTGTTTTCAAAAAGCAGATCTCTAAACTTGATCAGCCATACTGAAAACACTGGAGTTACATCAACCATTTGCAAATAAATTGTTAACATACATGCATAACAATTATGATATTAAGACATAGTATATTGAATAAGTGATTCAGAATAGGGAAAATTGAAGTCAATTGGAGACGAGAAGTGTTGTATTTTTACAGTTTTGTCCTAAATTAGATATTCCAAAATGATGATAACTAAGGAGTTATAAACTTGGGGCTCATAGTTTATGAATCCTAGAGATGTTTGCTTCCACATGGAAGCCTATAAAGAATCGGTTTAGGCGTTTTTTTACCTGAGGCTTCATATCAGCAGGTGTGGGGTCTTGAGATCCTTTAAGAAGTCAAAGATTTAAAAATGTTAATTGAAAAAGACATGTTATATATGAATTTTAGAAGAGATGAAAAAAACAGCCGACCAGAGAATGAAAACTAATAAATTAGTTGTTGATGCTTCTCATCTTGTCTTTAGAGTTTGCTTAACTGAGAGTTGGATCACAGCTCTTTGACTCTATAATTTTGTCAATCAGATTTTTCAAAGCTTGCAACCTTATGTACACTTTGGGTCTTGTACCAATGTTGTTTTGCAATAAATCCCATATACAGATGCAATAAGTCACCTCCTCCTCCTAATGCTGATCAAAAGCTTGGCCACACACTGCTGTGGGACACCATCCCACTTTTCAACCTGCATTTAATACAAGTCAGCTATTGTGATTCTATTTGTCAGTCTAGTTCAAACAACTTGTTCCTAAAGTGATCGGTTGGGTTGTGTTCAGGATTGGAGGTAGGCTGTTTAATTCTCTCCACTCCCACATTATTGAGGTATTATCTTTTAGGCAACACTTCGACAGTATTACACTGCTTGCTTGTTCGGTTTATTTTTTTTCCAGGGGCCCAAACCCCACTGTTCTCACAGGGCACAAAAGTATTTTTCTTGCAAATGTGGCAAAATATAAAGGGGAATAAATACACTTTCCAACAGTATATAATTTATTACCCAGAGAGAGTTTTACAACAAAACACATTTCTTTTCTCCTTGTATGAAGTTTACATAGTGGAGTAAGGAAACAGAGTCAATGATAAAGCATTTTCCTACAGGTATCTTTCAAATGTGATTACCAAGGTCTCTTCTTTACAGGCTGTTTAAACATGGTAAAATAATTGATTCTTTTTACCTACTAACAGTTATTAGGTATATGGCAAAACTGCCATTTATAAATAAAAAATGTGGTATGGAAATCGTTTTTTTCCAATAACAGCACATTTTCCTGTTTCCCTCTCTCAAATATGACCTACTGTTAATCCTTTCATGTTAAAAATCAAGATGGCTACAGCTGCAATGCTAAACTTTTTCTAGTCGTTTTTCACTGGTTGTGCCAAGAGTCCATGTCCAAGAGCATCTTTAATGTCTCTAGTTTGATTCAAATGTATAAAAGTTTACCAAAGGCCAAGTATGCAGAATCCAACCTCAAGACTTAGACTTAAACTTAAGTCTTGAAGTTGGATTCTCCAAGGACAAAAACTCCATGTAACAATGTGATCAGGAATTAAGAACAGAAGAATATATTCCTTTTGTTTTTCAATAATAATGTAATTAAATGGGAACATTTAAACCATTCATGCAATTAAATCAATATGTTGCAGGGCTGTGCTCTAGAGCTTTAAATATTTACTCAGATTGTTTTTAATTGCACATCTGCAAGTGCTTACTGATATGCCAGCCTTTATTCCTTTTCACTTTTGTCACTTTCAGGAGGGATTTTCCCCGAGGATTTCTCCATTATGTTTACCATCAAGCCCAAGGCTGGACTCCAGTCTTTCCTTCTATCCGTCTACAACCAACAGGGCATCCAGCAGCTGGGAGTGGAGGTGGGCCGGGCCCCCGTCTTCTTGTACGAGGACCAACATGGCAAACCCACCCCAGAGGAATACCCTTTGTTCCGATCCATCAACCTTGCTGATGGCAAGTAAGTGATTGTTTTACAGAAAGTTTGAAAACACTGGAGGTAAGAGTTAGGCATCTGTCTTGGGGTTTAGTCAGTTCTAAACTGTGCTTTATGTATTGAATTAAAGAGACTTGATTTTATTGTAAAGCCAATGGGATAAAGCTCTTCTCAAACACTTTTAATAAGATTGATTGGTTGTATTTATTTCAAACAAAACCTGTCAGCGCAAAGTATTTTCGCAGTGACTTAGCACTCTGCAGATTAATTATTATCATGTGTTTGTTAGTAGTTGTAAATAGCACATGGAAGAAGTCAGACTGTAATGGCAGATAAATTATAACTAACAATATAATGACAGCCTTTGTTTTGTCTTGATAATTTACAGCAGTGGTGTATTGATATGGAGCAATGGCGAGGATCTTTATGAAGTGCATAGCTCAGCAGTGAAGCAACTTCAAACCACTATTAAAAGTTGCCATTAAGCAGTAACATAAATGGTAACAGAAATACATATAAATGTTTTCATCTGTGGATTTTGTTCTGTTAAAGGTTTCATCACAAATTATATTTAAATACACAGCATTGGAAAAATGTTCATGCCCCTTGAGCTTTGTTCACATTCATGTGAAATTACAACCAAAAGCCTAAATGTATTTTAATGTGATTTTTGTGATCGACTAGGAAAACTTATGCGGTACTGTTAAACCTTTTTACAAATAAAAACAAAAACAGTGCTAAAAGATGTGTTTAGAACCCTTTACCCACATACATCTGAATAAAACCCAGCATCAAGGTGGATTTAAAGAGAGGCTAAATGTTAGACCCAACCTGCCTCTGAATCATACTAAATATTCAATATATCTGAATGACATCTTTTTCTTACTTTTTTAGTATGTAACAGCGATGTACATTTGTTTCTCTTTGTCAAATAAAGCCATTTAATGTCTAATAAACTAGGCTTGACTAATATAACTAATTCACTTTAGAAGTCACATGAGTTTCATTTAAATTAATAATAAGTTTATTGTTTAATTTTTAGCATTTTGATACATTTTGGCCCTAAATAACCAGGTTAGGTTCTAATTCGTCAATATATCCATAATTTCTTTTTAAAGTTAAATCAGCTAAAGATGCCAAGACAGATAAGCACCAGGAGGAATTAGCCACAGCATAAAGGAAGTCATTTGTCCTGTGTGTGACCAGTTTTACTTCCAAGACATATACAAGGATCAATAGCCAATGGTATGCAAGTGTTGCTATTCGGTGTTGGCTACACAACCAACCTCGCTTTATCCATCCATTCAAGATTACTTTTCAGGAGTTCAAGACTACTTTTACATGGCTTTTTATGCTCAAAATTTTTTGAAAAGTATGTTACTTATGTAGTGACAAATAATTCCGAATGAGATTTGTAAATAAATTATTTACCATACTAATTATAGTGCTGAAATGTCTAAGGGGCTCTTTTAGAGGTTTTTCCGCTAAGGCTGGAAATTCAGGCTGGAGCTTACTTTCTTTTGATCACATTACAGGTAAGACAACTTTTTTGGTGTACAGTTTACCACAGATCAGCTGGAATTAGAGAACTTAAAATGCCCTTGCCAGTTTTGTGAGGCAGAAGTACATAAACTAATTGAGAGTCACACATCAAACCAGTTTTATTTTCTCTATATGTCAAATTTATGGTTGATTTTAAAATCCAGTTCTTAGCTTTTAGATCTATAAATGAACAGCCAAATATATCACTGATATGTTAATCCATTATTCTTCTGTCAATTCAGGCAGTAGCCATCTGTGAAATGCATTGTCTATCAACAGTTCTTACTTTTTTATTTTATATTAAGCTTACATTTGTATATATTTTACTTAAACTCATTTTGTGATTTTACCTGTAAAAAGTGATTTATAAGAAAGGTTAACTTGCTGACTTACTTATTTACTTACTTACAGAAGTAGTCTCATTTTCTATCAGCTGCAGGGCAACCTTGACGCAAAACAAAGTAGCTGATTTTATAAAGTTAGCCTAATTCTATCAACTGCAGTTTTGACAGGGGTTGGCCAACCACTGCTTGATGTGGTAACATTACACAGTTCGCACAATTTAAAAAAGGCAAACTCCCATTTTAAATGGGAGATAAATGAGAAAAATTGCCATAAAATAGGCAAATCAAAGGCTTTTCCCTGCTGTGTCGGCAGGAAAGTTTTCTCCTGTACACAAATTTCTGTTGATGACCTTATGAGTGATCGAAACTTCAGACAAACTTTTTAGCAGATGTTGTTTCACACACTGAGACGACTGTATTTCATCTGCCGACAGACTCTGGTGTTTCAAAAAGTAAGAGTGTCAGCTCTATTCTTTCAACTCTTTTTGTACACACAAAGGGAAAAAAACTTTTTGTTGAAGTAGCAGTTCACATAAACTGTTTAGTTTAGCTCCTGATTTCTGACCTTCTTTTTCACTGGACAGATGGCATAGAGTTGCCATGAGCATTGAGAAAAAGAGCATCACCATCTTTGTGGACTGTAAGAAGAAGTTGACCAAACCACTAAAAAGAAGCGACCAAGCGGTGATCAACACTGAAGGCATCACAGTCTTTGGCACCAGAATCCTGGACGATGAGGTTTTTGAGGTAAGTTTTCAAGCTCTGTAATGAAAATCAGAAAACTTGTTTTTTTTACATTGTTATGAACACATCATCTCCACTGTGAAATAAATTTAAGTTCTCTGGCTGGTTTTGTTTTTATTTGTTGATTTATTTTTTGCTCTGGGTTCAAACATTTCAGTGATACATTTTAAAGCTATAGATTTTAGGTGTTTGTTTTATTGGGTTGTGAGTACCTATCATTAGTTAATTTTATTGGCCTGAACAAAAATCTTGGAACAACTTGCATGTTTCCTGAAAGGCATCTTGCCTTGTGTTACTCAGTATGTCATTCTACACTCAGCACAGACTGACTCTTGTCAAATACTTATATAACATAGAAAATTAAGGCCTATTTTGATAATACGTCACAAGATTATTTAGATGTTTATAGCACAATGGTTGAAATGTTGAACTATACCATGCAAAATTATTATTTTGGTTTTGTGATGGATTTTGTAGCTTCAATGATTGCAAAGTAAAATGTGAGCTAAATGGAAAAAATGAGCTAAACGCTACCATAGAAAACAGATTCTCTTTGATGTCACTGCACATGGAATGCATGCAAAGTGGAACAGCCTTCAAGATGTTTGCCTCCAGGTCAGAGATGACTTTCGACTGTAAAGACACTTGAAAATGATGATGCCACTTTTTCATTAGGGACAAAATTAGATCATCATATGGAATTTCTTTGTTTTGTGCACAGGCTAAGGTTTATGTATTGTAACATACTAAATTAGTTATTGGTAATAAGATTTAACAAAACTTGAATTGCAAGTCATGTGATTAGAAGATAGCCCTTGTTGTTTCTTCTTTGTTGTTGGTAAAGTTCATTGTTAAAAGACACTAAATGGTCTTAAAATACAGAGTCATTTGTTTAGGAGTTTTTAGAGTCTTTAAAAGATAAATTTGTACCTTTTTTTGTTAAAGACTTGGAATTTTGACAAGTTGCAAAATTTTTGTAATTATTGTTTTAAATGAAAGTAACAACATATTTTTCCAGTTATTTTCAAGTATAATGTGATTGTTTATTAAAAAAGTAACATATGGTTTAACCATATTTCAATTTTATATGTTTTATTTTTTTATTAGACAGCTGTTCCTTATCCATCCTTATGAAAACCATCTTTGCTCATCTATAAACTGGAAGAGTTTCCTATAACAGAGTTTAATATACATCTTAGATCACAACAATTGAATTAAATACATTTAATTATCTTAACTGTCACTGTAATTTTGCATTATTTTGTTGCAAACAAAGGAAGTGCAATTATAGATGCTCCTGAACGGTTGACTCTGATCAGGAATTGACAGGTGAAAGAATCTTGAAATGTTAGTACTATTTAACCCCTTTTTATCAAAAATATCAAAAATAAGAGTTCCCTAGTATCAACAGGTAAAACGTTCATATCTGCTGCTGACCTCAAATGCTGCCAACAAAAAAAAATGTATATCCCTTTGAGTATCTTATTAATGTGCTTTTTAGATTTTGTTCTGGAGCAATAAATGTGTAAAGTTAATTTTCTGGAATAATTGTAGCAAAATGATTTGCTTTTACATATTAGATGATAGTTATTGATCATAACAGGAATTTTTTATTTTTTATTTTTTCTCTAAAACTCATTTTTGAATTGAGCACGAACCTATCCCACTGCATTAGATTACACAAGCAGGTGTCAAAGCTGGAAGCAAAGACACAGTGAAGGCTAGAGGAAAATATGAGCAGAGTGTGCTCAGTCCTGGCCCGAAGTGCACAGATGTTTAAAAGATATACTCACTGACCCGTTCCCTGAGTGCTACACTCCCCCATTGCCCGTTCCCCATCTTTTCTCAAACTTTTAAAGAACAATTTTAGGTTAGAATGATATGTAGTTCTCATTTTAATGAAAGCCATTTGTTTGGTTTCTGTTGTGTTCATTTTTTATTGTATTTTTTAAAAGTAAATCTCAGTATGTCATGGTGCCGATGCGGAGGAAAGTGGTTGAAGATAACTTCTTCATGTGCCTGTTTTTGCTAAGAGCATGTTGTTCCAAAAAAAACTGTTCCTCAACCATGGTGACAGTAGAACAGCTAAAGTTTGATGGGCTCCAAGCCCATGACATGAATCAGTTGAATTAGCAAAAAGTGAAACGTGACAGTTTCTGATATGCATTAGCCACACTTTTGCTTTAGAAACAGTTTACTGAAATATTATATTTAGTTTATTTGATCTTTTAGGTATGTTTTGGGAGTTTGGGGGTTTGTATTTTAAAATGAATTTAATCAAGTGAACATAACTCAAAGTTACCTAATTACAAAAATAGAGAGGATGAAGAATGTTTAACACAGTTAAAAGAAACAAAAAACTATTAAAAGTAATTAAAAGGTCAATGCTGCTAATTTCGGGACTAACATGGATATACCCCAAGGTTTAACTGTTATTGAATTTATACTTCTTGATAAGTAAAAATTTTAACAATTATAAATTAAAGTTGAAACCAAGATGATGATCCAACTACCATTTTTTGAAATGAAGGAGCAGGAAAAGCAAAGAAATAGAAACATGACCAGCAAGCAGGAGGTTTAAGTACGGTGGTCTAAATAACTGTGTAAGCTACTGGGAGAAGATATGTCTAAACGTAACTGATATTGTACACCCACAGTGCTTGAAAGAAAAAAAAAAGAAGAACAAAAACATATTTTTTTTTGTTCTTACAGCAAAGGCAAAAATTCACAAAACTCTGCAAGAAATCTGGAGAATATTATACAGCTTCTCTGTTGAGTTCCTGCTGTTTAATTATTTTCCTTGTCCTTTGAAGATGGGAGGCTCTGGTGAAGAAGGATTTTCTGATGACATGCTGTGTGTTCTTATTCACAGTCTTAAAATGAATACATATGTGGTTAATTTCTATTACTGGTACTAGCCGTAGCAGAGATGAGAGAGCAGTGCACCATATGGTTAAACGAAAGCAACAAATTGATGTTGGTACGGTACATCATATTAGCTTCTGTTAACTGAACCTCAACTAGTATTGAGGTTAATAATTTAACTAAAAGTAGAGATTATTTTCTTATAACTGAAAATATCATGTTTTAATTGTAAAACTAATATCTAAGCTATTCATAGCTTCTTAACTGTCACTTCAGATAATTAGTTAGCTCCTGTTTTATTCTATCAATAGCATTTTGTTTCTGTCAATAGCATAATGCAAATGCTAGCATGTTTGCCAATTTAATGGGCTTTTAAGCTTACAGCTTGTGCATTTTAAGCATCAGGAAGCTTATTATAATGGCTGGCAGCACAGATCAAACGGCAATAAGACGCCTTCAAGAATTTGTTTATGTTGAGATATTGTATTATGCTGGCTTTTTCTTATAGCCCTTTGAAAGATTTCAACTGGTCTTGCCAAGATATTTTGAAAAGCTGACCGTCATTCTTTCAAGGTGAAAAGAATATATTAAAATTTTAGTCTATTTGGGGACTTTTCCGACTAAATTTGTTTCCTAAACAGGAGATAGTTTTTATTTCTTCTCTGGAATAATGGTCGCAGAGTCATTTTCTGATAACATATGGAAAACGATTAAAGTAAAATGAACCCAAAAGGGTCTATCTGGCTATCAGTTGCGTGTAATACCAATGTTATTTTTTTACTCCTCAAATAATATTAAAACCATAGAGCCATAACCAGCTCATCACAGAGAGGTCTATTTTTCCCAGGCTTTCCTCAGCAAGAGGGATTGCTGTAAAGTCAACTACACAATGCAAGCTAGTGTCTACTTTCTCTGCATGATGGTCCAGGAAATAGTTTTGCAAGTCAATGATGTGATGCAACCTGTAGTGTTTCCTTGAGGAACTTTTTCATATGATTTCAATATTTAACAGAATGTGAACATTGTTTAATAACCAAGATCAATTGGATTTTATGTTATATTGGAATTGAAATAGAGAGGAGGATGTTTTTTTTTAACAGGTCATGCACCTTTCTGCCTTTCTGCTGGGTTTTAAAAGGATGTTGCAAGTTGAAGTATAAGGAATACTTTTTGTAGTAAATTCAGTAAATTGTTAAAGTGATCTGTATGTGCTTTTATGTCGTCCAAAGATCAAACTTTTAGTTAGTTTGATTAAGTAATGGCAAAGCATAAAATTGTGCCCTACTTTAAGTCACTATTTTGGAAAGGATATTTTTTAATTCATTGAAAGAAAATGTAACTTGTAAGTACTATTCTGACAAAAAACATTTCTTTCAAGACTATCATTGGATATAGAGTTAGGGTTTTAGGATCATGCTCTCCTGGTAGTGGAACAAAATGCATTCCTCCACCATTCAAACATAAATACAGAGGAGGAAACACTCTTAAATCCAAAGAAAGATGTTAAGTATTTTTTTGTAGTTTTAGTGAAAGTCCTCTGAGTTAATTGTGTTTCTAAATCCAACATGTTTCTTCTATCCTACCGTCAAAGTAGAGACCACATGTTTGTTTATGTCTCTAAATTAGTCCAGTAAAGACATGATTAGAAAAGCCCTACATCTCCGCCCCCTAGCTTGTGATCCTGTGCCAGCAGAAACTGTCTGCATCCAATCAGAGGCAATCTTCTTTTTTCATCTTTAGTTTACTCGACTGTGGAGATTTATGATTTGTTTTTTTGTAACACAAACTTCACACACCTTCTACTGTCAGCCAACAACACATTGTTGACTATATTATTAATCTATTAGCAAAGACGATTTTTATAGTCACCTTTATACTTACAAAAAAAAAAAAAAAACATAATCTCCTTATTATTTTTCCACCTGTTGTGATTAATGTATCTTCTGGGTCAGCTTTGCGTGTCAGGAAGGATACTCCTCACGACAGACGTGAAAAGTATCAGAGCCCCTACGCCATTAAAGCTGTGTCATCGTGCTTCAGAAACTTCCTAGTTTGTAATCAAATGTGAAATGAGCTTCAGGAACAAACAGGAGGGTGTTTATTCTCCACTGTTTATTCTCTGTTGTGCATGAAACAATTACTTTCTCGTTGAGCGATTTTCAAATACATCCACCGTATTCATGTATGCTTCAGATGTGGGTTAAAATGTTGTCGAGACATGTTGTAGTTGGACAAAAATACACAGTATCTCTTTGTTGTTATGTCCTCTTGACAGGATATTTTATCCCTTTTCTGCATGTCTGGAATTGTGTTAATTTGGATAGCGCACATTGCTGTGGATCATTTCTGGGATTCTGAGGAGTAACATGAACAGATGCCAAAAAGATGTGCCGTCTTGACCTACAAGTGAACGTCAACAAAATAAACTGAGTTATGCACAGGGAAGTCACCAGGATGAAAGAAGCAGAGGCAGGCTTGGAATGAGGGTTTCTTCAGGGAGTGTTGGTTAGACTGAGTCATGGCGAGGCTTAAGCAACTTGTCTTGTGTTTATGGTCTTTTGATGGCATCTCCATGTCATTTTTGACAAGCACATTTTGTTTGATTGAAAGTGGAAAATGTTAAAAATTATATGTTTTTACTTGCACAGAGAGAACACCTCGTATCAGAGAGTTGCTCATGTATTTATTTATTTATTTTTTGTCTGTAACTTTTGAAAAAATAACTTTATCTTGTAGCAGCAATACTCTTTTTACATTAGTTTTTGGATTATGTCACCTAAGAATATTTCTCAGGTGCACCTCTTCCGCAAATGTTTTTCACCTGCATAACAAACTCTCTTCAGAAACTATCAAATTAATAAAGTACACATCTCTAGGAAAAAGGGTTTTTTTATTGTTCAAGAAAGGTTTTCACAGTAGAATTTTAGGTGTGCTGTAAATGTTTCAGGGGTTTCTAAGAATAATTTCTGAACAAACGGCTCCATGAAGATCAAAGAAAATGGCAAACTGGTCAGGTTGTTTTGGAGAGGTTTAACCCCGGGTTAGGTTGTACAACTGTACCCCAATCTTAAAATATCTCACCGCACTGTTCAATCCATCATCCTAAAGTGTAAAGGGTAGAGCACAATGGCAGACCTACGGATGGAAAGTATTACTCAGATAGGCAGCCAATAGACCCATGATAATTTAACAGGAGCTGCAGAGATGAGATTCAAAGCTCAAGTTTAATAGTCAGTTGACAGGACAAGTATTAATTACACTGTCCAGGATTATGGCATACATTCATTCACAGCAAGAAGAAAGTAGTAAAACAAATCTAGAGGATGTCTGGTTAACCGGTTTCCAAAACACCTCATAGTGGTGGCAGCATTATACTGTGGGGATGATTTTTATTATTTTTTCAGGAGGTTTTGGCAATTGGGTCAGAATTGATGGGGGTCTATGAAGCTCCACATTTCTTAAAGAAAACTGTTCTGATACTAAAACAACTGAAAAGTCAAGTGTGAATATATTTTAATATTTGAAAAAAATTTGATTTTTACAATTTTCCTTTAGCGTTACAAAAATACTCTTTCATGTTAATTGGTTAGGTGAATAAAAAGTTTTACTGTATGAAATACATATTAAAATCTTCCTCAAAACAAGAATACTTTCGTAGTACCACTGTAACACTACAAATTTATAAACAATCAGAAACAGTCCCTGTGACGCAGAGTTGGTTAGAGACTTCTTAATTGTAAAGTAACCTGATGTATAAAAACAATAAAATGAGACATCTGTTTTCAGCCGAGGAGCACTGATGCAAACTAACTACACCTGCATAAAACCAAAAGCTTAATGAATCTATGTTTAGTTTAGGTTGGCCTAACAGTGCTCGGATTTACCAGTTACATGTGATGGGAGTGCAGAGCAATGGATATTTAATGCGTTCCAGAGATCTAAGCTTATACAGATGTTGCCTCCTGTAATTTAATGCACTCTGCATGTATGTGCTTCCTCTTAAAGGGGCCACCCTGGCCGTGTCCTCTCGTTACTTTTTGTAGAGTTATTTTGCAGAGATCTGACAAAGTTAAATGGATATTAATAACATTCTTGAAATTGAAGGTAAAGCACATCTAATTTTTTTCCTGTAAATCCTTATGATAGTATCATGGAAAATATGCCTTTTTTTAACGTTGGGAGAAGAGATCTAATTTCCTTTTCCATAGGCTCATGAAAAACAGACATCTGCAGATAAGTACAGTCTTTGGATTTCTTGTTTGCTGAGTACAGGGACTTGCCAACCTTAATGATGGAGTAGGGGTAACTGAGGAATAGTTCTTTTTAAAAGCGCTCTGACTTCCCTACAGTCTAGAAACAATCTATGAACCTTGATCTAATTAATAGTCAGGAGACTACTGTCTTTGGTTTTTCAACATCCGCCTTGCCCCCCAGCTCATTTTATTACCATCATGCTGGTGGTAATAAAGCGGGCACTGAAGCTATGGGGAACATTTTAGAGGAGACTTTATTGGCATTAAAGATCTCCTGTTATGCTTGCTAAGTTTTGCCCTTTTTCTTTACCGTTGTAAAGCTTAAATTTCGCACATTACTGTTTACAGTAGGAAAACTATGTTTTTGTTTTTTGTTTTTTTTGAAAACCATATTTTAAAACACACTGTACTACTATAAAGTGAAGATACCCTAATGTGAATTTATTCTATTTTGGTCTAACCTGTTTCTCATGTAGATGATGGGGTCGAAGCTCCAAGCTCCATATTGAAGACATTTTCCAAACTATTCTGAGCTGGGAAAAAAAAACACATTTCTTAGAAGAGTATTAAATAAATCACACCACAGACCATCTCGCAGCCCTTTGTTGTAAATTGGTTGTAAATTATCCAACATACTCTTCGTTTATCCTAACAGCCACGGAGAATAAGTGATAACTTTGATCTGGGATTTATTTTTTCTTTGCTTTCAGGGTGATATTCAGCAACTTTTAATGGTGGCTGACCCCAGAGCGGCCTACGACTACTGTGAACACTACAGCCCTGATTGTGAAACACCAAGCCACCATGACACACTACAGGCCCAGGAACCAGAGGAAGACGTAAGCATCTGTTGTTTGATTTGTTAAGATATGAATTAGGGGGAATTTTTTTTTGTTTTTTTTTTTGGAAACAAGTCAGCAAGAAGTATTGGAGTTAGAGTTTTAGGAGGTATAATATATATGCTTGTTTGTTTTTTTCAAATAAGCAGAAACCTTGGATTGCTGGTGATCCACTAGATCAGTTTTGACTGAGGAATGAAACAAAAACTGTAACATTAGTTGTTTGGGTTTTTTTGTCACATGATTGAAAATGGAAAAAAAATTATCCAGATGCTATTGGACTTGACAAATTAACAATACGCTTAAGTAAAGCTTGTGTTAAACTGTATGAGCCGACTCTTTCTGTAGTCTTTGTTTTACTATTGGAAAACAATGAGATATCAAAATACATGGCTCAGTTTAAAACGAAACTTTTCTTAGTTCTGTCTCCAGAACATAATTCAGAGCTTCTTTAGCAAAGTTTGTATAAAAGCTTTATTTCTTTTTTCCACATAGCTTTTTGAGGTTATACATTTTTAACTCATAGTTTATATTTCTTTATTCTGTACTAAAAAAACTGATGAACTCATTTTGGAAACTTGTCATATTTTTCTGCCTGAAAGTCCTAGCCCACTTTGCAGTGGCCTTCGAGATTTATATCACTAACGATTTCAGCAGGCTCTGCCCAGACTCACAGGGAAATTTAAGCTTTTCCTTCCCCGTCTACTTCCAATACCTGGAAAAACGGAGTTCGGAACTTTGGTTCAAAATAAAAAAGGAGGAGAAGTTAAATTTTTTATTTTATTTTATTTTTTATTCAATCAATTGGCAGCACAGAGGGTATGAGCACTGGAAAATATCACTTCATCATTACATTACTTTTCTGAGCCAACATAAGGAGGTTGTCAATTACAAATAGGCAGCAGGGAGTAATTTGGCTTCAAGGACATTGTAAATCTGGTTTATTTATTGTCATATTCTGTACAGTTAAGACAGGAATGTTCTGCCTATATTCCAGGTTCTCTTTGTGAATCCAAATGTAGCTGGTGTTTTAGTAATGAAAAGCACTAATGCAACACCAAAAAAGTGTGGATGAAGTTTACTTGGATGTTTCAAATGATTAAGCTATCGCCTTCAGCAAGGAGTATCTACAGTTGAGTTAGATACAGTTGACAGATGAACAGATTCTTCATTTCACTTTCACCTTCTTTGTTTTTATCAGTACAGGTTACATTGTGAGGTTATTAATTTTTATCTAATGTTAGAGAAATTAGGCTTTTATTTTCTTTCAGTTTTATTTTTTTGTTTAGTTATTTTTTTTACTCTAGATATTGAACTAGTTGTTTTACTTCCTGCTCTTTTGATTTTAAGTAATATTAGATCAATAAATTTGGGACACAGAACAGCAAGTGAACAGCCAATTATGGCCCTGCAGGGTTTTCTGGTGGACAAATTAAGAAGCAACAACATATAATTTTTACTGGCTATAAATTTGAGCTCTTTTACACGATGTTTGTGAAACTATGAAAATATAAGCATGGCCATTAAAGGTGTTTGCTTGCTCTTATTAACTTTTCCCAAACTTAAATCACAAACACATTTGGAAACTGGGAAAACAGCAACAAAAATCCCAGTTATGCATACAGAAAGCAACTCTTTCGTCGAGTGTGAAACTTGGTTCTAAGGTAGCACAATGTATATTTATGTTTTCAATTAGGTTTAAATACAAGGCTCCGACTTTTTCAAGCATATGATCATATGTATAAAATATGTTTGTAAATGTTTTTATTAATAACCTTTGGATTTTCTCACAGTATCCAACTTACGACTATAGTGAATCTTATGATTATGGTGAAGGGGAGGTAACCACTGATGCTCCACTTACCTCTGGGGCAAAGACGGAGGTATGCTCAAATATATTATCAATGACTAGTGTTATGAGAAATATATAGATTTTTTTCGTTTTTGAGAAATACATTTTTTATTAATGTTTTACTTGTTAACTCATTTAGTAGCACAATGTATTTTGATTAATGTTGTTTTTTATATATGGTTTTAGACAAATGCAGATGGAGACTATTACACTGGCGAGTATGACTACACCTTAGTGGATGGGAGTCAGCCCAATCCTCCAACCGAGTCTTCCAGACAAGGCGAGGTAATTCCACTCATTTTTTTTGTTCCATTTTAAGGTTATCTGCTTAGTCAACCTGTTATCATTCTTAGGTTAGGGTTTTGAACGCATTGAAAGTCATGCAATATCAAGTGGAAAGATTCCTGAGATTATCTACAAAAATATAATTAAATTAGTTGATGATTACAACTATTTTGCGGCATAATTATGTTGTTTCATTAAATTATAACTGGTGTTTCCTTACTTTAACAAGGGATAGGTGTGCCACCAATTGCCATGTGCTGGGAGAGAGAGAGTGGCAGACCTAGTTCCTGGTTATGTTTACTTGGATAAAAGAAGGCCCTATAGTTTTCCCATGCATATTACAAAGACAAATTTGGCTGTTAGAGAGTTTTCCAGAAAGGGACCTTTAAATCATAGGTCTAAATCAAGTGTTTCATGTTTGCCTTGTCAATATCATGGCATATTATTTCTAAAAATGTCTTTGTCTAAAACAATTTTTGGCTATTCTCAGCATCAAAAAACAAAGATGGATTATTCTTTCTTTGAATGTGGTTCCTGTATTTGAGTTTAACTGCTGGGTGTAGCCACATCTGTTTTTAAACTTTATGTTTGTGATCCTATTTACTATGACATTAAAATGAAAGCGAAAAAAAAAAAAATTAAAAGCTCTAAACGTTTTGTTGTACCTAAACATTCTCTTTTTAGGAAGATTTTACCCTTGTCAGTGAAAATCTCACCCCGAAAAGCTTGAAGATGTGTCTATAATATTCCAAAGTTGCAGACATCGGCTGCATACGATTATTTTAGGAGGACGTAAATTGCCCATTGGCTGAACTTTAAATTCAACTGATATAAATAATCTGTTTTTAATTTTTTTTATTTTAATAAAAGTAAGATCATGTTTCCCATTTCTTTTTAAAGTAATTTTCTCAATGCCAAAAAAACATATTTTATTTTAATATTGTCAAATTTTTCCTAATCAAATGCAGATAAACCAATAGTGACACATTTTCTTTTTAAAATCAAGCTGAAACTTCAGAAAGTCTAAATATGGAGTAACTTTGCTAAGGAATCATGTGCCTATCATGTATAAAACATTATATAAAATGTAGCAAATCTGCCAAAAATCTTTACCTTTCACACTAACAAATTGTCCATGTTTCTCTACCTGAACCTAGACTTACGATGCCGAAATAGTGGATGATTACATAACGGGTGTGGATGAGGTTGGAGTAGACCCCACCGTTGCTGTGGAAGCAGATGTTCCAGTTGACCCCCCATTGAAAGTGGATCCTGAAACGGATGTGAATGAGTTTAAGGAATACGACATGAAGGAGTATGATACCAAAGAGGGTGTGGAAAAACCCTTTGACTATGGCAATTACGGGGATTATGGCGACTATGGTACCACCGATGCAAAGCCAACTCCTGAAGTGTATGAGGATGAGTTTGGTCCTGGTGTTCCAGCAGAGACAGACATTGGTGTAAGTTGTTATTCTTGGGAGGAGATGTACTTATTAGAACTGTGTCTGCTTTCCAATCTTCGGTTTTTGTACTGTTTCTGTATAGTTCAGACCTTCTAATTCTTTTTGATTCAAGTTTTTTTCTTAAAGTTGAAAAATAGTGAAGGCTGAAATCAAAGTAACATCTGAATATATTTTAATAACATTGTAGAATCTGTTAGAATCTATCAAATTAAACTGTCCATTAGAGCAGGGTAAGCAACATACATGTTCAGTTATTTGTCCTATTGTTTTTAAAGGTTTAATTAAAATGTTAAACACTAAGAACTGCATGTATGTAACAAAAATAAGGCTTTAGAGGTTGTGGCTGCCATAACACAAGAGTGGGCATCACATATCCAGTGAGTACACATAGCCTTCAGGGGTTTGATTCATGACCTTGATATCTTTTCCCAAGGCTGTCCTTTTCTTCTCTCTTTCCACATCTTGTCTGACTACTGTCATTAAAGACCACTAGAGGCAAGAAATCTTCAAGAAAACAAAGGCTTAAGTGGAAGAACCAATTGTAGAAAGAAAATTGCATCACTATTAGCTTGACTGTGTGGTTAAGAAGTCACTTTTGTTATTACTCATTTTAAATTCTTTTAGCCTTAGGCTTTCTACATTCACAGCCAGAAATCCAAATATACTTAAGCCTGTACAAACACACCCCTTGTCTTCTGCAGATAAACAGCTGTCAGCATTTAGCATGCCCTTTCCAACCTTTCCACCTGGGAGGCCTCAGCTGTTTATCAAAGACATGCCTTTCCCTAAATGTTCCAACAATAATCTGGTTGCCATTTCTAATGACACACCTCTATACAATTATAAGTTTTTTTATTTTGTTTGACTCAAAAAAAAATTTTGCGTTCTGTGAAAGTTGCTCAGCTGGTATTCTTTCACCAACTGATGATCCACGTTTCAGGAAGTTACAAGATCTTTATTTAATCTGTCAGTTGAACAATACAAATTGCTTTGTTATTCCTGTGCACACTCTTTGTGTTCTGGTTTCCTCTTTAGGCTAAACTGTAACAGTCTAGTAAGGTTTGGGCTCAGAACTGTGGTTTCTTTGTGAAAGGTTTTCTTCTGAAGTCATGCTTGGATAGTGTCAGGTAACGAGCTCTATATTTGTGCACAGTTAGTACCTTTTTTTTTTTTTTTTTGGCACTGTCTTACACTTCTTTTGCAAATACAAAATATATAGATCCCTACTACAGAGATGGATCTAATCTCAAATTTATAGTTTTGCACAATAAAATGGCCAGCAGTTTGTGGTGTTTTTCTTTTCAACCTTTTTAGTGTACTTATACCTTTAACTGTCTCATATTATCTGTTTTATGTCTTCAGGTGACTGGGGGTCACAACTACTTGGGACAAAAAGGAGAGAAGGGTGAACCTGCAGTGATTGAGCCAGTAAGTACAGGTCGAATGTGTCCTCTGTTCTTTTGTTTTCAACTTTGTAGCATTTGTCTAAAAAAAATAGATGTATGAAATGAATTGTGTCCATAATTGCTCTGCTCAAGCAATTTAATCTATGTGAAACAAGTTAGTCATGCTACAGATGGAAATGTTCTCAGGATTTATTTTCGTTCATTACCCCGTGTCTGACCGCCTCACCTGCATGATATCAGATGTAGGTCCCAGAATAAAGTTGTTACATTTAGTTTAACCAAGGCCACATTTGGAAAATCCAAACCAATATTTTTTCAGTATTCCTGAAACAGCTGCTAAGACATTGGTGAACATGACATGATTGGCCAGAGGAAGCCGTCCAATAATGTATTTTAAACATACATATCAAAAAGTAGTTATAAGTTTTATAAATAGGCAATGGTGGACCCGAAATCAAGTGGGTGAATGACAACTTCATAATTTGTGTGAGCAAGATTGGCCACTCTTATTAATCATTTCCAGACACAGGTTTAATATTTTCAGTGAAATATATCAAAAGCATGATAGTGGAGAAAAAAAATCATCTTGCCACTGTCAGCTGCTATTGGTGTACAGACAGTTTTGTAAAGTTGGTACATTATATCACTTTTAAGGCTCTGAGTCCTTATATTGCGCTATAACATGGTCTGCAAAAAAAAAAACTGGTAAGGATTCACCGTGAAGCGGCATAATCTTCATACTGTTTAGTCCTTAATGTTAATAAACTGAGACTAGTCCATAACAAGTGCTTGAGCTTTGTAAGTTAACTGTAGATATTGTTATTAAACATAGAAGTGACTAACACAAAACATATATGCCACTGCTATATTTGCTCATAATGGTGACAAAAGGCTTTCATAGCTCCCTTAGACAAAACAGCTACAGGTACAAGCCTAGCCACACAGGTCTAATTTTAGTTAGTTGTGTTACTTTTATTAATCTTTACAGATAATAAGATTTAACAAGAAAAATAGAAAAAAATCTCCAGAAGGGCTTTAGATTTTTACATTGGCTTTGATAGTTACAACACTTGTGGGATCCTAAATCATTTAATACATAAATCACGTAGGCAGGTAAACGTTTTAACCTTAACCCATGTTTATTCCCAAAGCTTAATTGTTTTTTTTGATTTACTATACAGGCTGCCATTAATGCTACTGTATCCCCACCCCCTCTTTTCTTCCTTTTGCAGGGGATGCTTTTAGAAGGACCCCCAGGAACCCCTGGCCCAGCAGTAAGTATCACGTTCTCCCACACTCCTGTCTGTGTTTTACAGATGGAGAACAGCTTACGAGGGAAAAATGTTTTTATGAAAAGAACGTCAGCACGGATCGTCAGTGGAGCTTGAGTTGAGACAAACTGTCAAAACGTGTATTTGTGCATGAGTGTGTACGTCTATGACTCTGTGTGTGCGTTGTGGAAGGATAGGGGGGTGGGGGTTGTTGGGGGCGGGGTAAGGTGGGGGACCAAATTTTTTTGGTTCATTCTTTCAAAATTATGGCTTGCCTCTGTCATTTTTGGCCTCCGCATTTACCGCTTTGGTGGGCTAACCGTGTTGGAAATGCTAGTTAGCAGTGGCTTTGGGGTAATGTATGCGCATCTGCTTTCAGGGTGTTCCTGGTAACCCAGGATTGCAAGGACCCTCAGGTACCCCGGGAGATCCTGGTGAGAGGGTGAGTGTATGCTGGACCTAATGTTAAACCTTACAAAAGTTGCGTTTTTTTTCTCTTCATGAAATGTTGATTAGAAGCAAATCCTCTTAATTTGAGGGTAGAAATATTTAATACCATACCAGTCGTAGAAACTTCACAACATTTTTCAAAGACTTAGATTATATTATTATCATTTCTTCTAACAGACTGAAATTTTTTTTCTAATTTAAATAAACATCGTTTTCCATCTGAAAGGATATTTAGTCCTTGGCCTAGATGAGACACTTCTGTTACTTTATCTAGGTCAGGAATGGGTTACCACAAGTAATGTGAAACTTGTTACTAGTGTCCTGCTTTAGTCCAGGTCACGTTAATCTAACTTGAAGTCTTGAAGGGATTTTAAGATACAATCGCGTCAAAGCGGTGGTTGTTCCTTATGCATATGGATCTTTACCACAGCTTTCTCTTTCACTAAACTCTAAATTACACTGTTTAGATAAGGAGTCTTCAAAACCAGACCTAAAGTCCAGTTTTTTTTAACTGGTAGATGCATTTCTGATTTAACACACAGTAAAGAAATCCGGTCATTAGCATGACTGCATACTGAGGACCAGATTCACCCATTAGAGTCAGGTGTTTTGGACCAGGGACACATCTAAAAGTTGCAGGACATCAACCACTGTGTGAGCAGCCAGCTTATTTAATTGTGGGATCATCTAGTTTATTATACTTCTGAAAGGTGTCAGTGACTCTGCTAGACAGCTGTACCTAATTTTCCCTTATTAAACCAAATTACTGAATTTAATAAACTTTGTATGGATAATCTAAAATTATATGATGTCGTCTTTAAAAGAAATGTCTGATAAATTGTTACCATTCCTTGGAAAATAATAATGTTTGGTTCATTGCGCTCTAACACAAAATTACATACCTGCAAACAATCAGTGTATGGGCAGTTTAAAAAACAAGTGTGTAACTGAGATATAGGATTGTTGAAATGATTTCTGTATAATTTGGAGATGCCCAGAGAGTTTTTTACACCTCTACAGGAATCTAATCACATATTGGATTGACTTGATGATCTAAAGCAGAATCCTATCTCCCCCCAAAAAATGCCGGTTCAAGTGTATTCTCTTTCTGAAAGTCATTTTCCAAAACAAATTTGTTAGTTTATTCAACAGTTTTTCTCCAGCACAAAAGCCTTATTGTTTCGAAAAGTCAGCGTAATCAAAAAAAATCTTTTTTCTTCATCCAACAAGTCTGTCCGACCTCCTCTCTTTCCTCCCGAGAGACAAGTGAGGACAGACAGAGACCTTAGAGCTGAATGATTTCTATAGTTTTGAGGTTTTCCGTTACGTAGTTTCCGTAGGCCACCTTTGCTCTCCTAAGTACTCAGAAACCCCATCTCTTCCACCCATCATTAACGCTAGATGCTGCTATGCTCATGATCACAACTGTGGATAGGAAAAATTCACTGCCACTGGGAAAAAAACAAATGGAAACACATGGCATCCATCAGAGTCAGGATGAGATTGCAGCACAAGACGAGAGTGCTAAGTAGATCCCCAAAGTATTGGACACCGCCTTAAGCCTTCAATTATTTTCTGATGTGTGTGTATTTTTTTATACAAAAGTGTAACATTAACTTGATAATTTAGTTTAAATATATTTCAGTATAAATATGTTTTTTTACAATTTCCCTTGAAATCCCTTGAAACTCAAAGTCTGGATGAATAACCATGTCATCATTTACAGACTGGGAGTCCTTCAAGTAGCTAACCTCAGACAATGTATTACTTTTAAAATAATGTGGCAACAACTGCCTTGGGTATGTGAGACAGATGTGGCACGGTGATGTCACTCATTGGTTTAAAGAGGAGCATTTGAAACTCTAAACTCTTTTGGGTGTCACGCTGTCGTGCTCTATCAGCCAGATTTGATGGATAGAGATAACTGAATAATGGTGGGATGTCATGTTAATGTGCATGTTATTTTATTTTAATAAAACAAAAAGAAAAAGAAAAAAGAACAAAAATCAATATCACAACAGAAAATGCTTGAGTTCAATTTAAGTCTGCTTTGGAAATCATCTGACTTTTGGTGCAGTGTTGACTGATATTTATTGAATAAGGTTGTCAGTTCCTCACAGTGCATTGCCACCTATTGTAACCACATTTCTTCAATTTTAGGAGATAAAATCTGGATTTATAGACTGATTACAAAATCCAGCTGTCTGATGGAGGTAACATATCCTGTTAATGTCACATTCTGCCCTGTTGGCTGTGGTGTTTGAGGTCTCCCACTTCTCTGCAGCGCCTCCTAATCAGTTCCAACCTTCCACACCTGCTCAGCCTCAGCTGCAGCTCATCACTGGTCGTCAGCCAGTCAGCATTTAAGCAGCAGTGTTTCCATCATTCAATGCCAGATTGTCGTTGCAGCCTGCACTTCATTCCAGCATTGATTCTTGGTTTAAATTGTAGGTTTCAACTCCAGCTTGCCTCTGACCATGTCTTCTCGTCTCTGCCCTGACATTCTGCCCGTCCACGACAAGCCTTTTGTCTGTCCCCTTAGGATTTTGTTTGTTGGGCTGATAACCAACCAAAGCGCTCACCAGCTTGCCCGCTTCCTGTTGGTGTCTGGAGCTTACCAAGCCCTGTCTTCTGCTGTCAGGTGAATTATCAGCTTGTTGCCATCGCTGTGAGGACTCACCAGTCTCCTCGTTTCCTGTTGATGCCTGGAGATAACCAAAGACTGTTTCCTGCGGCCAGTTAAATTACCTGCTTGTTGCTACGCCTAATAATAAAGTACTTTAAACTCTACCTGACGTTGTACTGCACTTGGGTCCTAAACCCAGTTCCTTGACAGTACAATCTGGCCCAATAATGGACTCAGCAGACAACCCCTCACTCCTGGACTGTCTGATCAAATTAGAAGGCATCCTGCAGCAACATGATGCTCTGATGTCTGCTGCTGTCTCGGAGGCTAGGCAGACAGCCCAAGCTAATGAACTTTCTCTCTCTGCACTAACAACACAAATGCAGCCAATAATGACTTTCATCACTTCTTCTGCTGCTAACCAGCCCTCGTCAGTGGCTTGTGCTCCAGCTCCAGTCTCATCTCAAGCTGCAGTTCCGACTGCTCTTCTGCCCAGTAACCTTCCCGAGCCCCGGGTGGGAGCTCCAGAGCGTTATGATGGCAACCAAGAGTCCTGTGGTCCTTTCCTGACAAACTGTTCGTTGCTGTTCTCCATTCAGCTCCGTACCTTCAGAGCAAGCAAAAGTTGCCTTCACCATTAACCACCTCACTGGCAGGGCTTGTCAATGGGGAACGGCAGAATGGGACAGACAAACCAATGCCTGCTCGTCTTTCCAGAGTTTTTCTGAGGAGATGCGCAAAGTTTTTGGTGTTGGGTTCTCCAGCTCTGAGGTTGTTCGAGGCCTCATGGGGCTCCAGCAGGGCGAACGCACCGTGGCGGACTACTCAATAGATTTTCGTACGAGAGCCAGCCACAGCAGCTGGAACCCGGCCGCCCTGGTGGATGCATTCCTCCATGGCCTAGCAGATTACATCAAGGATGAACTGGTTTCCCATGATGTTCCTCAGAGAATGGATAAAGTTATATTGCTAGCAATCCGGATTGATCATCGTGTTCTCTTGCCAACGGGAGAAACGTCAGGGATCCTCTCGTCGCCACCCAACCATCCAAGCCAGAGGGCAGGCTAGCGCCTCTGCATCTTCGTCAAGGCAGCTGTTGGAAGAACCAGAACCTATGCAGTTGGGCCGTGCTTCTCTTACACCAGAGGAACGAGAACGACGATGGAGATCTAACCTATGCAAGTACTGTGGCCAGGCCGGTCACTTCAAGTTCAACTGTCCAGTAAAAGCAAAGGCTCACCAGTAGTTGAGGAGATACTGGTGAGCCCGACTGTTGTGCCCTCTCCTCCGCCTCAGAGACCTCAGCTTCAAGCCCGGTTACTCCTGCCTGTTGGATCCCGGTCCCTGCCTACACTCATAGATTCTGCTGCTGATGCTTGTATCATGGACGAGGATTTGGTTCAGCAGTTGGGGCTCGAGAAGGTTCCCTTGCCTCGTCCAATTCCTGCTCGGGCTCTCGATGGACATGTTCTGGGGACTTGTCACTCATCTGACCGTTCAGGTTTCCATGCTACTGTCTGGCAACCATCATGAAGAAATCCAGTTCCACATCCTGAAGACTTCACGTCAACCTCTCATTCTGGGTTATCCATGGCTTCGTCAGCACAATCCCAACTTAAACTGGGAGACAGGGGCTGTCCGTGAGTGGGACCCTTCCTGTCATCTTCGCTGTTTGAAGCAAGCTGCCTCTCCTCACCACTCATTCCTCCAGTTCTCCACCTGACCTCTCCGTGGTTCCCTCTGAAGACCAGGACCTTGCTTCAGTCTTCAGTAAAGCTAAAGCCACGTCTCTGCCTCTTCATCGGCCTTATGATTGCGCTATTGACCTCCTATCTGGCACATTTCCACCCAAGGGTCGCCTTTACTCACTGTCTGCTCTTGAAAGAAAGGCCATGGACGTTTACATGAAGGACTCTCCGGCAGCAGGAATCATCCGGCCCTCTACCTCTCCTGCTGGGGCAGGCTTCTTCTTTGTTGAGAAGAAGGATAAGACTCTGAGACCTTGCATTGACTACCGAGGGCTGAATGACATAACTATTAAGAACCGTTACCCCTTGCCTCTCCTCTCTTCTGCCTTTGAACTGCTTCAGGGGGCTACGGTCTTCACTAAGCTAGACCTTCGCAATGCTTACCATCTGGTCCGGATTAGAAAAGGAGACGAATGGAAAACAGCCTTTAACACCCCTTCTGGACACTATGAGTACCTGGTGATGCCTTTCGGCCTAACCAATGCCCCTGCTGTTTTCCAAGCCCTGGTCTATGACGTTATCCGAGACATGCTCAACTAGTTTGTCTTTGTCTACCTCGATGACATTCTCATCTTCTCCAAAACCCTGCGTGAGCATTTGTATCATGTCTGGGCAGTGCTACAGCGCCTTCTGGAGAATTCCCTGTTTGTGAAGGCGGAGAAGTGTGACTTCCATGCCCACTCTGTTTCCTTCCAGGGCTACATTGTGGCCAAGAACTGTCTCAAGATGGATCCAACAAAAGTCTCAGCTGTCACCTCCTGGCCTATTCCAGACTCCCGCAAACAGCTTCAATGTTTTCTGGGGTTTGCCAACTTTTACCGTCGTTTTATTAGAAACTACAGTTATGTGGCCGCTCCTCTCACTGCCCTAACCAGTTCCAATGTCTCATTCCAATGGACTCCTGCTGCTGATGAAGCTTACAAGGATCTCAAATCTAGATTCACCTCAGCACCCATCCTCCAATTACCGGACCCTAGTCAGCAATTTGTCGTTGAGGTGGATGCCTCAGATGTGGGGGTTGGTGCTGTTCTCCCCCAAAGGTCAGTAGTTGACCAGAAACTCCATCCCTGTGCCTTTTTCTCTCGACGCCTATCCTCGGCAGAGAAGAATTATGACATCGGCAACAGGGAGCTACTGGCCGTGAAGGAAGCCCTAGAAGAATGGCGCCACTGGCTGAAAGGTACTAAGGAACCATTTTTGATTTGGACTGATAACAAGAACCTCTAACTTGGGACATCGAGGAGAGCGTGAGATCTGTCACTGAGGAGGAGCCGGGACCCAGTGCCTGTCCTCCCAACTTCCTCTATGTTCCTGAAGCGTTGAGGTCTGACGTTCTGCAGTGGGCCCACTCCTCCAAGCAAACTTGTCATCCAGGTTCCCAACGGACGCAAGATGTTCTGCTCCAGCGCTTCTGGTGGCCCACCTTGGTGGCAGATACCCGCAGTTTTGTCAAGGCATGTCACACCTGTAATCAGCAGAAAACCTCGCATCAGGCCCCTGGAGGACTCCTTCAACCACTCCCGATACCAGATCGAACATGGTCCCACATCTCCCTAGACTTTTTGACCGGTCTTCTTCCTTCTGATGGCAACACAGTCATCCTCACTGTGGTCGACCGGTTTAGCAGGATGGCCCACTTCGTGCCCTTTCCCAAACTACCTTCTGCTAAGGAGACTGCCAAGCTGGTCCCTCACCATGTCTTTTGCCTTCATGGTCTCCCAGTCGATGTGGTGTCCGACCGTGGTCCGAAGTTCTCTTCTGTTTTTTGGAAAGAATTCTGCAATCAGATGGGGGCCACTGCCAGTCTTTCCTCTGGTTTCCACCCTCAGTCCAATGGGCAGACAGAGCGCATGAATCAAGAGATGGAGACAGCTTTGCGTTGTCTGGTTTTACAGAATCCATCCTCCTGGTCTCAACAACTCATGTGGGTTGAGTATGCCCATAACTCCCTTGTCAGCTCTGCCACAGGTCTCTCTCCCTTCCACTGTGTCTATTGCTACCAACCTCCTCTCTTCCCTGCACAAGAGAGAGAAGTCACCTGCCCATCTGTCCAAGCCTTTGTTCGCCGCTGCCGTCGGACCTGGGACCGAGTGCGCTCAACTCTCCAGCACTCGGTGGTTCGCTACGATGCCTCTGCCAACCAGCACCGTTCTAACGCCCCTGCCTACCAAGTAGGCCAGAAGGTGTGGCTCTCTGCTAGGGACCTTCCTCTCCGGGTGGAGTCTAAGAAGTTGGCTCCCAGGTTTGTTGGTTCCTTTCCTATTCAGACGATTATCAGTCCTACTGCAGTGAGGCTGCAACTTCCCCGCACTATGCGTGTCCATCCGACACTCCATGTCTCCAGGATCAAGCCAGTCCATGAATGCCCTCTGTCTCCGGTGGTTCGGCCTCCTTCCCCTCCTCATCTTATTGATGGGGCGCCTGCCTTCACTGTTCAGCGCCTGGTTCGGTCCTGTCGTCGGGGGAGTGGTTTCCAGTACCTGGTTGACTCGGAAGGCTATGGTCCAGAAGATAAATCTTTGGTTCCTTCTCGCCATATCCTCAATGCGAACCTTGCTGCCGACTTTCATCGCCTTCACCCTTCGCAGTCTTCTGCTGTATCAGTCCCCTCGGAATCTGCTGCACTGCTGACAGTTAGGCTAATTAAAAATGTTTTTTTTTTTTTTTTTTTTTTTGCCTAGGATGAAATGTAAATAAAATTTCAAAATAAAATTCCGCAGTTCTTTATTTTTCAAATGCTCTGCCCAAAACATATGACACCAACTTTGATATTAATGGGCTATCAAATATTCTACCGAAATTTTGGCAAAAAGTACAAAAAAAAAAAAAAAAAAAAAAAACACTGGCAAATTCATTTAATCTCTGTATAGATTGTTTAGGTTCAAAAGTTTTCTGCAAATTTTGGTGGTGAAAATTTCTCTATTCAGTTGTTGTTTTTTTGTAGACTATGTAAACCAAAAAATGAACTTCAAAGGGAGTGGTAGCCCATTTTTAGCTAGGTGTCTCTGAGGCAAACTGAAAAAATACTTACAAAGCAGAGCTCAATTTTTATATTCCTTAAGCATGCACTTTTGCGTTTTTAACGTTGCACTCACTGTTATTATATTTATCGATTTCATTTATTGGCTCAAGTTATATTATATTCTTTTTGAGAAGTTCTGTCTCAGCATTTGTAGAAGTTACCACTTTTTCTTCTTATTTTCGCTAGGGTCCTCCTGGACGTCCAGGTATTCCAGGTTCAGACGGTGTTCCTGGGCCTCCAGGTACCGTTCTCATGCTACCAGTAAGTCCTGCTACTTCCCATGTACATTTTAGCTGTCTGTCTTAATTTATTCATATTTTTCATATGTCTTATTATTCATACTTGACCATGAATTCAATTCAGTGGGTACATTCATTACTTTGTAGTAACAGTAGGGCAGGCATTGCAGCCTTATTTTGTGAGTAACAAATCACTTGCCTTGTAAATGTCAGCCAATTCAATGGAGTGAGACCAATGACGGAGGCTTTGAAATGCTCAGTCAGTGACAAATATTTATGAGAGTTTTTGTATGCGCTTGTAAGGTGTGGGGTTAACAGGTTTAGTAGAATACAGAAACAATTTTAAAAAATACCCTCAGGAGGTGACTATTAAACTTGTACTCTGTAAAAGCTAAGAGTAGACAATTTATTTTTAATTGTGTTTTTCCTTTACTTTTTGTGGCTTACAGTTCCGGGCAGGGGGTGAAGCACATAAGGGACCTGTAATATCAGCCCAAGAAGCTCAGGCTCAGGCCATTCTGTCTCAGGCTAGGGTAAGTATCGGTGATTTTTAGTATCAGTGACTCTGTGTTCCATTTCTCACTGTTTCTTTCTGTTAGCTGCGATGTAACTTGAAGATCAGCTTCTGCACGGAACGTATTTGTATCTTTGTTTTAACTACTGAAATAATCAAATCAGCAACTGCATATGTACAAGTAAAGGAGAAAATGCCTTCCAGAAGACATAATCATGGTATAAACCAACCTTTGGACACATGTCAGATTGTTTAATATTCAAAGCTGGCAGCAGATAGTCTTACCCACTCCGTGGTTCTGAAAATCATAGCACTGTTAAAAACATGTTAAACTTTGCTGCTTTCATCTGGGTGTGATATATTGTCATGCACATGGAGATGATTTGGCCTCACACAAATACTGGTTTCAGTTACACACAAATTAAGACCCCACAGGGCATGAATGAGTTTATTTTTTTTATAGAAAAATTGTCATTGTTTCATCACACTACAAATAAAAGTCAGACAAGATTTCCGGCTATTTCCCACTGTGGTCAGCTATGAGCAGAAAAGAAACAATGAAGAGGTAAACTGTAAACAAGACATGGTTACTGCTCTCCCAGAAATGTTGCAATTATTATTTTTGTGTGTATGTGATTCTTTTTAACTCCTAGTAGATGTCTAGCACCTAAATACAGCATTGTTTCTCTAATTCTACTATACTCTTACTATTTGTATTTTAATTCATTGTTGTCTATGAGAACATAATGATGACAAAATATATTTTGCTTTTCTTCTTGCAGTCTCAACTATATTTGCAACTATGCATCACTTTAGACTTAATTGTTCGCCAGTTCCTCTTAAAAATTAGATATTGATCACTGTGGGAGCATACTTTCTCTAAATAACAGAAAAATATAATAAATAAATATCAATCAGGATTTCAAGGCCCAAGCTATTAACCAGGTTTCATCACCTGTGCATATACTGCATATAAGTATTTTCAGTATATATTTTGCATTTGCATATACATAAAGACATACACAGGTGGGTTTTTGCTCATTAACTAATGCTTTTTTATGCTTTATTGGTCCTTAGCTAACAATGAGAGGGCCCTCGGGGCCGATAGGGTTGGCAGGAAGATCTGGACTCTTGGTAAGTATCTTTATACATTTACATGTAGGCAAGCAATGCTGTCACCACAAAGGATTTCTGCATGTGACACAAGAAAAGGCATTACATCAACAGCACAATACATAAAGGAGGAATTCAGTTGATTAAAGAAAGGTAGAAAGATATTCAAAAAAGCTTAGGACAGATTATTGCAAAATCTATTTTTGTTGTCATAACTGATTCTTCACAGAATTGTTAGGAAAAAATATATGACAGACCATTTCTTGTTTTGTCATCCACATATTTAGTTTTGCCATTTTTTAGTCAGACAGCACACTTTCATTGTTCTACTAAAGAGAGATTTTCTGCACAGTATGAAATATTATTTAGGGTTGTCTATAATCCATAATCTGTATTTGATCTATCCTAAATTTTCATTGTTTCTGCTTCTACACAGGGAGCCCCTGGAGCTGCTGGACTTAAGGGTGACAGTGGTGATTCTGGGCCACCGGTAAGAGGAGTTCATCATTTTGATGTTTAGAAAACATCTATTTTGTTCACGCTTGTCTGTCTCTACAAAAAATTTAATCATCTAAACAATCTCTACAGGGACCAAGAGGTCTTCAAGGTCCAACTGGTCCACCAGGGAAAGCAGGAAAAGGGGTAAGTGTGATTAAAAGCTAAAACGTTTTTAGTGGTAAATCCTCTCTAATGCAGCACTGTACTGTATATGTACATAAACTGTATGAAAAGACACAGCTTTTAGTTAAACTGGGTTACACTTGTGGATATATTTTAACAAACACCTTGTTTCTTTGACTGACGAATAAAAAAAAAGACCTAATATCAGGAGGTGAATTGCAAAAGCATGACGGAATCACATTTATCTGTTCAAACAATTTCACTGAGCATAAACAGCATGATAATGCACATATCATACTCTTGAGAAAGTAGAAAGGTTCTGTGCCCCAGAGATTAAGGCATTTAGGTGCAAAATGCGTCAATAGATCAATATCTATGATAAAATAAGTTTTTGTACAGACATGGATGGATGAATATTCTGTGGTTTGATAAAACAAACATTTACATTTTTGTCCATAATGTTAATTATTAGGAAAAGGGGGAATACTTGTAAACCTGACAAATTGTACTGGGAATAAACAGGTCTGATTGTGATGCTGCAGGTAAAAAAATATATGGCACCAGGAACATTATGCGTAAATTTTGAAGAATAATATTTAGGCTTGGAAGTTAAAGCTTTGGCACCAATAGATCTTCCAAATGAACAACTTTGCACTAAGTGCACCACCAAATTTTCTTAAGTATATATTTTTAAGTATAGGTGCATTTTCACATATTTTTTTCCTTTCAAATCACTAAAATAAGATAAGATAAGAAAATCCTTTATTAGTCCCACATTGGGGAAATTCCCAGGTTGCAGCTGCAAAAGGATGGCAAGGCCCAGTACAAAAAAAACAGCTTTAAAATGATTCCTTGATTAGAAGGCGTAACTTGATCCAAGCATTTGTTTGTTTTAAATAATTCGTCTTAATTCAATGACTGCCCCTTTTTTGTTTACCCTGCTGTAAACTAAAAAAATGTGTGCACATCTTCCAGGGTCGCAACGGAGCTGACGGTGCACGAGGAATGCCAGGAGAGTCAGGCGGCAAGGTACTGTAATGCACACATAAAAATATTTGTGTCTATAATTTTTAAAAGGTATCATGATTGATCTGCTTGCCATCTTAAAATGCTTTTTATTTATTCCAGGGTGACAGAGGTTTTGATGGCCTCCCTGGTCTTCCTGGAGAGAAAGGACACAGGGTAAGTCTGAAGGAATAAAACTTACAGTTTGGGATATGTTTAAAATCAACATTGAATTTTCATCTCCTCTATGTCATTAGTCCTTTTGACCCACTTATGATTGGTGGGGCCAGCTTCAGATCCACCTAAGCAGTGTTTAACCAGGCCAGGAGGCAAATGATGCATGCTGAGCTTAGACAAAAAAAACAACAACCAAAAAACCCAAAGGGATACAGAAAGATCACAGACGGTTATTTTAGACTGGATTTTAAACCTCGTCCTATACCAGATAATTACAGAGGTATACCAGTTCTTACGGAACTCTATAAATGGTGAAACCCATATACTAAAGGTCCATGCCTATTGTGGTGACCATGCCAACTTTAGATTAAAGGCGGTTGCCGCTTGTTTTCATCACATGTTTTACACCCTAAATGTTCCACATTTCTAACCGCCATCATATCGCGATTTGAAATAGCAATCTTTTTTTTTTTTACTTCCGAAGTCGAGCGTGCAGATTCTTTTTTTTTTTTTACTTCCGAAGTCGAGCGTGCAGATTGTCTTTTGATTGCAGCGCTGCTAATCTTTGTTGATGTTTTTCGGGTGTGATCTTTCTCAGGGAGAAAAGGGCCCCACTGGTCCTCCGGGATCTCCAGGAGATGATGGACCGAGAGTAAGTTGCGAGTCTCCAATGCATCAATCGCAAATTTTCAATAAATTGCAACATTTCTTGTTTATCCTTATATTTTTCTGTGTTATCCAAGGGTGAAGATGGGCAGGTTGGACAGAGAGGAGTGGCTGGAGATAGTGTGAGTATATTCAATCGTAGGGTCATTAAACGGAAAGTAAAGCACCTTGGTAAAATATTTCTGTCGCTTGAACCGTCTTTATTTATTATGCTATATTTTAATTTAGCAAATAAAAATAAAGTTTTTTTCAATTTTATGTCATGTTATAATGCCATTTCCTCATTAAAACATGTTTGTAGTGTTGCTTTGACATTTTCATGCATGTTTGAGGAACCTTTTAATCTGTCATGTTAGCCATTCAGGAGGTACTTGCTCCTTCAACATCCCACCTATTTACCAATAGCTCTCCCCTGGAGCTTCAGTCCCCAGCTGAGCTCCAGCTCCACAGAACAACCCTCCCTTGCGCCTCCACACAGCTCTAGCAGCAGAAACAATTAGCAAAAATCTGGGGGAAGTATCCAACAATGTCCTGAGTTGTAGAAACGGAAATGTAGCTCCTTTGTACAACAGTAGACAGTGCTCCAAAAAACATTTGTAAATGGCATCAGTGAAGGCTATGGAGAGGCAGTGTTGTGATGACATGCTGAATGGGGAAAAGATAGAGACCAACTATTTAGTACGAAATATTAAAAATTTAAGTTGTTTTTTGATATATACACTAATTTCATAACAGCTCAAGGTAGCTTAGTTACTTGATTTTGCTATAACACGGCACTGTCTGCCTTTTAAATACATACTATCTCCACTTTGGTATATATAAACTTTTTAGGATTTCTGCAAAATAGCTCAACCTCAATCAGATTGAATAAAACACGTGAAAACCATTTATCTAGTTCATCCACTTCAAAATTATTCACTACATTGTGTTGCTCCATACTGTCATGACATTGCTATCCGCGGACCACATCGCCTTTCTAATCTTGACCTCGGTATGATAACAGATAAATTATCTGCTTCTCTATGTGAAAGTTACGAATGGTGCAAAGCACTGTTTAAATGATTCATGGAGGAGCAAGAGCAGAAAATGTGCTCCCTGTTGTACCCAAATTAGCAGTGCTTTTAAAAAAAAAAAAAGTGGTTGCACTATGTTGCATCATGAATTAGCAGGAAGCTAAAAGAACAACGTTTTTAAACTGGCATTACACGCACTTTGATTTTTAAAAGGATAAAAATTTTATTCTCACTTTGTCTGCAGCATCCATTTACAAAGAGAGTTTAATTAGTTAGTGCATTAATGTTTTTAATTGTTGCATTTAATAATTTGTGTATTGAAGTGATGTTTTGTTTCCCTTTATAAACAGGGCCCCAGAGGTTTGCTTGGCCCTAGAGGGTCTCCAGGTCCTCCAGGACAACCTGTAAATAAGATATTTTTAATACTCAGTTATCCTATGTTGATGTACTTCTTGTTCAAAAGCTTGTGTTTATCATCTGACTCACTTTAGGGTCTTTCTGGAGTGGATGGACAACCTGGCCCAAAAGGAAACATGGTAAGAGAAGTTTTTTTTTGTTTTTTGTAATGATGATTAAAAATCAAATTTGCTTCCAGGACCACCTAAGAAACTAGTTTGTTTCAGACTAACCTTGTTTACCTTCGTGACAGAGAGTGAACCTTAGCTCCAAGGTAGCAGTGCATGACATGAGGCCATAACTCAATTGTTGATTAAGGTAGAACTTGTTGCATATACTTTCTAACTGTATTTTGCAGGATTAACATGGTACAATGTTTAGGAAACGTTTTACATACTAAACTCAATCTTTATTTGAAAAAACACTTATTTTCTTTTTACTCAATTCAACTTTGTATGATATTAAAATGTGTATAAAATTTTTACGTTTAACTAAAAAGCAACAGAATAAATTACTAAGGCACTGTGTTTATCACCTGTGTGTGCTCATTATCATGGATTATACATATTTATTAAAGTTTATTTGTAAATGTTTCCATGCAAGTGTCTCATGCTTGAAATGTGTTGCTCCCTGAGAAAATATCCCTCTTAAACTAAATAGCAGCCCCAATTCCAGAACAAGACATCTTGTTCTTTGCTCAACTAAAAGTTATATTTTCTCAATCCGTAATTTTTTTCCAGTCACGCTTTTCTTTAAGCCCACTAAATTAAATAAACTAAATTGTTTTTTTTCTGTTCTGTAAAGGGTCCACAAGGAGAGTCAGGTCCACCTGGGCAACAAGGCCTACCTGGTCCTCATGTAAGTGTTTTTTTTTCTTTTTCTATAAGCTTTTTAAAATCACTTTTCCCACTTATGTTTTTTCTCAGTGACTCTCTTCGTCGTTGCTCAACTCTTTTTACAGCGTATTCTATAGCATATCAAGTTGCCATATTGGTTTTGCAGCAGGGAGCAGTATAATTTTCAAAGAGTTTTAAAAACCGAAAACGATTCCCCATATTTCTGGTTTTAAATCAAAAACTGTTTGCCTTTATTTTCTCAATCTTCTCCTCCAGGTCATCAAATGTATTTTTGTTACAAAGAAAACAGCCAATCTTTGTGTCTGTACAGCTAAATGAAAAAGGAATTTGAAATATTTGAATAAATGAACGAGCAATCTGAAACAAAACTTATAGTTTTGTTTCAGATTGAATGTGAAAGAAGACATTTTAGTATTTCAGCCAGTGTTTAATGACCTTTGCCAGGTATAATTTTCAGTCTTGCTGGTGATCACAGTGTGAGCAGAACTGCGTCAGTACTTAGGAAAGTGTTAGTGGGAACCTGCGGGATGAAATGCAGGTGTAGTGCATAGCTTAGTCACAACCAAATACATATTAATGCTTTCCAGCTGAAGCACACAACCCCTGGAAAATAGTTTTTTGTTAATAGTTTTTTAACTTTTTGTTTTATGAATCATCATGGATTTTAAAAAGCAAATGTTTAGGACTACAATGTTGAGAAACTACATCACAGGTAATATTTATATACAAAACATAACTAGATTCATTTATTTTGCTTTCATAACATGTTTCTCTCTTTTTTTTATACAAGGGTCTTGTGGGTCCTCAAGGTCCAATTGGGCCTCCTGGTGAAAAAGTAAGTGAAGTGGAAACCAGGCTTCTCTTTAGACCTCCTTCATAATGCTGATAGCTGCATGTCTCGGTGAAGATTTCATAAGATGTAGACGCAGAATTGTAGCTGATTCTCTGTTCCTCTAAGGGCAGAAACACGTGCAGGATCACATTTTAAAGACATAAGAGCAGAATTTGGCTGACAGAGACAATTTTTGTTTGTGGTTTTGAAAATGTTATTTCAATATGTTAAACATATCTCTGTCTGACTGCGTCCATATTTATTACCCTGTCTTTGTAGGGACCTCAAGGGAAACAAGGTCTGGCCGGACTTGGCGGTGCTGATGGCCCTCCTGTAAGTCACGGATATTGGTTCCTTTTTAATATTTAACTTATTGATGTAAAATATTAATGAACACCTAATCAGCAATTTCATGTGGTTCTGTAGGGTCACCCCGGAAAAGAGGGACCTCCTGGAGAGAAAGGATCAACAGTAAGTAGTTTTTTTGTTGTTTTTTTCATAATATTTTTTCCTGCAAAGGACCTAATTGTTAATTGTTTTTGTGTGATTAAAACGATGGCAATTTAAAGAAAATTCTTAGCAAATACTAACATTGTCTCGCAATGACAACATATGTCCACATATAATATAAAGCTTTTTGTTATAGTAATAAGAACTTTTTAGAATGGGATAAGAATATGAATATGTAAGGAATACAATTTGAATCTTCTTTTTAAAACATTGCATTTAAGGGTGCATCCTATTAATAGAGAATATCCTTTGTTTCTGTAATTCAGATCATTACTCTAAACAACTTAAACTTCACTGCTCAAAAAGTGATACATTTGGAGAATTTATCTATACTAATTTTAATCATTCTGGTTTTCAGCCAGCGGAAATCCAAAGTTTTATTGCAATTGATTTTTAGAATTGCGGCCCTTAAGCTAGCAGCATGTTGGAGTAGCTCTGTTACTTACCTTATGATTTGTTCTTTTTTATCATTTTGATTCCTCCTTCCTCACATACCTTTTTTAGTTTTTTGTCATTTTGAAATGTTTACATAGCAACAGCAAAAACTTGTTTACAATTGCATTTGACTGATTAACATTGCAAAAGCTGAAATAATATCCACATTGAATCAAAAAAAACTAGATGAGCTGAAGAGAAGGTGTTGTGGATGCAGAGCAGAAGCAAAGAGGAGAGAGAAGGAGGAAGTGCAAACCATCTTTTCCCTCAAGTATAATGTGCAATGTGACATCACTGCCTAACAAGTTGGATGGACTGCAAGGATTCAGAAAGGCTTTAAGGAATGCCAGGCTCCTATGTTTATCTCTCAGGCCTTTTAATTATACAAACAAACAGATGTTTAGAGAGGAGTTGGAAAAGAAAAGAAGACGGATTAGCTGTGTTTGTCATGTAGGACATGTACCAACTATACGGTGTTGTCTACAACCCAGCTATTGCACTATTAACATTTTCCATACTGTTCTGTTTCACCAGTGTTATTTTGCGTAGGCTCCAGCTTTAGCTGTTGCTGAAAATGTATGTGATTTCATTAGTTTGTTTGTTACCAAACAACATACAAAATACTGTGGCAGTATCTGGTGAGTTTACTAATTTGTCACTGTCTGCAATACCTTCACGATTCAAGCCGTTGGTCTTCTCCTCTACCTGAAGAAAGAATATGCTGAATTTGCTTTTTTGCAAAAGTAAATGATTCATTTATTGAATGCAAGACTTCCTCCGGGAAAACAAGATCATAGTCTTATATAAACCCTTTGTTCAGAGGCAACGTTTAAAAAGGAGAATTGTGAGAAAGTGGATAACGGAAGATACTGAGTGGATTACCTTGTGTTGAAAGTTCATTCTCAACAAACCCTGGATCACCAGTGACCTAATTGAAAAAATACAAAAATTTAACAGTTTTTAGGGAAGGAGGCAAACACAATATTGAGGAGTAGAAAGAAGCAGCTCAAAGTCGCACAGAAGTACAGGAAGGAGCTGGAGATCAACTGTAGTGCAATGAAAAATGTCAAAAATGTGTGGTCAGGGATGATAAAGATCACAGGCTTCAAACAAAAGGAGGATCAGATGGATGGAAGTCTGAAAACAGCCAATGAAGCACACATGCTCACTTAGGCTTAGTTCAGAAACAAACTCTCCCTTCTCCTCTACCACTCCAAGCTAAACAGACATACCACCATGTTTTTACCACAGCTTTAGACACAATTTAGACGTTTTATCTTCCACATTGTTAGGGGCTCTTGTCTAGGTTTGTCTTAAAGCAAATTAGGAAACTTCCTTCTACTCCTTTTGCCTCCACACACAATTATCCATCTTTAGAAGTCAGGTAAGAAGCAGCTAGAGGGACTGAATCCGGACAAGGCACTATGTACGGATGGTGTCAGGAGCTCTGTTGCCATTTTCCCTAATAACTTCTGCATTGAAGGAAAGGTCATCCATCATTCATCAATGGGTGAATAGACTCTCAACATTTATTTTTAGTCTGTGTATTTCATACTTCCAGCACAAGTAAGAGACCTATCATCATCTGACATGTTCATGCGCATGAGTCTGCTAAGCTGGTGGACGGCTATATGTCATGGTGAAGGAAAAATCATGTAAAAACGAAACAAGGGAGATGATTGTAGATTTCAAAAGGAACAATAGTTGGTTCAAACAAAGGAATTTGAGGTGGTTCAAAAGCATAAATAACTCATTGTTCACATGGAAAAGTGATTAAAATTTAGACCAACAGTGAACAGTCTACCACATGGGACAGAGCAGACAATAATTCTTGCAAAAGCTTAGATCCTTCAGAGTTTGCAGCAAGTTGCTGGATAACATCTACCATCATCTGTTTGAGTAGCAGCATCAAAACGATGGACTAAACAAAAACAAAAAAACCCTAAGCCACTTCATAAACATGATTGGTTTTGTTTGGGGACAACTGTGCAACCAACGGAGCTAATGATGGTGCAAGATGGATTCATCATTGAAATTAAGAACATCGGGGTTAATCCTGAGCTTCTTCTTTATGAGACAGCTTTACAAAATTATACTGTCTTCAGTCTGAGGTTTAGGTAAAGCTGCTGTAATACAGACCCCTATAGGAGATCCTTCTTGTCCATAGCCATCAGCATCTACAGCAACTCCTTGAAAAACCTTGAATAATATGAGCTAAAATTTTAATTTCCGTGTCGGGTAAATTGAATTAATTTGAACGAGAATTTTGAGAAAATTAACATATCACATAAAACTAACATTAAAGTACTGGGGCAACTGAGGCCGAGTGTGCGAAGTAGGGCTCTCGTAGTATGGTAATAGATAGATTTAGTTCACTCTTGATGCATTTAAATGTGCCCTTTGGTAAGGCGCTTAACCACAAGTTGCCTGCTGATCTAGTATTGATTTGGTGATTGTGGCTCTTATGGCATTTTTAGTGGTTGGTCAGGCTGTAGAAGAGCTTTATAAGCTCAGCACATTTATCATCTACAGAAGTAATGCAGAATGTCAGACTATTTAAGCTTAGTTTATTCTTGAATTCCCTTTTGACAGGAATCTGTAGATTCACTGTATAGGTATTTGTTATGCCAGTTTGCTGCCAGTCAAGCTCAGTGATACAATGATCATTAAATTATACTTTAAGCATTGCTGGCAGGAACAGCATCTCCCTGCATTTTTTCAGCAAAACGAAGCTTAAAATGCCATTATACATATCTGGACATAGCACTTTGTGAACTCTCAGCTTCTTTGGCAATGTGCTCATTGTCAGTGACTGCACAATATGGTAGGCTTTAGCGTAACATTTAAATCTGTTTTTGTTGTTCATATATAATACCAGTAGAGTTGAGTCTACCTTGTATAAATGCAAAAGAAAGAAATAGCAAGACTGCAGTGGAATATATATATTTAATATTTAATGTTTGTTTTTATATTGCAGGGTTTTCCTGGTCCAATAGGATCCATCGGCTATCCTGGTCCCCGCGGTGTAAAAGTAAGCAAAAGAAATAGCTGTGAAATTATTTTCTCTTTTTGTGTATTTTACTCTGACTCTATTCTCCCATATCCTGCAGGGCGCAGAGGGAGTTCGTGGAGTCAGAGGTGACAAAGGCGAAAAGGTAAACCCCTCTCCAACTTCCTCATCATGGCTGAGGATGTCAGTCCTCACCTCCTATTACCCCCTTCAGAGTTATAATTCTTTCTTAAATGGGGATTTATCTCACACTGGGTAGAGGAGAAGTTCTTAAAAGCCTATCAGGGTAGTGTTTAAGGCCCTACACCAATGAGCTGTTGAATCAGCAGGCTTGAATAATTTTAAGCTGTGGTTTCAGTGACTGTCATTACCTCTGTGTAATACTACTTCTTAACATCAAAATATTAAGCATTGAATCACAAGCAGTAACTACAGAACAATATGAACATACCATATGTGTGTCCTTTAATTTGATACTTATTTATGATTTTGTTGTCTATCAAATAAATGCTGCTATATTTATATCAAGAGAAAACAGTTTTCAAATGTAAAAAAAAAAATTATATTGATTTTAAAACTGTAATTCTTCATTTAACCACCAGGTGTCAGCAATGTAAAAGAGCAGATAACCATGTAGTCAGGAATTTTAACATGGCCAATCAGAGCTTCTCACATGTGGCCAATAGATGTCACTATCTACCTTATTTTTTAAGAAGAGCCCCAATTTAGTTTTAGTTTGACATTTCTTTCACTTAAAACCCAAATGTATCTATTTTTAATAACGTTTCTCTGCAGATGGTATATTTAAGTAGTCGTACCTTGGGTGTAATAATACTGCTTTATAATAAACTTTCACATCCAGGGGGAAGATGGATTTCCTGGTTTCAAAGGGGACATGGGCATTAAGGGGGACAAGGTAAGTCATCAGTCCAAAAGACAAGGACGTTCTTTTGTTGTGGCACAGGCATAAACTGTAGAGAGATAGAAACAAAAATCATGGATGCAACATGTAAAATTGCCGTCTGTACATTTTTCAGGGTGAGGGTGGCAATCAAGGACCCAGAGGAGAAGATGGTCCTGAGGGTCCGAAGGGAAACTCAGGGCCAGGTGGAGAGGCTGGCCCTTTGGGTTTAGCGGGAGAGAAGGTAAGTAGTTAGTGCCTAAAATAAGTAAATAGTTTATTTCTGTGTAAAATTTAAGACATAAAAAGCCTTAAATCAAGTAAACTTTAAATCCCAATTAATATTTGTACACAAAATGAAATGTATTTTTTCTAAACACTGTTGTGCTTGACTAAAGATCTTTCCCACTATCAATGATGTTATCAATGATGATCTTTACAGCTTTGATTTTTAGTTTTAAATGCTCCCATTTAAGTTAAAATAATTAGCCTTTTTTTTTTTTTTTTTTTACTTTTTAGGGAAAACTAGGAGTCCCTGGATTACCCGGATACCCTGGAAGACAAGGCTCAAAGGTCGGTAATGGGATTAAAATCTGATGTATTGGATGAGGCACAGAAAACCTAAGTCATACAAAAATAATAAATGTGACCAAGAATAGTTTACCTAGATATTTAGAGAAATTATCTAAGATAATTGCTGTAGTCAATTAAAACTGTGCAGTACAATTACAGTGCAGTCTGTCAGTAAATAATACTTGTCAGACTTATCTGTAAGTTACAAAGAAACTGTGGTTTGCACCCTGAGTTAAAGTCTGAATCTTTACAAACACAAAGAAGCCAATGTTTTATGGTCATGAAAACATATGGTCGCAAAGAAGACACGCAAGCTATGGATATTAAAATAATGAAAAGTAAATTCACTTTTTTTTCTAAAAGATGTGCACACAAGATGGTAATGAGCATGGTAATTAGCTATATTCCTTTCATGCTCAACACTTAATCTGCTCTCACAGGCCTTCCTGAAACCTGCTGACTAATGCTTCGTACCACAAACCCTAGCGGACACCTACTGAAATCCCTCTATGACTCTTACAGGAAAGCCTAACTGGCATGGTCATCTGCTTTAGTCATCAGCTGTCCTTTTTTTTAGACTGAAGCCGTTATCTAAGAATCTCTCTCTGCTTGCACTCTTGCTCCGGCCATATTGCTTCTGCTCCACTATCTGGATGTGCTGTTGCAGCTGCTTCTTCTTTGCTGCCGTAAGCACCAACATCTTGGCAGTGATAGGACCTGCTCCCACAACATCCAGTTTGGCAAATATCCATCTTTGTCTGAAAGTCAGTAAAACCTAAGCCGAGTATATATAAGAAATTACATTTCCAATCAGGAAATTCCAATTTATTTTGGCAAAATGATGTTATGCAATGTAGTGGTGTTAAATCTATTAGTGTTGATAGAGTAATTAGTCTGATAATGTCAAAAACATTTATTATACTCTTAATATTATTATGAAGTATGAACTCCCTATTTAAATGTTACAGTCGAAGTTTATCTTTTAACAATAACAAGCAGTCTGCAAAGTTTCCAAATGTTTGCAATAATGAAACCATCTGTCAGACAGTAGCTATATGGAATTGTATAAATACTTCAGGCTTGTCTTCTTTGCCTTGATTTAAAGAGATTTCCTCCAAAATAAAACATTAATTTCCACCATATAGGAATGTTTACAAAGATATTCACATTTACATTCTCAAAAAAGCTGTAGGGGCTGTTTGTAACTGGAATTCCTTAAAAGTCTAAAAAGTTTAGAAAACAACTTTGTACATTGAAGAAAGTCAGTCAGAAAAAAAAAATCATATTTACATTGTAACATACCGTGTTTGTAATGAAATGTCATGGTTTCCTCAGGGTCAAACTCTTGGCCTGCCATCCGCCTTTATCTGACCTCAATCAGGGGGCCCTGGAACTCTTCCACTGTCTGTGTTTTTGGCTGCTACAGCCCATGACTCTCTGTTAACAGCTTTTCCACATCGTTAAGTGTGGATGCCATTTGCAAAAGTTGACGGTCTTATCTCTGTTTTCAAGTCGTGCCAGTCAAGTACCGTTTCTCTCTTTCTTTAAGTTTACAGTAACTGCAAGTCTGTAAAATAGTTTTTGCAAAACAGAATTTCCTTTGCTGTCGTTTTACCTTTGCAATTTTGCCCTTGTAACTCAGTTGTGACCTTGCCTTTTCTGCACAGTATTATGCTTAATACTGAAATGTACACAAAGGAAAATAAGCAATATAAATGGTTGCTACATGGAATTTTTTGGCACCCAGACTTTAAGCTCATGACCTTGGTTAGCATCCGAGACAAAGTTATATTTAGTTAAATCAGTTTAGCTTATTTATGCTGCTAAATTCAGCACAAAGTGATTTTATGTAGATGAACTGCTTGGTTTTCTTGTTATAAAGCAAACGGTGATTATATGGCTAGTATTTGTTTGACCGGCACCATAGCAGCTATCAGGGAGCACAGCCTCTAACGAAGCCCACTAACTAAATTGCTGATAGTTATCAAAATAGATCCACTGTTTTCCTTTACTTCGTCTATATTTGCACCCACAATCAAATTTTTTGTTTTGATCTAATATATTTAATTTATAATACAAGTCTAATCTGTGACTTATTTTGTTCATTTAATAACTAGACTGTACTTTTGTCAGCTTTAAAACAGCTCAGTTCTTTGGTGAAAAGTCACGAGTTATATCTTGCTTGACGAAAGCCGGAATGTGTCTAACTTGGCAGCTTTTTGTATGCGTGTCCCTGTTATATAGCCTTGTGTCAGACAATCAAAGAGAATTCTTTAGCTGTACTAACATATAGACTGTTTTGTCATATGTCATATGGTTTTTTTTCTACAGTTAATTTACTGTTAATTTTTTTTCCTCAACTTGCATTGCAGGGCTCCAATGGCTTCCCTGGATTTCCTGGAAATAACGGTGAAAAAGGAGCAAGGGTAAGCAGAACTCCATCAATAGAAGGCTTTTCTGCATATTAAACGGAGGTTAGGTTTTCTGAATATGCAAACGTGGGGAGTCTAACAGAGACACATACGTTTTTCATATAAACCTTAACATACACTTTTGTTTGGTTTAAATTTTTCCACCTAATTTGAATAAAACACTTAACTTGTTGCACCGTTTGATAACTAAGATTAAGTGATTTATCTCTTAAAATGTTGTTAAATTGGTGCTATATAAATGAGTTGAATAAAATTGAACGCAATTTAGATAATGAAGACTCCCAGTTCCAATTTTTAATCTTCTCTTTTACCTTTACCCCTTTTTCTAAGGTATTGCTTCATCATATTGCTTCAAGTTTAGCTGACGTCTTTAGATCATGATATTTTTGTGCCTTTCCTTTCACCTTAGAGGTATGGGAAATGGTATAAAAAGCTTTTATATTCCTAATTTTTTGAGTTACGACATCAAAAATTGATTTTGAGTTTCAGAGATAAAACTTACACTAAAACTTTACCTTAATTATATTGTGGATAAATCACCCTCAAAGGTTATGATCTCATCCAGCAGCAAGTAGATTTCCAGGCCAAACTTTGAAGATAGTCAGTAAAATTACTATCCGTGGTATAAATAGTAGAGTAAAAGTTTTTGTACAAGTTAAAATACTAATTCAAAAGGCCATGTTGAAAGTCTGCAATGAAGAAGTAACTTTTGAGAGTGGGGTGATGACTTTATTCTGCTGTTTGAAGAAAGCTGTTGAGTCACCCGGGGCGAAAGGGTTACATTTGAAGCGATGACAGTGAGGAATGTTGAAGGATTGGGGTTGTTATCGACAAGACAAGCTCATCTGGGCTCTCTCACACACAAAGATGCAGACTCAGAACCCCTGAGCTGACAGGTAGTTCAGGCTGTCAAGGGCCTCTGCGTACCCGCTTATCACAGCCCTTTGATTATTTATTTTTTGTCCGAAGATGGTTAGATGGTTCTGTTTAATCTGTGACAACGACTCCCACAGCAGCTGTCCCTGTCTAGTGTCAAAGTATATTCCATAATTTAAAATACAAAACTGGCACGGCTTCATCTTCTGAAAAAAATAGCCTGGACCTGTTGATAGTGCAGTGTGGGATTTTGTGCCAAACTAAAGCTTTTTTTATTTTATTTTTCAGGGAATAGCTGGCAAATCTGGCCCTAGGGGGCAACGTGGACCAACAGTAAGCATGTCTTCTGTCTGACAACCGAGCAGAAGCCCTTTACATATATTATTTGTGGCGTTTATATTAAAGAATCAGCTCCGCTTAGTTCTGCTTTAGTTCTGATTAGTGTGTTTTCATAGAGATATCTTGTTGTTGGCAAATTGTTGAGAGATGCAGTTATAGAAAAGCCACTGACTTATATTCTTACTGCCTAATTTTTTCACCTAATCATACATTTACAATAAACACAGGGTCCACGTGGGGGACGTGGAGCGAGAGGACCAACGGGAAAGCCAGGTGCAAAGGTCGGAGAACAGGCTGCTTTTCAACAGTTTTCATGATTTTGATACTAAACATGATAAAAGTGTGAAAAGAAGAAAAATCAATGAACTGGATTTTTACAACAAACATGCATTTGTTGCTGGATATATCTGTTGTAAATCAAATTATTTGACATGGTGGTGCATAAGTATATATGTATATGGTTCATTGTGTAACCTGACTATCATACATCAATACAAAAAAATATTCATATTTCATTGTCAGTTCTGCAAAGGTTCACAGTCTCCCTCTGTGGATTTTCATTTCTCCACAGGGCACCTCAGGCAGTGATGGACCTTCAGGCCCCCCTGGAGAGCGGGTTGGTATTTGATTTTGGTTAAGATATAACTAGCATTCTGTTAATACAGTTTCTGTACTCGCAGTGAAAGAACATCGGGAATACTGGGATGGAATTGGGACTCAAAGGCATTTGAATGTCTGTTGCTTTCAAATTAAAAGTGAAACACCCACTGATGTATTTAGTAAGGTGCTTTATGTTGTAGTTCCTCTCAAATAAGGATTTACACCAGTATATGACTGGTCCACACTCTTCAGGACTTTCAAAGAAGACCATTTTGTGTTGTGATTTGAAAGCAGTTATAACATTTTAGTGCTACTAATCTTCAAAAAAAAAAAGCTTTTAAAGCTTCTGTTTTCTTTCCTATTCCATTGTTTTGCAAATGTTCACTTCTGGACCGGAAATTTCCCTAAAAATTGTTCACACTTCCGTATGTATTTAACACTATTCTTCTACAACCCTCCTTATAATAGAACATATAATTGGCATTGTGCCAAATACATTTTGGATTTAGACTACAGCCTGAAGAGCACATGACTTCCCTTGGCCCCCCAGAAAACAGTGATGTGTGCAATTGGAACGAGTGTCTTCTATCCATCCCTATTACTTTGAAGCCAGGCACATAGAGACTTCTGTGTGCCATGGACCTGATTATGGGACTCTATTTAAAATGCATAAAGATAATGCATTAGTAATGATAATGGTTTCAGTTGCTGGGTGAAATTATTTTGTTTGCATCCATTGCACCCAGCAGTCAGGATGAGAATATCAGATACAGCAAAAATGCTAAAATTACTTGGAATACAGCCCCAATAAGGTGTGGACATAATCAGGTTGGTGCTCTGGAACGAGGCCAATATGGCTGCACTGCAATTTCAGTTCACGTGTCATAAATAAACCACCACTGCTGCTTAAGAACCAGAAATGCTGCAAACATGATAACAAAGCACAAGAGTTTTACAAAAAGGAAGTTTTGTGAAAGCTCTAAAAGATCTCTAGAAAGACGCTAAAAATGGTTTGTGTTTTAGTTGATTTTTGTCTTTGTAAAAGGTATTGGGAGTTTAACTTATAATAGATGAGTAAATTAATTAAATTGTCAAAATGTAATTAATTTATCACCAGCAGAAAACGTTATGCTTAATATCCTCCTTTTTAATTCTGTTTTTTTTTTTTTTTCATTTTAGGGACCTCAAGGTCCTCAGGGACCTGTTGGTTTGCCGGGACCCAAAGGTCCTAATGTAAGTGGCTGCTGTTAAACTGCCTGTGAGCTGCTATTTTTCACAGCCAATGTTGACACTCTCCTTTGATAAGCCTTTTTTAAGGATTATTCTACTTATTTAATGTCTTAAATTCTGTGAACTGTCCAACTCCACCTCCAGGGCCCACCAGGGAAAGATGGACTGCCAGGTCATCCTGGTCAGAGAGGAGAAACAGTAAGTCGGTATATTTCATTGTGTGTGCATTGCTATGCCGTATTGACATCGGATATAATACCTCTTAGCCTACACAACTTATAGACTTGTAGCTTATGACCGTTTTTTTCTAAATAACATAATGACATGGTAACATGTGACTGTATCAAAGATTACTTTTACCAACTAAATACACAAGCTGTTATTTGATCTAAACTGAAATGAAAGAATATAGAATAGAGCTAAGTAATACCATCATTGAATTAAAATGTGACAAAAAAGCCCATATATTTTTTTGTAACTATTTGACTACCTGTCCAGCAAGTTGGACCGCAATAGTCATACCTGACTCTGGTTCTCCAGAAATGGCCTTAGTCTGATCCCCAAGATACGTCTAATAGGTTTTGGGGTATGTTTTTAAGTTTCAACACCAATGTTTGTTCCAAGGAATGAAAAATACTAAGATAAGGAACTTGACCAAGTATTTGTAAATTAAGTGAAAGAATGTACATTTTCGTGTGGGGGATTAAATATCATGTAGACATGAATGATTGAATGAACAAGTCATCATTACTTAATTTATCAAGTTTTTGGGCTATCTAACTGTTCAGGGTTTGATTATTGTGTCTTATCTTTAAACTTATATGTTTTTTTTTTTTTTTAGGGTTTCCAAGGAAAGACTGGACCTCCTGGACCTGGTGGGGTCGTTGGACCTCAGGTATCTTCATTCTGCTTAAAAAACAGGTTTAGCCATTGTGAAAGTCTACTGCAAGAGTGCTTCAATCATGACGGATCTACCCATTTGCCATTAACAAAAATAGTTAATCACATGTAATTATAAAGGTTTACTAATCAAAATGTAACTGTTTAAATTAAATTGGAAAGTACAGGTTGAGAATTAGTAAACGTTTCTGCAATCATGGATGAGTTAAAGTTGTATAATTCTTTACATTGTCACATCTGGCCAAATTATATTAGTTTTATTTATTGGTCAACCAATGATGGCTTAATTGTAGACAAATTATTAAATATACATTTGAATGCATGTGCATGCATCACTTTTGATAGGGACCAACTGGAGAGACAGGACCAAGTGGAGAGCGAGGGCATCCAGGTTCCCCTGGTCCACCTGGAGAGCAAGGTTTGCCTGGGGCTGCAGGAAAAGAAGGAGGAAAGGTGATAAATAGAAATAATATTTAATGTTTGTTTAATGAAGATAACACATAATTTAGAAAATTATCTACAGTTATATATGTATAAGCAGTATTTTTGGTCATTGTTTACAAATCTATACTATCGTGAAGGTCAGTTTTGTCCTTTGACATACTATAGGATTTCACAGTAACAACTTCCTATTTTCATAGATTTCTTTTACATATAAACATTTTTTTTTTCCTGTATTATTTGAGCTAATTGAGATATCATGGGAAAACTTTCATAATTTGGTTTCAAAACCTTCAGGGTCATAATTAAATTATGCTGTACCAGTTATTAATAGCTTTCTTTTCTATTCTCCAGGGTGATCCAGGCCCTTCAGGTCATTCTGGCAAGGTGGGGCCACCTGGATTGAAAGGTTTCCAAGGTGCAAGAGGTCTCCCGGGAGCTATGGTAACATTTTTGACATAATTAAGGAGAAAAACATTTTTAAATGTAGATACAGAAGACCAACCTTAATTTTCATCATCAGCCCATTTGAATTTAACTCAAAACCTTAATTAAAAACTTAACAAAACTTGTTATTAAACTACATTTCAGGCCTGAGAGTACACCAGAAAAATTTACACAGATCTGGCTTGCCTAGAGGACTGAGACAAATATCAAATTAATGTTTTTTTTTTCCTTGTAAGAACAATCAGGAATTTGCCGTTTCTAAAGCACTTTCAGGGTAATCACAAATGTTTTGAGTAGTGCATGTAGTAAAAAACTTATAGTTGTCCTTTTAATTTGGTAGGCATGGTCTGGTCTCAAACAAACACTGAGTCAACTTCATCACATGCACCCACTTCTGTAGAACTGTTGCTGTTTCTCAGAAGCTGTGGGTGTGAGTGAGAAAAAGTTCAAGGTGAGAGCAGATGGCAATTACAAGCCAACTCAGGATCAGCTTAAGGGACTGTGGCCAAACCTCACTTTTAAGGCTGACCATTAAGAGTGCACACGACAGCACAGGGCAGACTTATTACATCCAGAGTTTGGCCCGTTTGTCCAGTCGGACGACTTTCTTTTAATAATGGAAGCACAAACACAATATGAGAGCAAACACATACATGCTCTTTCTGCTTCCCTAAACTGATCTCCTCCAGAAACAGAAAGCCACAAGAACACGGTGAGGACATGGACACCCATATAAAACAAATACACATTATACTCGCTTACTGCACTGTGGAGAATCATTGAAACCAGCCAGTGGCAGCTCCTGCTTGGCAGCCACTCCACCCCCTGGCTCTGCTGGAACCTGTAAATTAGCCGTTATAATAAAAGTCTGTTTTTCATATGCAGCCCAAGACCCCTTCTGCGCTGTGAATCAGTACAGTCGTTGCTATTCAAGGACCAGGAACTTGGCGAGGTGGCAAAAGGCTGGAGATAAATGGACTATACCTCAAACCTGTGACTCACAGTGTGGTTTTCTTGTCTTTCCATTCTTCCAGTCCTTTTTAAGCTCATGAAGTGACTCCTACTGCATTAAAATGTAATACTTCTTCAAGTTAGGCTTGTCATATTTTACTACGTTATAGACTTTTTATAATGAAGAACTAATGTGTCGCCTAAATATATTTAATGCAATTAATTAAACAAGAGTTGGATTTTCCCGTCATTGAATGTGAAATATCTGACCAAAACTGTGATGGGTAGGTAAACTGATTTTATATTAGAGAGTTTTTTAATCATTGATTATTTAAATATTAATAATTTGTATGACTTATAATTTAGGTAAATATTGTCACAACGATACAACAATCTATTAAGGAATGCAACATAATTAAGCTGGTTTGTTTGTAAAGTGCAGATTTTCATTTGTGTAATTTGAGAAAATGTACATGTTGTAATAAAGCGAACTGATGACAGCTCACATTTTTTCTGTGATATACCACAAAAATTGGAAAACTATAAATGAACAAATTTGTAATAAATTAAATGTATTCACCAAGAGAACAATCGATTCTTGGATTGGAATGTAAAGAATTTGGTCGTTTTATATTCAGTTTCTGCTCACTAAATCTGTTCAGATCTATACCAATGCATGTTTGGACACACAAAAGTACATGCTCAAAGTTTGTAAAGAGGTACTTGATGGCTGCAATTGACACCCTTTGAATAGCGTTAAGTGGTGGTTCACAGTGAGTGATATCTAACCTTTTCTTTTTTTCCCCTCTCCTTTCAGGGTCCAGGTGGTTTAAAGGGAGGAGAAGGACCTCAAGGTCCCCCTGGCCCAATCGTAAGTAGCCAGTTACTATGGTTACCTCATCTCTCGCCGCGGAGATTGCAAGGAAAAGTGACTCGTTCTTTTGGATAATTGAGCCACCCATGTTGCACACAGCCCCATGCTCTTGTCATTCAGTGTTGCATGCAATGAAAACTGAGACACGGACAAGGGCTGAACTGAACATGGTGGTGTGATTGGATTACGATTTTACTGGGAAATATGAGCAGGTTTTCAATTTGATATTTGGTATTCCTGCCCAAACATCTTTTTTTATAGTCATAGTCAGAAAAATAAATACGTTTTTTGAGTTTTTAGAATATATTGTAGGTTAAAGGATATTACCCAAAGCAAGGCAAACTCTCCTGATTTATAAAAATACTCCATATTTTTGCCCAGTAAAATTAAAGACCCTTACATGCTAAAAATGTTTGGTCAATAAGCGACTTCTTTTTTTTTTCTGTGTTTTTTCTGTGAGTTAAAACCTAATCACTGCTTAACTGTCTAATCGAAGAGCCGCTGGTCTTATCCCTGTTGCTTCTCTGATCATAAATGTTCTTCCAACATACATTTAACCGCTCCTTTAGTAGCTGCTATGGCACAGACAGGACTGCTGTGTTTCCTATATCCCAACATTCAAATGTTTTGTTTGAACTAAGTTTGATCAACAATAACCCTGTGTTAGTGATCTTTTCTTAGGTTATTCTGCCTTGTAGAATTATAAGTATTTCTTATGTCAAGATTTTAGAAAAGCTTCTGACCCACAGAGAACACACAGGAGTCAGGACATCACTAAAATATTGTTTATTTACAACTATATGAAATGTGCAGTGAAGGGATAATCTATGCTGGACTAAGAAAAGGGTTACCTGGAGCTATGAACAGAATGTAGAAGGAGATCTTACATGGAGAGATACTGTAGATGAAGTTGCCAGGAACTGTCTTCCAGTGCTCAAGCTTGTAACGGGAGGTTGTTGTAGAAAATGGCTGGGGCAGACGGGTCATATGGAGCTTGGTAAGATTATGAAAACATGGAGACTGTCGTACATGGAAGGGAATCCAGCAAGATTTTATGCTGAGGATAAGCAACAGGTACGTTCCAAAAGGGGACTTCAACTGATGATTACTAGGCACAAGGAAAACCTTTCACAGTAAAGATGCACCAGTTACATGGAAAATAAGACACAAAGTGCGGTATAACAGCGCTGAGGGGCTTGTCGTTACCACATGGGTTAACACCCAGGCATTGGATGTCTGGTAACTAGCTCCTGTCATTCTGCAGGTTACTGTGGCATAGTAGGCAGATCATTTTTCTTGGCAGGCTGCATGTTCAGTTCCAGCTGCCTCTTGCCACATGCCAATGCTTAACACTTATCAGCAATGTATGCATCCCAGGTGAATTTTGCTTCAGTGTTAAGTACTTTGAGTTGTCAGCATGATTAAAAAAAACACTATGGGGGTAAAGTTCATCCTCTTTCATTTCATTACCATTAAACAGCCCAGGGGTATCTTCAGTATTCAATAGCTAACTGAGCAGTGAGAGAATGTTAGTGAAGAAATTTTTGAATTCTTCATCTAAAAATTTAAAAACCTGTAAGGCAACATGGCCATCCAGGAAAACTGACATGCAGGGACATCATTACTCACAGAAACAGGCAGAGGACCATTATAACTCTGAAAGATCTAATGATTGGGCTGCTACCAGAACAATTGCTGGTTTTGCCCTTCATAAATATCGCATTTATTGAGCAGTTGCAATAAGAAAGATATCGTTAAAAAAATATAAATAAATAAAACAGCTAACATGACTATGAAAGGGCTTTTAGTATATCTTTGTGTTGTTATATCCCAGAAAATAAAAATAAAGGCAAAAAATATCATAAGTTGAAGGGATATATCCAATTTTTAAATCCATCTTAAATAAGTTGGAGCATATTTCAGGTAAGTCATTTCTCAAATCATAGCTATAGTATTTTGCATAATGCCACATGGAAAATTCTATGAGCATACTTATCTTTCAACCATGAAAGAAGAAGAAGAAGAAGAAGTATGAATGGGAGACCAGTTCATAAATTGGTGAGACAATTTTTTTCTTCCTGTTTTTGTCTCTGGCCCCTCAGGTAGAGATATTGGCAACAAGAACCCCAGGAGCTGTGATGCTGTGCATAATCTAACTTATGGGCAGCTTTGAACTGTCTGTCATTTCGTTCAAGTGGTTAACCTAGGCTCCCGCTAATTGCTCTGTTGCTCACCAGCGACTGAGCAACACCAGTGTAGATGACAGCAGATATGCATAGCGGGGATAAAAAGATGGTGAAAGTGAGAAGAGGAGAATTTCTCTGCATCAGAAAAACAATTTCCACTGCAACGAAAGGTGGTTCTCTTAAATTAGCTTGAAAGTGAGTCATTGGGAGAATACACGTGAAATACTAACTCAGCAGCATTATTATAATAGGGAAAAGTGGCCAATATGCAATGTGCATGCACACAAGAGATCTGATATTTCCCTCTATCGATTTCTTGCCACAGATCGAGCTGCTGTTGTGCTTTAGGAGTTTAAGTGTGTGTGTTTCTTTTTTTCTTTTTTGGCCTTTTTAATGGTTTTGTGAGTCTAAAAGAGCCTAAAAAGGCACCATCAGTGCAAAGACAAAAGTTAGTGCAATAAGCTTTTTCATCTTGTTTGGTTCCAGGCAAATGTGTGAAAGTAAA
>JAVLVB010000957.1:1759034-1790212 GCA_032876305.1 Orestias chungarensis
GTGTGTGTGTGTGTGTGTGTGTGTGTGTGTGTGTGTGTGTGTGTGTGTGTGTGTGTGTGTGTGTGTGTGTGTGTGTGTGTGTGTGTGTGTGTGTGTGTGTGTGTGTGTGTGTGTGTGTGTGTGTGTGTGTGTGTGTGTGTGTGAGGCATGGTGGGCAGGTTGGGCAGCTTTCGGGTGACAGTTTGGTGCTGTGTGTGTATGTGTGTCACCAGAAAAAAAAACGTCATGAAATTGGCCTTAGAGTAACTATGACCTGATTAGAGTAAATCAGGTCATAGCTTTGGCTACTAACCACATGCTAAATAAATTCAATTGTGTTTATTTTGTTGGGAAAACTCTTCCTGAGTTGAAGGGTGTCACGATGGTGTACTGATCAATAACATGTTTGATATAGGCCCTCTATTAGAGGGACAAGCACTAACTAGGGAAAAGTCAGAAAGACTGATGTAGGAAAAGAGTGGCCAGTTCTTACATAACAACCTGGTTGTGTATGTGTGCTATTATTTGGACAGTTTAGGCCCTCAGCCTGGTTAATATTAAACTAAGGTTAAAAAGGTCATGATTGTTGAACTATTGTAATCTTTTGGCTCTATAATTTGTGTCAATTATGTCGACAATATACAGAAAACAATCAGATTAGGCTATCAATAAGGGTTTTAAAATTTAAAAATAGGACATTTCATTATTAAATAGTTGCTCATTGAATGACACCACACAAAATAACTAAAAATGTGCTGACCACTTAACGGCATTCGTCACTTCCCCCCTTTCTTATTTTCAACATCATCATATGACATTTTTTCGCCACAATTAGATTCATCACCAGATCGCTATTCATTCTTCACACAGCCACTGGAAACAGAAATGTACTTCAAACCAACTGCAGGCGACCGGGAGATCAGGATTTTACGACGCTATGCACTTGTCCTGGGAAATGCAGTCTCCTTCAGGCAAAACACTACCGCTTTTGTCCACACTGGCCACCAAAATCAACCAAAATGAAAGTTCTGTAGTGTTACTTTAAGGTGCTTTATTGTTGGCAGACATCTTATCAAATATCAGAAAAAATTACCTTTGGCCAAAGACCAACTTTCTTGCAAGGACAAACCTTCTGCGTCAAGAAAATCTTCAACAAATTTCAATGTTTTGTTTGTTTGTTTTCTTTTTATAGGCTTCCAATAAATGCAGTAATATACAACTGTTTTTCGCCAACAGGGTTCCCCTGGTGAGAGAGGCCCTGCTGGTCCCGGGGGTCCCATCGGCCAGACAGGACGTAATGGCCCACAAGGACCACCAGGCCCTGCTGGAGAAAAGGGAGCACCTGTGAGTTTTACTAGTTTTTTGTTTTTTTTGTTTTTTTTTATATGAAACTATTTCCTAAACTTTAAAGTTTCTGTGGTGTTATTGAACTAAATGTAACAAATGCTATATACAGGGAGAGAAAGGCCCCATGGGTCCAGCTGGCCGTGACGGCATTCAAGGTTCAGTAGGTCTTCCTGGTCCAGCTGGTCCTCAGGGCCCCCCAGGAGAGGACGGGGATAAGGTAAAGTAAATAAGTCTTAAAGAAAACCTACACATAATAAAAACGCATGTAAAGGATAGGCCTTGGAATTTTCCTTAATTTTTCTTTTATAAATATCATTATTATTATTATTATTATTATTATTATTATTGTCTTAAGAAAAATACCACACATAATGCTGGTTAGAAAAGTACACACAATTATTAATTTACCACTTATTAATATCGACTTTGGATGTTTATTGCTGCATTTCAACTTTTTTGGGGGATGGCAGATAAAGCAATAGAAGTTTAAAAACAATAATTAGATGCACAGGTTTGGAATTTCCTTTCATCAAATATGGTACTTTGGATCAGAACAGTAAGGTAGAGTAGAGTTAAGTGGCACTAAGTTTTAGTGAACTGTACCTATAAATTGAATCTATGCGAGGAAACTATGCAAATGCTTCTAATATGTTTAAAATTCAGAAATAAAAACACAAAGTTAAGCTCGCATTCATGTTGATGATAGTTGTATGTAAATCTCTGTACCAAAATAGCCTCTTAATGCACAAAATTGTTATTTTTTTATTATCATACTTACTAGATTGAACATTGCTACTGCGGAATGTGTGATCCCACCTACACTGTAGTAACTATCATGTAAACTGAAGAGACATAGAGTACTGAGTCGGCCCGTTGTTTCACGTTTATGTTAGCAAATTTCACACCCACCTTTCTAACGCTTAGCCACAGATCTGCATTTCTTAACATTTATAACCATCACACCTCCTTTATTCAACTCATGTCTTCTATCACAACTTTTCGGTCAATCATAGTACCGATGGGGTGAAACAGGGAGCCAATCATTTAATTTAAAACACTCGCCCAAGGTCTTTCTGGGCCAATCAAATTAGACTCTCTTGAGAAATATTCAGTGGCCAATGTTAATAAAGGTGACACTTCAATATATTGCACTCTGAATAAATATGGCATTCAGGAGGTTTTAAGATGTGAAGGAGAGATATGAGAGCTTTTGTGAATGTGTGTTGGACCACAGGGAGAAGTGGGTGGACCTGGACAAAAGGGAAGCAAAGGAGACAATGGTGAACGGGTGAGTTTTTATTAGCCCACTTCTCTGATTATATTTTGTTTTACCTTTCTTTGAAAGCATAAAATTACAATACAGAGTGATTGATAAAAAAAAAGGTAATTCTCAAGTAAAACTAATATAACGAAAAAGCATATGGCGACAGCTCACCTAGATATTTTTTTCTATTTGAATGAAATATTAAAGATTAGTTACTACTTTTTGGGTATTTATTTTAAAATACAAATTTTCTACAATTTGTGTCATATAATTGTCTTGCACAAAAATATTTAAACCCATATGTAACTGTGTCACATGTTATCAACTGACATGAATATAGTTTTATTGAATTTGATGTGAAAAAGCCTTAATAGAAGTTCATGATTATGAAATAAAACAAAAATGATAAACAAGAACCTGAAAAAGTTTTCTTATATTCATATCCAGTTTTTTTTATTTTATTCTGATATCCCAAAATAAAATCCATCATGATTAACTGCCTTTAGAAGTTTAATTAATAGAGAGTACATGTGTGTGATTTATTTATAGAACATATCACGTTGTTCTGAAAATAAGGCCTCAGAGGTTTTTTGATGAAGATCAGGGACTACGAGACAGATCAGAGATAAAGTTTCAGAAAAATGTAAAGAATGGTTATGTTATAAAAAAAGCAACTAACCATTTTACATCTCTCAGAGACTTATTCAATCTATTATTTGGTGATATTGCAAACCTCATTGCTGTCTAGCTAAACTCACAGGCCAGGAAAGGGCAGTATTAGTCAGATATTAACCCAGTGACCCATGGCAACTGGAGGAATAAGAGAGGTCCTCAAGTTAGGTGGGAAAATGTGTTGAGAGTGGACCAATTTCCCTTGCCTTTTTGGCAGTTTACCACAAGCCATATACGGGACACAGCCATGGACTAGCTGATTATGTTATGAAAAATCCAGTTTGAAAAATAAATGAGCCATGTCAGTTCTATGCAAATAAATAAAGTAGTTTATAGCTAGTTGTTGTCCTAATTTAGCCTCTGAGATGCTCTTTTTATGAGCTAAGTTGAGCAACAGACAAGTCATTGTGTTTACCATGTCACTACTGGTAAGCAAGCTCTGATGCAGTTTGGCTTCTGGTCCAAGCTGAATGCAACAAGGATTCGTAGTAACGTGAAATATTTTATTTATTATTTAAATGTTGTATCTTATTGTTCCTGCTAATGATTGTGTCCTGTTCCATTGAAGAGGTTATAGGTTCATTGATATGTTTCCTTTGATAGTGACTTCCTGCAATGCAACATCAACATCTGATATAGCAAACTATTTTTGTTGTTGACTTTTGATTTGTTTGTTTTTTTCCTTAAGGGTCCACCAGGCCCAACAGGTCTCCAGGGTGTGGTTGGAGCTCCTGGTCCAGCTGTAAGTATCACTTCCACTGAGATATTTAAGTTAACTCCCCAAAATACTAACAGAAAGTCCTTGATTACTGTAAAATCATTACTTTTAAGGGTTTAATGTTATGGAGAGCAAACATGCATTTTTAAATAGGCTCCAAAAACCTGGTTGGCTTTTCAGGTTCATCAGTATTCCCTGCAAATACACTTTTCATATTTAAAAGAAATGCTTCCAGGTTTTATTTGAAGATCATGGATGTTCTGAAAAAAACAAAATCATTTCTGATGGCATAAAACTGAGCTGTCCTACTATTGCTTGCCTCTAGCTACAGAGAAAAACAATGAATTGCCAGAGATAGGTTTGAAATGTTTACTCCATTCAAGGCCTCCTCTAGACAGTGGAAATATTATATAAATCAGGATCAAAGGGCTGCAAAGGTCTAAGCTACTTATGAAATATGCAGTTCTGAGATGATGTGAATTATAAGTTGTATTACACGCTTTTATCTGCTCATGTTAAGACCTGTTTGAAAGGTGGAATGTGTACTCAGAAACATCCATTTAAGATGAGTGAAATTTGAATCCTATTTAGCAATTGTATTAATATATTGTAAAATAATTCTAGAATCAAATAAAATGTCAAATTGTCTGTGTCCACATGTTAGAATATCCTACAATATGTCTAATTTTAAGGTTAATGAATTGTGGTTTTTTAGTGTGATAGTATTCATGATTAAAAAAGATGCTTTAGGCTTGAAGACTTGAAATTCATGTGGGAAGTATTCACTGTACTTTATGACTTACTTTGCTCTGGCATGTGTGCTTAGTGCTAATCAAATGTTTGTAGTTTTTGTTTATCCATCTGCTCTTAGAGTGCTTACAGCAGGTACTCAGGAAATTTGGGTTATTTTTGACAGGCAGAAATGTTAAATCTTTTGATCTTAAAAACTTAACAAAACAAAGTCTTAAGAAAGTTGCTGCAAGGTTATTGATTGTATGCCCATGTTCTTGAAAGAAATCCTTACAGTCTCCTATTTTGGATTACCAACCACCACACACATGGATTGAATAGATGCTTTACCCCATAGCCCAAGACAACATTTACCCATCTTTTTTTTCTACAAGCAAAGATTTTCCAGATGCCCCAAACCAAATAACTTTCCACCTGTCGTCTACTGTTTATCTTTGTGCTTCCTGGAGAATTTACATCTGCCTCAATGATCTACCCCAACTTGTTATGATCTGGATTAAAGACACCAGCAAAAAGGTTGAAAAGTCATCTATTAATTTCTGAAAATATAAACATATTCAACATCAACCAAGCTTAAAATCAACGTTTCCTATACGAAGTGTCCAACGCAGTGGTGTATGGTGTGTGCACGAGTGGAGGGTTTATTTGACAGTGTTTACGTGCAATCCAAATGATCTTCAAAAGAAGAGACTGTAGCATACCTGTGGTAGAGAGCATACAGAAGTTAATCAGTGTTCAGGATTTAAAAACAAAATGTGTAATAAATCTGAGGGTCTTGCCATATCATGTACCATATCAATAATGAGTTTTGCGTATGAAGGATAAATGCTCAACCTAACCACAAGGGCCCTGGAGACAGACTGAAGTGATATCTTTGCTTCTCTTCTTCCCATAAGTCCTCCGTGATTGTGAATAGTGATGCACTTATAACCACCTTCTGACAATGTTTACGCTGATTTTTTGTGGTGGCAACGTAAAACTGCACTGTGTGAAACTCTTGGCATTTCTAAAGTCTCTTTACCACAACTCAACCTATAACCTTTGAATTCTTAGTGCTGTAGATAACTGGGATTTTAGAGAAAATATTCTTAGCACCAACTGTCCTACACGCTCTGATAGAGGCCCTAAATCTAACCTACCCCTACAAGTAGTCATCTTACAATCAGAAAGTTGTGGGTATGATTCCACTAGCAAACAATACTTTTCATATGTTAGTCAAAATGCACATGCGCCAGATGAAAATGTTGCAAAACACCCCCTCACTTGCTTCTACAATATGTGGTGGCCTTAGGGTAACTACCACCTCATTGCTGAAAATAATAAGGCCTTACCATCTATTCCAGGAAAAATGTACCATCTGCAGGGCTCTTTGGGGGCTGCAGTAGACCTGGTGAGACAGATTACTGTAAGCACTAAGTCCACCCATGCTGAATTGAAGATTATTTAACAGTTGTTTATCCTGTTGAGTCTGATTATGTGCATCCATGTATTCACAAGTGAACCCTGACTCATGCTAAGTAGTCTTAACATAAATGCCTTTCATTAAAAGATGCTTTTAGATCTGTCTGTGAACTGTATGACAAGGTTTTCAATTTAGGATGTCATTACTGTTTGAGTAGAGAGTGAATATATTTCTTTCTTAGCTTAGGATTTTTAACTTTTCAAGCAAAAATATACAAAAACATGCAAAGGTCAAGCATCGGTTTATACAAATGAAAGGCAAACCTGTCTGGAACAGGGTGACTCTACCATTTTTGAACCGGGTTTATACCATAATCTACAAATCCGTTTTTTGTATGGTTTTTGTAACCTTTCCATTGTCTCAATATTAAAATGTAGGAAGCATTCCATCGCCAGATTTTCAAGACAGCTAATTTCTTTGGTACTAAAATCAAACCATTCAAAAAGCAGCTCAAACGCTTGTTTTTCAATATGAACATTTCCATTACTTTGGAGCACGCAATTTTTTTAACCTGGCTGCTGTTTATGTTCAAACTTAAATTTTGTCATATCTAGTTCAATTAACTTTATTCATATATTCATATAACTATAAAGGCTTCAATCAGTCCAAATCAATACACATCAGTTATATGTAATTGTAATTAAGAAACATTTTTTGAAAGTACTACCATAAAGAAGTTACATATATTTGATTGTTGCTTAAGTTAAACTTTTTAAGTTTCATAATTATTACAAGGAACTATGCCAGAAGGTCAAACATTTCAGTGAACACAGGATGGAGATTGTAAGGTAAGGTTATTCTAAACAGTTTTCATACATAAATCAGAACTGGAGAAGAAGGTTGTAGGACTTTTGAGGTCTACCACAAAGAGCCAGATTTAAGCTATGAACCCAGGAACTTGACAAAACTCAGTGGTCAGTGGGCAAAGAAAGGGTTACAACTCTGCAGGATGATGTAGCAGACAGATCTATGGGTCAGGTAAAATCAGAAGTCAGGCTAAACAAGGTCAGGTGTGAGAAAGTCGGTTGAGGGATGTTTTGTGCAAGATGACAGACTGTGGTAAAGAGGCAGAAACAGGGTAGGTATTAATATGATTAGAATCTAGTGAAGTATACGATGAGGGCTTTATAAAACAGGGAAATCTATAACAGATAAAAAGAGGTCGTTAACATAAGGTCCTAAATCTCGTATTGTCTGTTTGCCAAAGAGCTGTATTTAAAGCCAGGTAAACAGGTTCATGACATGAGACTGATAAGCTGCTTGCTGGAAATGCATAGTTGGAACCAGTTAACGTGAATCCCAATGAGCGAGTAAAGAAGCATGCAGATGTGCTGGAATCATATCACTAAAGCAAATTTTTTTTTAAATAAAACGGTTATTCCAGCCGAAACATTTCCCAGTTAATATTTCAAAAATTTAAATGGACACTTTACCTATCTTTGACCAACACCAACCACTGTCTGACAGAGCTACAGTGTTCGTTGGAAATTGTGTAAAAAAATATTTGCAGGGTACATTGATATAAATAGGACCTACAATTTGAAGTTAATTGCCTTTAATTTAGCACAACCTAAAAAAAAAATTTCTTGGGATTGGATCGGGACACCACTACCTATGATAGTATTTGCAATTCAGGTATAACATACAATAAATGTATATTTCTTTTGTGCTTTGCCCTTAGATTTGTGACTCGGTTTGTTAAAGCATCTCTAAGCTTTAGGCCACTTTGTCTGTGAGTTTTCTTTTCAAAGCTGTGCTCGTTTTCCCCATAATTACCTAACATTTCCCCCTAAACTGTTTTGCATTCAGCACCATCGCCTGAGGCTCCCTACATGTCCCAGGGCTCAGTTGGAGCTCCTCAAGCACTTTCAAGTGCTGACACGTGTTTGAACTGAAAACTTGCAGTCTGTCAGCACTTCACTCTTTCCCTACAGTCTCGTCTTTCCACCCTCTGTAGCTCGATGCACCTCTGACTTCACAGAAGTCAGCATCTTTCACATATCATAACCCTGTGGCAATTCTTTACTGCATCTTATTTTTTCCTGATGAGAGTCTCTAGTCGGAAAGCCCTCAGGTAGCACAGCACAGGGGCATATCATTAAGGTATTGCCTCACCCTTGTCCAGTTTTGATTCAAGTGTTTGCTTCATGTTTAATTCTCAAAGGTATCAAATAGCTTTCAAAGTGCTGCTATACTGAATGCTCTAAATGACCTATGAAAGCAAATGCTTAATTTATTGAAACAAACTTTTTTTAATGCTAATTTTATATCATATCTATAAAATAGCTTTTTTTATAGTAACATAGTTTCCATGCGTTTCCGTGTAAGCTCAAATATACTTTTGTAACCTTGAAATGTATTACAACTAAATGGATTCAAGTGTTTGAGGGGTTGCTTTTGCTGCAGCTACAGCTAATGAGATTTTATGATCCCTGCCCTCCCACAGGGCAGTGATGGTGAGCCTGGGCCAAGAGGACAGCAGGGCATGTTTGGCCAGAAAGGAGATGAAGGTCCTAGAGGATTTCCAGGATTGCCTGGACCCATTGGACTACAGGCAAGTCTCTATTAAATGTGCTGCTTTTAGGTCCACATTTTCAGCTCTATACCTAATCGCTTGAAGTATTGTCCTTTGAGATGTGCATATAGCTTGTTCTCTGTCAAAGCCATCTAATGCAATATGATTTCCTCCAAACTCTCCAAACTCCTTGAACCTAAAGCATTTCATCTCCCCATTTACAATACATCAAAACAGAGCATATTTTATTAATGCCGCTTTGACTCATAATAGCACTTTGTTTTGCTCTGGGATAAATAATGCTTTACCCGCTCAAGGACATTTCTTTGCATAAACGGGACTGAAAATCCATCACCATCGTCAACATATTTTGTTTTATGTTGGATTTTTAAAAATAAAATCACTTAAAATGCATCCAGTGAATGTCTATCCACCCTTGCCCTTCATATGAAAAATATATAGTCAGGATATATGACAAAACAGACAGTATATTTTCAATTAATCGGTTGTCTTTTGATAGACAGGCTAAAAAGTACCCACAAGGCTCATTTCCAAAGGACATGAAAGATATCTGAGGGGGTTTATTAATTGTTAGTTCATGTTTCTCTTCAATTTCTATTTCTCTTCATTTTAATGGCATCAGTTTACTGATTTTCTGTCATTATGAAAGCCATTACACATTTCTTTATTGCAAATGAAAGCATGGTGCATTTTGACTGCACTACATTACTAAGCCATTGGTTCTGTTAAGTATCTGACCTCATATTAATGATGAAATTAAGACTCTCGTTCATTTTACTGTACAATCAGTATCTACACTGTTATGACTTTTAATGTATTGACTGTGGCTTCTAGTTAATGAAAGCACATCATTCAGTTTATTTTAAATTTGTATTATGTCAAGCCAATGTAAAGAGAAGCCCAATGCATAAATGCTGTCTTGTGGCATACACAAAAATGAGAAGACTGGTTGCATCCTGCAGTCTTCCACCGAGAGGATGAATTCTTCAGATCAAGATCATTAATATGAAAATACAGAAAACATAAATATCACATTTGTTTTAATAGTTCAAGGCTAGTGTAGAAGATTGAATAAATGTCAAGGCTAAAAATTTATTGATTTATTTTGTGTACAATCTTCTTTTTTAGCATAAATTACTTTTTCCCTAATTTATTTTCACATTTTTACAAGTCTCGCCAAGAAGAAACGAGACCAAACTTTCCATTCCATTATAAATTGTTTCCAGCGCCACTGTAAATCAACAAAACACGCTGAAACTATGTTTACGTTGCAACATTGATTGATTTCCACATAATTTTGCTGTTTGCTTTTTAATAATTAAAGCTGCTTTCTACTCGTTTACGCTTGCTCCATCATTGGGGTTTGACTAACAGGACACATAATAGCTGCAATTAAGTACATAGACGAATGACAACAATGGAAAGTGACACCCTCTTCAACCTTTCTGCACTTTCACCTTCCTGAGGTGCATTTAAACTGTTTTAGCTGAACATGACCGAATCCTAAAGCTGCATAATAGGCACCGCCTGCACAGTCACATTGGTTCCACTGGACTGTGGACATAGATAGATGGAGTTTCCACCCTGCAATTTACACAGGCTGATTATACCCAAGCCTCAAATATCCTTTAATTACAATAGGTGTCTCTTTTGAGTTATCGCTTGTTTATGCTCCGGGGAACTATTAGTATTAATACACTCTCAATTGCTTTGAATCCCAATGTCCTCGTTATTAAAATATTTCATATAAAACTACCTGGTAATGACAGGCACAAATGTATATATGGTTCTCTCCATTGGCTCCTTAATGTAAAGGGTTGGTTTATTTTAATATTTGTGTCTGTCTACTAAGACTATTGTATCTATTTGTTGTCTTTACAGGGTCTACCCGGGCCTCCAGGTGAGAAGGGAGAAAACGGAGATGTTGGACAAATGGTCAGTGCAGCCTTTTTTTTTTTTACTTTTCTTTCGCTGCTTTATGAAATAATCTTTACACATTTGAAATTGTTTGAATATATTTTATTTTATTAATATGTATTGTTTTGCTGGGTGACCTAGGTAACTCAAGAATATATACATCGTTTTTATTTATGGTATTTCTATTGATTTTAATTTTGAGTTTAGGCAAACTCGTGTTTTAGATTAAAAGTTAAATTAAAGTGTGCGTTGCTTTTAAATCTGCCTGAAGCCAACAGTCATCAGTTATTTCAGATTTTCTTCCTTTTGTGTTAGAAACATCATAAATCTGCTAATCTCTTTCTGGCAGGGTCCACCAGGTCCTCCCGGTCCCAGAGGTCCACAGGGCCCCAGTGGAGCTGATGTTAGTAAAATGTTGATAACTGTGCACTCAATTTTACTCAGATTTTATATAAATAGAAATCTTTTAACACTTGCTGTGATTTGTCCCAAGGGGGCACAAGGTCCACCTGGAGGCATTGGTTCAATGGGAGGTGTTGGTGAAAAGGTAAGAATTTGCAATAGAAGTGAACAAGGTTTTCATCTTTATTTCTTAATATTGTGCATCTAAAAATCTAAATATTTAAGGAGTTTGAAGGAAAGGGTTGTCATGCTGACATTACATTTGGACACATACACAAACAAAAAAAATGTTTTACAAACTAAAAATCTGTCACTTTAGCTAACATAATTGTTTAATTGTCCATTTTTTTCGCTTTATATTGTACTTTAATATATCCTTAAATCAAAATATATGTGACAGTATAGATTATCAATATCCTACATAGATAGCATAATTTTACACAATAATAACATTTAATAAGTTCCAGGATAATTTTAGTGTTTCATTTATCTTTTATTTTATATTTAATATGTTTTTAATTTGATTGATTGATTGATAATTACAAATATATTTTTATATATTTGTTATACCTTTTATTAAATATATTTATGCTTGCACATTGCTTCAGTTCTATAGCTATAGGATTCTTCAAAGTCACTCTACAGGTCAATATAATATTCTAGCTGATTCCCCAAACCTCTGGACTCTAGAATGGATGTAGTAAAAAAAAAAAAAGAGGAGTATAGAGTATGCAGTGGTTTTTAGATCTGAAATATTAGTTTTCTTCTTCAGGTTTATGAAGTTTTCAGAAATTTTTGGTTTCCAAGATTAAAGGAATTGTTTTAAAGTCCCTTTTTCTATACAGTTATCATTTCACCTTCGCATTCCATATATACAGTAATTATATTGATTAATTAATGCATGATTTATGTCTTCTAACAGGGAGAAACTGGTGAGGCTGGTAACCCAGGACCACCTGGAGAACCTGGTATTCAAGTAAGTTTAAAGGCTTTTTTTGGATAAATCTCTATTTGTTATGCAAAAAGAGTCAAACAACATTTTTGAAACAAAAGGCTAAAGAGGGGTGACTCATTGGGAGTTTTTTTTTTTTTTTTTTTTCAAATTTTGCAAATGGGTTTAAAATTTTTGGGTTTGACTTAAAAAAAATACATACATCTACATAAAACCAATGTGAATTCTGGGTTTGACAGTGTTTTGTAATATGGGTTTTGTGATATGGAAATTAGTATAAATTAATGCATGAACTTTTGATTTCACCAGTACATTTTGTACTTTACTACTTTATACTTGTCACTGATCCAGGCAAGTAATAGTCACTGTTTGCCTGTGACTAAAAATGCCTCGTCTTAATTATGGACATGAGGCTCTTTGCGTGTCAATCCATCAGTGAATATTGATGTGTCTGCCAGCTGCCTCATATCTGTTTGTAGTGATAAATAGACCCAGTGCAGCAGAGCAAACCAAGGTCAATATTTAAGGTGCCATGCTGGCGCGATTAGAGACGAGCTCATTCCCAATTGTTCGGCTTATGGTTCCGGACCGGCAGTTGCTCTGAGCCAAAGCCAATGCTTTAAGTGTCCATATCTGCTATTAGTAGAGTGATCCATCTCTATATGGTTAAATTTTGTGAAGCATGTTGTGCTATTGCAAAAAAAAATAAAATTATAACCACTTTTGTGTTTGCTTTCTTAACAAAAAATGTGTGCTGTTGGCCTATATCTGGTTACTACGATGAGAAAGCTGTGATGCGATTTTCCTCAGGGCCTTCGAGGAGAGATTGGTGAGAAGGGAGAAACTGGCCCACCCGGTGCGGCTGGACCGGCTGGTGGCAGAGGACCCCCCGGAGATGATGGACCCAAGGGAAACCCTGTATGTGGGCCATTCTTTAACACACACACACACACACACACAGAGCTAACTCTAATGCACCATTAGAGCCGTCAGCAACCGTGCTGACGGCTCTAATGGTACCACATTTCTCAGTTTAGCTGTCTGGTGCCAGAACAATTCTTGACACAGTGGGACATATGTGAGTCAAACTCAGTCTTCTCAGCATTTTGATTTGTCTGCAGGGACCTGTTGGCTTCCCAGGAGACCCAGGTCCCCCTGGTGAGCCTGGTGCTGGGGTAAGTGCTACATTTATTTATTTCTTTTGTTATTTTGTGTGATTTCAAGAGTTTAGGTCCTGGACTATTGAAATAACAATTTCCTGTGTGTTTTGTTTAGGGCCTTGATGGTTTAGCTGGTGATAAAGGTGATGATGGAGAGCCTGGACAACCAGTGAGTCTATTGTGTATATATTTTTAATTTTGCTATAAAAAATCACCTCTGAGCCATACTCTACTTGATGTTACATTGTCAAAAATGTATTACAATTCAGTATTTTTGAGTGTTATCTGCTTACGTTCTTTGATAAACAACAGTTTTGGCCAGTGGCGGTTGTCCAATAGAGGGCGCAAGGGCGCCGCCCCACTCACCCAATGACCTTGATTAAGACATAAGAAAACAAATACAAATTAAATAATAAAATAAAATACTTCAAACTATATTAATATATTTCTTAGATGGACAAGATGAACATTTCATCTTTAATGATGAGTAAAGTTTCGTTCATCGTCGGATTGGTGACGTATTTCCGCTTTGGGGAGCAGAGGTTTTTGCCCTTAGACGCGTTAAAAGTTGTTGCTGTGCAGTAGCTAGTACTAGTGTAGATTTTTAGGTGCTTTGTTAGTTTGCACAATTGCTCTTAAATTAACACATTGTCAGAAAATAAATAGTTTTTTATATTATATATATATATATGTGTATATATAATATATATATATATATATAGTGCTTCTCTTAAGGACAGAAGGGGAAAATTTATGTATAAAAAGTAAACCTGTATATGAAATTGTTTTTTGTTTTTATAATAAAAATGTATACTGTTTTTGCTTTCATTAATGCAAATATACCTGTGTGATACCTTGGCATACATTTGCTTGCTTTTTAAAATGTGTATTTCGAACTTATAGTCTCCCCTGGAGAAAATTCTACCAGCCACCATTGGTTTTGACAGTTATTGCAACGAGAGAAATTTATAGTTAATTAAATAATATCTATCCTTTGGTGGGGAATACTTTTTTCTTTTTCCTGTCACGTGTGTAGCTTATTTTCTAACACCACTTCATTTCTATAAACCAGAACTAAGTGTTCCTATATGCTCTAATTTAGGGTCCTCCAGGCCCATCTGGAGAAGCTGGAGTACCAGGGCCTCCTGGCAAAAGGGTGAGTGCTCCTCGAAGTGAGAATCTCATCAGATGAGATTCTCCTGTTCAGCTCTTGAAGTGTTCTCTATTTTTAAAGGGTTTTTTAGCAAGCCCCATGCTACTTAATCACACACTGATACATATTTATGTTCATATGGTTAGGGTTTGAATTTATGTCCCTCAGTTCTACTGGAAATCATTCACTTAGGAAAGCAGAGTATCCAGAGTATCCAATAACCACGTTCAGTTCTTTAAACTAGAACAGTGATTTGCTATTTTAATTTAAGAAAGCATTTTATTCCTGTTTGGAACTACTGTGAAAGTTTTGATAGTAAAGTATCTAACTTTTACTACAAAAAAAAAGTGAGACCTGGTACAAGGACATTTAAGATCACATAATTCATACATATCTTAAGTAGAATGTTTAGCAGTTATGTCTAACCTTTCTGCCTAAAGTTTACAGATAATTTTAATGCAATCCATGTATTCCACAGCGAACAACTACAAATATGTTCATTATGCTGAAATAATGTGTAGTAAAGCACTATTATGGTACACTTATCCTACATTCTCTTCTCTTATCCTATCAATCCTAAAGAAGATTAAGGAGTTTGTTCTCAGAATGAGTAGTGATCATTTTAACTCCTTTGTGTTTTTTATTTGTATTTTTGCATACCATTTATTTTTGGGTATGAAAGCAAGGGTGTCTTAGCTTAATATAAGGTAATACAGACATGTGCTTACCACAGACTGGTAGGATTACCACCACTTATGAATTCCAACAGCCTTTGATTGTGTCAAGGAGAGATTTGTGTTAAAGATAAGGGTTATTAAAGTCGAACATTTAGCAAACTATGTCTTAGTCTTATGTCTAAAAGTAACTTCTACATGTTTTTAAGGACAGTTAAGTTTTTTAAATGTATTTTTTATTGATTTATTTTTATTTTTAATTGTCTTTTACCATAAGGTTCGAAGTTGATAAAAGTGTCTCAATGATATTTATTTTGCCAACTAATTTTAGGTAATCTAAGCAAATCTTGAGGAATTTCTTGTCCTAAAATAGCAAATAGCGACAAACATCATGTGTCTATTCAAAACAGGTGTCAGGTTGGTAATTTTCCATACCTGAAGTGTACATTTTCTTAAGACTAACATTGGGCTTCTCCTATTATTTTTCTGCCAAATATTAGTGCCATGGTTTTCTTAATGTGATGTTTTATGACAGGCATCCACAGTAAGAGTAACAGGATCCACATTTAAGAAACCATTGTGAGAAAATAAAAAATCACTACAATGTGACTTGTTTAACTGATTGGGAAAACGTTGTATATTCCCATTACTTGCCAACTTCCTGGTGCACATAATGCTTTTGTGTAGTGCTGTGATCAGAGGTACTTTTGTGGTGTTTTGACTGAAAATAACTGGGTCCAAGTCTAATTACTAATAGTATTATAACTGATTAGGTATGTCACTGTCGTGTTTTTTATTTTCCAAGATGAGAGGTTTGGGTTACATCATACACATTAGTTTACATAGTACCTCTGTGGCTTGACTTAAAGTGCAGGCTTATGGTTGGTCATACATTTTAAAGACGTTGGTAAGCACTGTTTAGCCCCATAATTTGTATTCCTCATGTCAGCGCTGAACAAATTAGACCCTAGTTCTGTGTCCACATTAATAGACTTAGTGAGATATTTTTTCATCCTTCACCAGGGTAAGTCTGGCTAAGTCTCTTTCCCAATATCTCCTTAAAAATAACTCCAGTCTGGTGCTCATGGATGCGTGTAGCTTCTTGACTGCATTAGCACACAAACACACGCTTGTGCCTGCATACACACATTTGCCAGGGTTTCTAATCTACTTTACGGACATGTGGCTTTTGTTTGGTCGATTATAGCTTCTAATGCCACATGTCAGCCCACTTACAAGGTTTTGACCTGGGGCTGTTGTTTAAAAAATGCTAATGCATTTTTATCAGCATATATTTAGAATATAGGACAGTTTGCTCACACTTATGCTGGACAAAATTGCAAATCTTTCCCTCTCTCAAGGTCAAAACATGCTTTAGCTAAATGATTAATGTGCATTAGCAGGTACTGTTTTTCACCTGATTTGGGTAAATCCACTCTAGATGAACTTCACATGTAATCTTTACATTTCTTTTTGAGATGTAGATTTAAAGAGCTTAATGGTGTTTGGTTGTTGTGCTTCTTAGGGACCTGTCGGACCTGCAGGTCAGGAGGGAAGACAAGGAGAAAAGGGATCTAAGGTAAGGCCTAGAACTTTATAAATTACAGTTTATCAATGTTTATTGGGCCAAACTGCCAAAATCTTTTCCCATTGTAAAATTGCGTGACAAAAATCACACTAATTTGTTCTCATTATCATGTCACAACCCCCTTGGCAAACATTGCCCCTTCCCTCTGTATCCTTACCATATAGAGAGGTTGGTAATTGGGTGTTTGTTTATAGCACTCAGACCGCTTTGTTATCTAATTACTCTGACTTCTCAACTTCCAGAAGCCATTTGTGTTTGCTTGACAGTTGTTGAAGCCATGAGGAAATTCATATATCTGTGCAACTCTGAAAATAGATTAAGTTAATCTTGCATTCCATCTGCTGCATGTGTTGTACCAAAACATTGAACTCCTCCTGCTTGTTTCTGTTCCAAACTAATTGACGAACATCCCACCAATGCATTCTGATCTTTTCTTCAGTGATTTAATAATATAATTTAGCCTTTTTTTTAAATTCCATAATGGAAAATAAAATAAGGTTGTCCATGTTTGTTAAACATTATACAGCCATTCCAGATTGACACGGTCACTTTATATTAAACCACATCAATATTGTGTCAAAGCACCGTGACATAAATTGTATACTGGATACTTTACAAGGAGCTCGTTTAATTTCTTGTGAAACTTGTCACAAATGACCTGCAACCACGTGAACACTGTAAACATATTACTGAAAATGATCTTGTAGCTGTTAAGCTCCTATGATATCTGTTTTAGCCCTATAAGTCCCAATGTATCATTTTAAAATCTTTTTTCCAACTCAATATTATTCCAAACCTACTATTGCAATTTACAAAATACATTTTGGGTATTCTATCTATAAATTCAAAGAACATCTAAGAAACTGATTCATTTGGTCTAACAAAAATAGGTTTTGGTTTGTCTACGAAAAACCATAAATAATTGCCGAAGACAATTACTGGAAAATCTAGCAATATAGATAAAAGTTGGGACACTAACTGATTATCGGGAGAAATAGTTCAGTCTTATGCATTGCTTTTAAATACTTGCCTAAGTAAGGCTCAGTTATTAATATAAGGATAGATGATGGAATAAGCCCAACACTGGCATTTTGGAACAGCAAAGTACTGAAAATGAATTGAATAACAACAAGACAGTATCTTTCCAAAATATAAGAATATCTTATACAGAAATAAGTGAAACTTCCTCTTAAAAATGCTTAAATCAATAAACTAAGCAGACATTTGAACTACATAGTAAAAATATGAGAAACATGCAAAGGAATGCACTACCAAAAAGAAAAACATTCCAAATGTTCACTTGTGAAAAAAAGAAATGGAACCAATATTTAGAAATGAGGCCAAATTAGCTTTAAACTAATTAAGAGTAGTTTAAGACTGAATTATAAACCATTATAAATAATTGCCGTGTGTTTTCATAATGCAACGCAGAAGACAAAAATAATTTTAAGCTCGTTTTTTAAATATTTGGCACAATAGGAAATTGCTAACTTTAGGGGCAATTGATTCTTATTGTATTGTTTGGTACTGAATTTAATCCAATAAATTAAGTACTTGAATTAAACCTATAGTGTACTACAGGCTGCCTCTAATATAAACAGTTACGTTAGCTTAGCGAGCATTTAGAATCAAGAATCAGTTTATTTATATAGTGCCAATTTACAACAGATGTTGTCCCAAGGCCCTTTACAAGAAAATCTATTAAAATCATAGATACGTCATTACAAATCAGTTTGAAAAATTTTCCAATCTAAGGAAACCCAGCAGATTGCATCGAGTCATCGAATTGCAGCATTCACTTCTCCAGAATCAGCAGACCGAAACATTGGCTTGTGTTGTCGTTGACTTTATAGTAATCCCTCATACTGAGCATGCATATAGTGACAGTTGATAGGAAAAACTCCCCTTTAACAGGAAGAAACCTCCAGCAGAACCTGGCTCAGTACAAGCAGCCATCTGCCATGACTGACTGGGGGTTTGAAGTGACAGAAGACTAAAATAGATGGAGACGATACTTAAAAAAAGAGAGTTTATAGCAGCAGTTGTAAAGCGTCACTGGGAGCATCTCAGCCCATGTTCTCGTCCAAGAAGCTGTCTCAGCTTACAGAACGCCAGCCCAGGTTTGGCTACTATGGAGAAAAAAACACTAAAAGAAAACAAAAGGTTAAAAAGGTTGAAATAACGGTAACTACATCATATTAGACAAAGGAAGAAAGGAGCAGAGAGAGAAGTGGTCAGATTGTCCTCCAGCAGTCTAAGCCTATAGCAGCATAACTACAGAAATAACTTAAATAACCTAACCCAGTAGAGTGAGACATGAAGAAGGTAGAGCAAAGGAGAACCGTCTGTCTAGATTTAGCTTGAGGGAGCACTGACAATTACCACATTGTTAGGACTACTTTATATAGATTAGTAAGAGAGGCATGGAAAACCACTGAAACAAACATTAAAACCAATATTTTAATTATTCCTACTAACCTAGTTTATCTCTGCCAAGACACAGCTTTTACATAAAAAGCAGAAGGCTTTAAACACTGTAACAGCCTTAAAAATAACAGAAAAGTAAAAACATTGTGCTAAGGTGTCCTATATATAGTTTGTATAAAAACTTGCAAATTAGCTATACATAAGAAGCATACAGAACCCTTGACAATCAAATTGTTTCACTGTATCTTTCTAATAGTAGAGCAACAGCATCAAGGAGAAAATGTCTGTTCAAGCCATAAAGACAGCGTTTGACTTCTAAGTCAAACAACCTGACAAACCTCAGGCGTAGCTTCCTTTTATATTTCACTTCTTCACACAGACATCCTTTCGACATTTAGGTAAAGGATTAGAGGCGATATGACACGAACAAACCAAAGCCTGTGTGATGATTTAAACGTGTCAAATCTGGGGCTTAATTAGTTGTCAGGGAGGCATAATCTCCCCCATTCAATCATCCAGTTCAATATTACGCACCTCTGGAGCTTCGATACTTCAAAATCTGATGTTTCTTCGGAAAATTCTTCATCTTTTAGGATCTTACAAATTCTCCAGTCGTTTCTTTGTTATGGTTTGTAGACGGAAACATTGCTGAGTATATAAGAATGTTTTGTTATAATGAAATGTATTGTAGTAACTGAACAGAATGCATATATTAAGTTTTTTTTTTTTTATTGCTGAATGATATACCTAAGTCAGGAGCCGATTAATATTTTCTCTCTTTTTTTAGGGAGAAGCTGGAGCAGAGGGACCTGTGGGGAAAACTGGGCCTGTGGGATCTCAAGGTCCCCCTGGAAAACCTGGTGCTGAGGGTCTACGTGGCATTCCCGGCCCTGTTGTGAGTTTGGAAGACATAAAATATTTAATTTTAGTGTTCTAAGTAATATCTAGATGTTCGTAAACTACTTTGGATCTGGGTTTGGTTTAATTTATCTTCAAAATTACAGATCGGGTTTCTAGATGAGGTCAAAGGTTGGCAAAAATGTGTGATAACAAGCTAACAAGCAAATGAAAAAAACATTTTACGTCTACAATTATTTGTGTGCCTAAAATGTTTTATTCTGGTAAACTAAGCAATCCGATTTTATTTTAAAATTGTTTTTTTTTCAACTTGAATGAATTCTTTGTGTGCCTCTGCAAATAAAACATATTTTTTTACAAACAAGCATAGACCAAATGAACTTAAAGGGAATATATAAAACATTTAATTTATGATACACTTATTTCAGAGAGCTACAAGCCAATGTTAAAATACCAGTAATACATTTCCCATATGGTACATTTCACACATGTTTCCTATTGTGTGTTGGAAGATCTAAATTGAAAATGCGACACACACCTTATAAGCCTAGTTTTGAGGAAAAAACTCCTTATTTTGAATTGTTTGAAAAAAATTAGGGTTTTTTTAAAAGAACTATTTTAAAAGGATTTTTTTAACACAATCATACAAAACAAAGCACTAAGTTATTTTATAGTGTTATAGAAGAATAGTGATTACCAATTATGATGGTTCATGTACTAAAATCTATGAGTCTCAGTTTTTGTTTGTTCTTTTTAGTAGATTTTTGTTACCAGATGTTCAAACCCTTAAAATCCATATGTCTTTGGGTTGGGGCAAGTGGAGTTCTGTATAAGCATCAACATACACAGTGTTATAGTGCATCTGCAAAGGGGCCTCTTTCTTTATTTAAAATGCCATTACTGGTTGAAGGTTCAGACAGCAGTTATGTGGTTCTATTATAGTTACTTGCTGATTAGATAGCCACACATATTACGTTTGGTTAATAGCACCATGACGGTGAGGGATTTTCCTTTTTATGATCCAGGCTGTTCTTCTTACTGATGGTGTTTGTCTAAGCCTAGTTGCATGATGTCAATAAAGTTGGATCAATGTCCCAACAATATTTATTCAAAGTTACAACTATGATACAAACTATAGAAATAATAATAATAAAAAAGCTTATTGTCTACTTATTTTTCATAGTGAACATCACTCATTTGTTGTTGTTGTTTTTTTTGTTTCTTTCCCAGGGTGAGCAAGGACTCCCAGGTGCATCTGGTCAAGACGGTCCTCCGGGACCTATTGTAAGACATTTTGTTTTACCACTGGGCTTTATAATTTTTTTAAAATCCCATACAACACTTGTGCACTACTGCAAAAAAAGCAGCTGTTATGTTTTAAACTGTGATATAAAAGCCCAAATCCTCATTGTATGTGTTATTTATTGCACATGTTTTCTTTACATTTTTTATAAGGGTAGTTGCTCTGTGGAATACACAAATCGGTGTATAAATGCAATGAAATATGTTTCCTGTCTCTAATAAACATAATTTGTCATTTTTACTATTTTCCTCTCCTCAGGGTCCCCCTGGACTTCCTGGCATGAAAGGCGATTCTGGTTTCAAAGGAGAAAAGGCAAAAAAATATGATATTATAATGCCAATCCCATATTTATTTAAAGTGCATGTCTCATGTCCACCGATCCACCCGATCTAAAGCTTCCAAAGCCAGCATGCATTTTGGCCTATGTGCACCTTTACTTTGTTCACTCCCTTCCATCAAGATGAAAAGCAGCTCTGTCTGCTCTGTGAATAGGTTTTTTTCACCCAATGTAATTTGTTAAATGAATATGCATAATACCAAAAATATTGCCTTTGTAATTCTCATTAGTTTAATGCCAGAGTGCGGCATTCAAAAGCTGATGATTATAACTCATGTAAAATGACAGGTGCTGAGACGGACCACAGTAAACATACTAATTATTTATTGTCAGATGTAAGATTCTGGACAATTGTTTGGGTCGCCAGACAAGTATTTAAAAATCTGCAGTTGAATTTGTTCCCCACTGCCCCCATCTTTAAGTGAAACGTTCTTAAAAGGTAAACTTTTGTCTCTTGATGAATGTCCTATATTAATGGTTTATGAAACAATACTTTTTTTAATTCTCAAGGGTCATCCAGGTCTAATTGGTCTGATTGGACCTCCCGGTGAACCCGGAGAGAAGGGAGACAGGGGTCTACCTGGACTTCAGGGGTCTGCAGGAGGCAAGGGAGAATCTGTGAGTGATTTTACAGAAATATTTTGTAAATTGAAACATTTTTTTAATAAGATTTTCCACAAATGTTTGTTAAATAACCTCCTTTTGCAGGCAGCTAACTATTATGGAATGTTTGATTTTATCCTGTCATAAGGGCATTGGTGGTGCACAAGGTCCACTCGGGCCACCTGGTCCTCCAGGAATAGCTGTAAGTGCTAGTTCTTGTTAAAGTTTTGAACATTTATCATCTTTGTCAGTACTATATAACTTTATTATTGACTTACTTGTTATCAGGGCACTCAAGGACAGAAAGGATCCAAGGGATCAGTTGTAAGTTGCCTTTTTGTGACTTATTTATTTTTGTCATATAACTATATCGGTTGTTTAAACATTTGTAACATTTCCATGATGTGTTTGGTTTCTTTCAGGGTACAACTGGTCAGAAGGGAGACACTGGACTCATAGGTCCTCCTGGACCACCGGTAAGTTCTATCTGGTCCCTTATAATAGAAAATATTGGTCTGTTAACTTTAGAATAATTTTTGTTTGACAAGGAAAATAAAGATTATCTTTTTTGTTGTTGTTGTTCTGATAAAGTTAAGTTAAACAGTGTTTAATTTTTAAGAAAGAACTGTCTTGCACAATTGAGGGAACACAGTGTGTGCAACATGAATTTTAAAATAAGTTCAGTAGAAACTAGCAATAAAACGTAAAAAACAAGCATCAACTCATTCTTCTTTCATCGTCAAATAATGTTTGCATTATTCTTCAGTGGAATTTAGCTTTGTTTCCTGCTTATGTATGCACAGACGGCAGATTAAATGTTTCAGATTTTTGAGTAGAAGCTGTAGTTAGTAATATTAAAGTTAGACTGCATTAGTCTGAGACGCAGCCGAGAAACTCCATGTTACACTGGATTCGTTTTGCCACAAACCAGGTGAAATAATCGTGGATTCCAAGTAAACAATTAGTTTTGCATTTATGAAAAAGTGGGAAGAAGAATGCCTGTGCTGCAACAAGGCCATGCGAACTACTAGTTAACGTTTCCCTAGAGCCAAAAGGAGGCACAGCAAACACATGGAAGAAGATTCTCTGATCGGATGGGTCCAGAACGTAACTTTATGACCTCAATGCCAAAAGCTTTGAATAGAACAATGCCCACCCAGGGTGGAACAATGTGATGACAGTATTATGTTGTAAGGATACGTATCCTTAGTAAGGAGAAGGAATCTTAGAAGTAATTGGAAAATAGATTGAGCTTAATACAGGGCAACTTTAGAAGAAAGCATGGCAATGACATTAAACATATAGTTTTAATAAAGGGTTTGGATAAAGGTAAGTGTATGCATTTGGACATGAACATTTTTGCTCATAAGGATGATGTTTCTACCATAAAAGGCTTGGAGTGTTAACAGCTTGTTAAGGTAGCTCCAACGATTTTTATGTAATAAAGGTTTTTATCAACTTAAAACTATTAATTGAAAGTGATGGCTGTTACTTGACAAAATGTAAAAAAAATAATACTAATAATAGGGTGTTTAAATTTTAAAAAGTCACTTTGGCTTCAATGGTAGTAAGATGGTTATTTGGCCATTTCACAAAAGAAACTTAAAGGTTTAGGAATTAAGGCATGTTACCAAAGACGAAGTGCAGTCATAATTAATAGATTTACTTATTTTAATTAGTTTTAAGTTCTGCATGATTGTCACCTTTAAACACATTTACAGGCAACATTTAGAGATTTAACATAAATGTCAGTGTTAAATGTCTTTAAAAAGATCTTTAAAATGAAACTTAAAGGAGGTTTTTACAGGAATAGCTTTATATTGAACAAACAAGACTAATAAGATTGATATTGAATGATAACCAAATGAGCTGTGATCACATGACACTGAGTCATTTTAACATCAAGATAGGCAGATGCTCCAGGAATGGGTTTACCTACATTTACAATATAAACTGTAAACAGTTTAAGGCCAAACACAGAGTCTTGAGGGGCTCCTGCTCTCTAATTTAGTCGTTAAAATAATCTCCAGAGTTGCACCCTGCTGATTGCCAAAAAACAATATTTATAATCACACATTGATTTTGTTTGAAGTTTAGTCAACAAAAAAACTGAGAAACTGAGAAGATTTGATCACTGGGGACAGCAATGCCTCAGAGAAAATAAATGTTTACAATATTAGGGTTTATTATACAGGGAACTGAATTAACATGTGTTTTGAAGAAATGAGAGTCCAGTTTGTATGATATAGAAATAATAATTTTAAAGAATTAGGGTTAGGAAAACATGTTTTTAAGGAGATATTCAGATTTTATACTTTAAGAGTATGTTTAATAATAGAATGCAAATCTGTACGTTCTGTGCTGCAGGGTCCACCAGGTGATGTAATCCAGCCGCTCCCTATTCAGCAGCCTGGCAAAAAAAGCAGGCGGCAGGCTGAAATGCAAGGAGATGAAGCTGTGTTGGACTACGGCATGGAGGGGCCAGCCATGGAGGCGATGGATGATGTGTTTGGATCCCTCAACAACCTCAAACAGGACATTGAGCGCATGAAGTTCCCCATGGGCACCCAGGACAACCCTGCCAGGACCTGCAATGACCTGCGCCTCAGTCAGCCTGATTTCCCAGATGGTACAATAAGAAAATCCTTAAAGCTGTTTTAGCATAAATTATCAATAGCAGCAATTAGCAGACTTTTAAATCACTAGTTCACTAAAACATGAAATGAGGATTAAGATGAGAAAAAACATTAAAGTGGATAAAAAAAACTTGTAGACCGTTGTCTTGGTAGTGTTTTATGGATCTGTTTCTCCCTCAGGTGAATACTGGATTGATCCGAACCAGGGCTGCATCGGAGACGCCATCAAAGTGTTCTGTAATTTCACAGCGGGCGGAGAAACGTGCATTTACCCAGACAAGAAATCAACAGGAGTGAGTATACTGAGTTGGAACACTACCTCAGATTAGTCATTCATAGCATGAATGTTTCCGTGTTTCACCAAGGATGATTATTTTTTGTTTGTGTGGGTATTTATTTTAGGTAAGAATATCCAACTGGCCTAAGGAATCTCCAGGTTCCTGGTTTAGTGAATTCAAGCGTGGTAAAATTGTGAGTCTGACCTACAGAAATCCTCCTAACTGATATATTCTGTTTTTGAAGTTTGACTAATGAATTTCCCATGTTAAAACTAACTGAACCTTACATTTTTCCAATAATGTTCTTCAACCCTAATATATTCTTTTCTAGTGCTACAGTACTTACCTAATGTTGTTTTCAAACTTATGCCAGCTGAACTACGTGGACGTCGGTGACAACAGCATTAATGCCGTCCAAATGACCTTCCTAAAGCTGCTGAGCTCCTCAGCAAGGCAAAACTTCACCTATATTTGCCATCAGTCTGTGGCCTGGTATGACGCCAAAGCTGACAACTATGACAGAGCGCTGCGCTTCTTGGGCTCCAATGATGAGGAAATGTCTTATGACAATAATCCCTTCATCAAGTCGCTCATGGATGGGTGCTCGGTAAACAGAAATGTTCTCTCACTTTCTAAGTTTTAGGGTTTCAATTAAACTTTTTTTCTAAATCCCATGAAATCCCTCTAATCCTTATAAACATGTACAGAGTTACAGAAAAAAAAATTCAGAACGCGTTCATATTTGATATGGCAGATATAGAGCTATAATAGAAATATCCAAGCTTTGAGGGAATGGTGAAAGTGTAAAAACTGATTTTACACATTTTTGCTCACATAATTGAAAAAATAAAGGATAGAAACACCAAGAAGCTTGTTTTAGATAGTGTTACCCATACATAAATATTCATCTGGTTACGTATGTATGCAATTAAAATACTTTAAGATTATTTAATTTCCTTAAATTTCCTTTTTAATGCTTTGTGATAACACAGACTCTATGTAAGCAACAATACCATTAGATTTAAATAAACACCATTAGTAACGGGAAAAAAACCAAAACAATTTAAGTAGATTATTGTAGTGCAAATATATAAAAACTGACTTGGGATTATGCTTGAAAGGCTTTTGACTAGACACTTTAGAGTTTTTTTAATGACTCTTTTTTACATTATGTTATTAATTCAAAGCTTAGATAGTCCTTATAAGCTGGTTGATGTAACAATCAGAGTATAAATTTCAGGAAAGGATTCCTTCTTTTGTCAAATACTACAGACTTGTATTGAATGAATGACTAAATAGATGCTTAAAATGCCTTCAAATCTTATGATAAATCAATTTTCCCTTTCTGTTTGTGTGCAGATGAAGCAGGGTTATTCAAGGACAGTGTTGGAGATCAACACACCTCGCATCGACCAGTTACCCGTCATTGATGTTATGCTGAATGACTTTGGGGAATCCAACCAAAGATTCGGCTTTGAGGTCGGCTCGGTGTGTTTCCTTGGCTAGACACGCCCCTCTTCAAGGACAGGGTCAGATGGTTAACGGTAACACCCACATGAAGAGAGCCTCTCAGCCACCACCTGTTCTCCCTAACAAAGTATAAACCCATTTTCCATTATTGCAACGAAGATCCAACAAGCTGGGAGAAAGAGAAGTGCACACCTTGACCCTGCTATAAAAGCGCTGACCTAGGAGAAACGTCTCCTCGCCCTCGTAGGGCCACAATCACGTGACTTTAACTTGTAATGGGAGTGACATCAGGAAAAGGACTCTTGATGCCGTGGTGGGCAGTGGCATTCATCTTTAGCATTAAAGAGAGATTCACCCACACCAAGCCTCACCCCTTGTCACCTCTTCAGCTCTTTCAACTCCCATTTCTCTCTGCATGCTTAAAGTGATGCTCTGAAATGCCGCCACAGAGCTGCGCTTGTGCAGAATCACAAAAATCTTGAGGTGCTACAAAAAGTGCGTTTGATAAAACTGTAATTATTAATATTTGAATTTTGTACATTACTGTTCCTTTCCAAATCAACTCTAAACACCTGCATGTGCTTGTTCGGTTTTATGACATATTTGGTCAACTTTGCTTGAATAAATTTCATGACGATATTTAAAGTTTCTTTGAACCTATTTCAAAATGTCTATGACATAGATTTGACTAAAGCCTTAAGGAATTGGTGCTCTTGTAAATATTGTGATTCTTAATCTCTCTCATGAGCTCAGACATCAACTGGAACATGAAATCTACGTAAGAGTCTGATAATGTACCCAGTAGGAAATAGAGCCATAATAAAATGAGATTATAATATAAATATTCCATAAAGGGCTTATTTTTCCAGTTGTTATACCTCAGTTTCCTTACAAAATCTGAACATGCTAAACACAGTGGAGTTTACATTGTCTGTGGTTTATAACTAATAAAATGAATATGTTTATGTGGGAAAGGTATGTTTACTTGTTTTCGTACAATCCCAGAGAGGCCCTGTGGATATGTCCTTTGTAATAGCGAAAAAAAAGTTTTATGTGTCTTAAATTGCTCATTAAAAATATATATATTAAAATTGGGGTCCGAAAAATTTCGGGTTGAATGTTTGTGTTGTTGGCTTTTTAAGCTCATAACAAGTAGTGTTTTCTCTTTGTAATATTTGTACTCCATCCCTTTGCCAATAGACAAAGAAACATAAGCGATTCTTGATGTTTTGTTCATTTTGCTTACTAGTTAAATTTTTTCTATTTGCCTCCCTTCTCTCTCTCCCTCTTACGCTCTCTGTCTCTCTCTCTCTCTCTCTCTCTGTGGCTTCCATTTGACCTCGATCAAGATCTTTTTGCATTCCCACTATCTTAGCTGAAAATGCCTGACATTAAATACTTCATAGCCAACTTCTAAAAAGGGTGTCTGCAACCTATTTGTATCTGTAGAAAATGTTTGGTGCTTTCCCATTGTACGTTGCAATCCTTTTGCAATAACTTTTAATATAATTTGATTGAGAAATTGCACCAACCGTGTTATGATGAAGGAAAATCATTTCTGAATTACAACACTTCGTACCATGGTTATGGTTTCTTAAAAGGATGGGAGATCCAGAATTTGATAGTGCTACATTTAGAACCAAAATTGAATTATACCTTGGTAATTTCTGACATCATACTGTTAGATGTTCATGGTATTGTATGTGAGAGATTAACAAAAGGTAGCACCAATTTGTTAAATATTAGAGAAGGTAAACATGCATTAGATTTATTTTAGTTTATATTTCCAACTGAAACCAGAAGTTTACATAAACAGAATAAAAACACACATGCACATTTTTGACTCACTGTCTTACCACAGACCCCATTCCTTTTGTTTTAGGCCAGTTAGAATTACCAAAGTATTTCTTTGCTAAAAGTCACACTAATGATAAAAGGGATATGTCAGAATTCTAACTATTAATTTCTTTAAAATCTGAATTTTGCATATATTTCTAAATAAACTGAAAGCTTTGACTATTAGAACCATGTATTTGTAATACGGATGTTTTACTCTGATAAACCTAAATAAGCACCAACAAATACCCCCAATGATCGTAATACCTGTAAGGAGACTCCATCTGCTTGGAATACAAGGATTACACAACACAACTACATTAAATTCTCAATTGCTAGACCTAAATAAATGACAATGGCTCAGATAATACAAATAAAATATTAAAATTACAACAAAAGGCCTACATGTAAAATTAATGTGCATAAAAAGCATATTGTAGAGAGACTACTGCACGTTTCAACAATAAATATGCATGCACACTGTACACAAAGTAAATGAACCACTCAAAAGGAACCTTGTAGGCTCTAACGGGACAACAAACCCTTCTTTGTCACATGGGTTTGAGACTGGATTGGGATTGGATTGGGAACAGTTGAGTGCAGTTGAGGTATGCTGTTGTTTCTTAATTAACAGACTTTGAACCTGGACTGAAGGAGGAATATTGTGTTTTTATCTGGAAGTGCTGCATAAACTTTGGATGAAATTGTTGACATTTTAATTTACAAACTGATTTAAGTTGCTGTTTATTTGGTTTTAAATTGAACACCTGTTACATTTATTATCATCATATTTAGTTACACAGTTTATTTTTCTTCAGTCTTTATTTTTATTCCCCTACTTCAATTGTGCCCTCAATTATAGTCGTGGTAATCTTAAAACCTCCTAATCACACATCATCAACAAGGCTAAATATAGAGGCCGAGCTTAAATGGAAAGATTTAGCTATTGACTAGAAAACATTTAATGCTACTTGTGTCTGTATATAAAAAATATATAATATATTATTTTTTCGCTCTCATCATTATGCATTGGTTTGTGTATATGTATAAAAATAAAACTGAAGAAATATGTTGTGACATGTCAACATATAAAACACTCAAGGAACATGTTGAAATTCTGGTGTGGTTTCAGGTTTTACAGAGGCAGTTGTGTTTGAGCCATAACCCATTTATTTTTCCCTAGACTCTTAGATTTAAACTGTGAAGCAGCAACAGCCACTGGTTTTAAGGAACTGTTGTGGAAAATCCTGTGCTGCCTGTGACTGTTGTGTTGTCAATAATGATAAAATACTTTCCAAAAGCCTGAATTTTCCACAGTGACACAAGCAGCATGGTGGTGTCATTATCATCCACATCAAGAGATACGTAAGAAACGGCTTCTGTACTGATACATCTTGATTTCCATTATGAACTGCATGTGATGTACGCACAGGGATCACATGAACCAACAATTAACCGTATAATGCTGATGCATTAGCCCACAGCTTTTATCTTTGCCACTCAAGTGTCCAAAAAAATGCTAATTTATAGTAATTATCCTTTCTTCCCGAGGAGCCAGGGGTTTTGTATGAAAGTGCGCTAAAGTCAGTGATGTTTTGCTAAACAAATGTAATAGAGAACCAATTAGGAATTCTGAGAAAAACTCACAGCATGCATAAAATATCCAATATTTACCGGTTATGACTTGTACAAGTCTGGTTTTCTATTATAAAAACGTAGATGGCTTCCTCTTAGTTTGAAGCCAGTATGGGCGTCAAGTGGAGATATTCAAGGAGCTTGATTTTTAAAATGATGGAGCATGAGGGGAAAAGATATTTTGCCTTGTGAATACTGTTTCTGTCAGTTTTGCAGAAGAAATGTTTTAGTCAAAACACATACATTCCTATTTATCAGTCAATTTCCTTTCCAATCCTCTGCTAATAGCTTGAGATATAAATAATGACTTGAAGACAAAGGGATCATCTTTACTTGAGGGTTGAGTATCTCTGTTAACCAGGAGGATCTCTAAATGAGCCATTGTTTTCTCGGTATTAGGAGAAAAAGGGGTTCCCTCTTGGATCTATAATATCTACAACCCAGTGTACCTCAGTATTTTAACAGACTGGGGACTGACTTATTCATTTTTGAAAAACAGATCAAGCTGCATCAGAATTCATGAAAATTGATTGCAAAACGGACCAATGGCCGATACTTAGTATGTGTATAAATATGTATGCGTTTGTGAGAATGCGTAAATATATCTGCTTAGGGAAGGGCTTTGAATGATAAGTATCACTGAGGTACTATGCAAATTCAGTGCATTACCAATTTCCTTAGCCGCAATTTAACTTTGTTGTTACTTATACCTATGGTAGCCCTTTTTAAAATATTTCTATTCTAATACATCCTGTATACATGAATGCCATGTATACAGGACATCCAACGGTTTGCTTCCTATCAAATTAAGAGTAGTTTGTCTGTTGTAGTTTGGCACACTTCCCAGTTGTGTAGCTGATGGTGACATATAGTTTTTCCAGAAGAGTTATATGCAGAAGAAAACAGTAGATGAATGGAATTCATTGGTCTGTTTGCCTTTCTCCTGTTCAGGCAAGCAGATAGCCAATAAATTGTGTTCTTCCTCCATGGCTCAGTAAAACTTGACATCACACAGTAAAGTGAGAAATATTTTATACTGGGAATATTTAATGGTGAATGAATTACAGAGAGAGACCACTTTAGAAAGGTAAATTGAAAAGGTTTTTTCTGAAGAATCTAATTAGTATGACCTAATCTTCTGTTTCTTTGGATTTTTTAAATGTGTGCAACTGAGTAGGATAATAAAAGACATCAAAGTAAACAAATAAATCAAAATGTGCT
>JAVLVB010000957.1:1790312-1818130 GCA_032876305.1 Orestias chungarensis
ATATATATATATATATATATATATATATATATATATATATATATATATATATATATATATATATATATATATATATATATATATATATAATCTTTTTTTTTTTTTTTCTTAACTAGCGGACAACTTAGTATGTGTAAAGTAAAAATTTGGCTAGAATTACAAAATGTATCTTGCCTCTCTGGATTTCAATACCACTTTAAAGCTTTTATAGTTAGTCAAAAAGCGCTGCTTAATGTGAACCTATACCATTTTCCCATAACAAGATAAATCTGCTAATTTTCTGTTCTCCATATCTGTTTTAGCTGGGATTTTTGTCATTCGGAAAAGCCAAAGAGAAGAAAATTAGAAAATGCAATTGTCAATTTCCTTGGATTGGATTGTGCTTGTCACCGTGTCAACTTTTGTCTTCTGGCCTAATTTATTTTGAGATGGCGTCTGGTTTTTCATAATGCTGGAAAGGCTCATGCAGAAAGAAACTTTGTTTGAGTATAACAATCCCTTTGTACTGATGAGAAATCCAATTTAGCAGTCATAGTATTTCAGTGTTAACTATAATCTATCTCTATCGGCACTGAGCTGTTGGTATCAAGCAGGGGTTTGATGGGCATTCATTAAAAAAATCTAAATCTAAAAAGTCACCAGCAGCTTTAAACCCATTTCTTTTAATGTTTGAGGCGTACATGACATGTTCTACCAAACTTTTATGAACACAAACGTGATTATTACTCATCTCCATATGTGCTTTCGCTGACCGATACAAGGTGTCAGCTTTCAGGGTTGAGCAGTACAGATCTCTGCTAACAGATGCAATGACTCATGAAGCAGAATGAAAACAGTTTGGAGGGAGGCGACATTACACTTGTGTTTTAGAACAAAATCAGCTAAACAATGTTAAGGCATGTGAAACTGTGGCACTGAGGGGTTTTAAAAGCATGTGCTGCCTCAAACGAGTTCCATTTTTCATTATAATTGCCAAGACCTTGGATTCAAAACTTTTAAAATCATAAATGTGAAATAGTGCTGACATCTTACACAGAGCACTATGAACTTATGTATTTTTATAAGTAATACTTATGAGTCTGCTGGGGACACTACTGTAGGTACGGTTTGATGACAGCTGGACACTCACAGAAAAGACAAAAACGCAAAGGCAACACTATGCTGCTGTTTTTGACACAGTAATAACCTTCGATTACAGTTTGCAGAGCTGACCATGACATGTTTTTTGAAGTTTCATGACAAAAATGCCTCTAGAGGCATCAGTGAGATTGTCAAGTGAGCACCACAGTGGTCACAAAACCTTTAAAAACTATTAAAATGTGCAATGGCAGTCACTGTTTATTACTGGCTGCCATTTGTCCATCACAGGTAAACAAAGATATGAATAGGAAAGACAATGATGCACACACCTAAGGGCAATATAGAGTAATTAAATAACCAAATTGTTTGACAGTATTCAGGTAATGACTAAGAGGGAACCTCGACATGCATACTGTGAACATTCAAACCCAGAAAGACTCCAGGCTACTTACTGAAAACAACATTCAGTGCCCTGGCAAACTCTTAAAATTTTTAAAGTTATTTACATTTGTTCACATTAGAACAAATAACTTAATTGCAATTTACTGGGGGTTTAGATGATAGATGAACCTAAAACACAGAATGTCTGTGAAGTAAAAGATAAATGATCTATGGTTTTAATTTAGTTTTTATAATTACAAACCTGATAAATTTAGCACCTACTTCAGTCCCTCAGTGTCAAAACATTGTGAAACTGCTTTTTTGCTGCAGGTTTACTGAGATATACCCCCTGAAATTCACACATGAACAGACTAAAATGTATGTTTCAGTCACACTGAATGGAGAGCAACAAATTGCCTTCAAAGGTCACCTAATTAGTTAGTACCATCAATCAAAGTGTTTTGTACAATTAGCAAAATACACACCATGACACTTTCTCCTTTCTATAGATTTTTTTTGCAAACTTTTTGATAAAAGAAAAATAAAAGCATCATACATGACAGAAATCTGTCAGCACTGCCAAGAGATACCAAAGACCCCAAAATACTTTCAGGTTCCTTTCTATGCTGCTGGTATTAGCTAAAATGTCTATCACAAAATCCTCTGCTCTGAGATGCGTTTTGACTGAGCATTGAAACAGCAGTTTTGCAAAGGTTAGACAAAAAGGAAACAATTTCAGTTTGTACAGTATTCAGATAAGATACCCTGCTTGGGTTTACCAAAGTGTATACTTTTCTGTTATTTGCTAAACATGTCAATTTGAGGATGTTTCTACTCTAGTAAGATATTTGCTTGTTTTCTATGCATACATTATTTCTTCGCTTCTGTGTGGTGCTTTAAGGGCTTGTGCTGGGAGTGGAGTGCCTGATGGTAGTTTAAGCTGTAGACAAACACTTTTACCAACCTTATCAGGAGAACTAAGAGCGCCCAGAAACTGGGTCTCTGGGTACAGCTTATACTGTCTGTGAGGATCTTACTGCAGGTATGCTGGAGCACACCTACTGCTCTGCACAGCAACTCCCACATGCCCTTCTGGTGGAGACTCTGCAGGAGGAATCTTAATATTATAGGGGAAACTTCTTTATGTTTTTAAAAATATATATATATTATGACTTTAATTTAATACATATATCCACATTAATACGATGGGGTTTTAAATTATTAGACGTTGCTCCATGATTCCTTTAATTTGGGTCATGATTTTTTTTAAATGGCTTTGTGTGTTTTATTGTTTCTCATTTCTGTGTATTAAAAAAAGTATTTATTTATTGATCAATATCTGTTTTAGAAATTTGACCCTTGTTTCTGTACCATACAGGTATGACACTTGTTATTTTGCTACTTAAAGCACTGCTCATTTAAAGACATTCATATTTGTTTAAGCCTCACAAAATAGCTAGGCACATGGAAAGCAATAATATATTTGAGCTGGATTGAACCACACAGCCTCCACTTATAAAGTTAATATGTTTAGAAAGGAACAGCACCAATGCCTCACTTTATCCACACCTCCAATTAAACCAGCATTCTACTTATGCAGTTTGTCAGGTTTTAACCCCACCCTCCAGTTCTAACAGCAGGTCAAACATTTCATAGTTTATTCTCTTCCTCCTTTACCATCTCCTGCAACCTGATCTCCTTCTTTATGTATTTTTTCTCTCCTCTTTGTTCTAGATTCCATCTAGAGGGTCGTGCATTTGCTTAGGAAAGGCACACACAATCTTTTCCACCCAAGGTTCCAGCAACAAGTCTTCCTATCAACATAGTAAATATAACATATCCTTAGATCTTTTACTTTATTAAACTTTTGAAGTTATTCAGTAGTGACAGTGTTCTTCCCAGTGAATTAGTGTTAAAGGCAAATCTTATCAAGAGTACAAAACTAAAAAAATACTTTTTGACTTTTCTTTGTTCAAACTATTTCATTGGGAAATAGTCAGTGAGATGATTCTTTACATTCCTTATTTAATCCGTGACCAACTGGTGACTTGGGGAAATCCAGACAGCTTCTCCTAGTTTCTCCCAGCATGAGACAGAAAGAACTCAGAATTGTTTTCACCTCTGTAAAGAATTTGTCTATGGAAAAAAGAAGCTACTGAGAATGTTGAAGGTGACTCCTGCTGTCAAGTCTATGCTATCCTCCTGCTGCAGCCTTTGAAAAGTCTCAAAGGGAGTATAACAAATCGAAGGGCAGGAGCCATGGCTCAGATCTAACCCCAATTCATGGTAGATTTGACATAAAACATGATGCTTGACAATTTTCAGAAATTTTTACACTGCAGGGGTTTTGAGGTATTGAGACAGTCTGAACTTTTGCACAGCTTTTATGATTGCAAAAACAAACATCAATACAATTTATTACAATTTTTGGATTTAGACCAACCTAAAGTATTGAACAATTTTTAACAATGTTCGCAGGTAAAACTGATGCTTATGCTTCAGGCATACTGACACAATACCAATACAACTACATTTTGCTGTAATCATAGCAACAAATGTTTTGAGGAGTGTACAGAGACAGCTCAAAGTTAAGATCAGAGATAATAAGAATGTTTATAGAAAGAAGCTGGAGAGGAAACTGGAGAGGAAAAATATGTGTGGTCAGGAATGAAGAAGATCAAAAGCTAGAAGTAGAAAGATAATCTGATTGATGGAAGGGTGGACAGAGCAAATCACCTGAATAAATTGTTTAACAGGTTCAGTTCAGGAACAAGCTCACCATCATCTCCTGCTGCACCCAGCTAACTACTCCTTTGACCCACAGCTTTCCAGTCAGACCTCAGATGTGTTATCCTCTATCTAAATAATGGGCTCTTCTGGTTCCACAAGTTTTTCTTCAGCCAAATCAGGAGATGCTGCTGTCCCTTCCTCCTCTCACTTTTCTCTGTCTAGAAGTCGGGTGAAGAGGCAGCTAGAGAGACCGAACCAATACAAATCTGCAAGTCCAGATGGTGTCATTCCCAGACTCCTGAAGGCCTGTGCAGAGCAGCTCTGTTGGATTCTGCAACACCTCTTCAACCTTAGGCTGACCCAAGAGAAGGTTCCACTGTTGTGGAAGATATCCTGTCAGGTTCCAGTCCCAAAAAACCTCAGCTATCAGACATCAATGAATACAGACTACTTGCCGTGACATCCCACATCAGAAAATGCTGGAAAGACTTCCATTGGCCCCACCTGTGTAAGCAAACCAGCACATACCAGGACCTCCTGCAGTTTGTTTATTGCCATGGAGTTGGAGTTGAAGATACCTGGACAAAACAGGAAGCTCATGAGGATCATGTTCTTTGATTTATCCAGTGCATTTAACACAAATCAGCCTGATCTGCTTTGTCGGAAACTCCAGAAGTCTCAGGTGGAGGCCTCAGCAATCGCCTGGATCAATGACTACCTGACCAACTGATCACAGTTTGTCAGACTGAAGGACTGTGTGTCTAACCAGGTGATAAGCAGCACATGAGAACCACAGGGGACTGTACTCTTACCTTTCCTTTTCATTGTGGATACTTAAGACTTCCAGTACAAGTCAGACTCATGTCATCTACAGAAATACTCAGATGACTCTGCAGTGGTCAGGTGTACCAGAGATGGAGAAGCTGCTGAAAACAGAGAGCTGGTGAAGCGCTTTGTGGCATGGTGTGGGAATAATCATCTCATGTTGAATGTGAACAAAACAAAAGAGATGATTGTGGATTTCAGGAGAAACAGGGTGAGATCAACCCCTATTTCCATCATGGGCAAAGAAGTAGAGATGGTTGAAGAATATAAATACCACGCTGTTTATTTGGACAACAGACTGGACTGGAGATGCAACAGTGAATCCGTCTACAAGAAGGGACAGAACAGACTTAACTTCTTGAGGAAGCTAAAATCCTTCAAGGTTTGCAGCAAGATGTTGCAGATCTTCAATAAGTCTGTTGTTGAGAGTGTCATCTCCTCTGCCATCATCTGTTGGGGGAGCAGCATCAGAGCAAGGGACCTTAAAAGGCTCAACAACCTGATAAAGAAGGCTGGGTCTGTTCTGGTTAAAAAGGTGGAATCTCTGGAGATGATGATGCAAAGAAGGAGTTTACATAAAATCAAGAAAATAATAAACAACCCTGAACCTCCTGTTCATGTGACTGTCTTTTCATTCAAAGGCTTATAAAGCTTACTTGCAAAATAGACCGCTACAGAATATCTTTCCTGCCCACAGCCATCACCATTTACAACAACTCCTTAGTTAAATGAGATACTCCAAAACCATTTAATTTCCCTTTGGGATGAATAAAGTATTTTTGATCTTGATTTGATTGATTTGATTTGAACAATTTTTGGTGGGTGAGGCAGGGTTGGGTTTTTTTTGTGTTTTTTTTTTCACCTAGGGATATCCCATGTAAGCAATGGAAATGGAGAAAATATTCTATTGCAGATGTGGAACATTTTACAATGAAGGATACATAGTTTAATTTAAATGGATCATTTATGATAAAAGATTGTTGTTTAAAATTTCTGCCAGCTAGGTATTTTTGTAGTTTTTTGTCATTTTAAATAATATAAAATCCCAATCAAACAACTCTCCTGAAGATCACTTCCTTTCTCCAATCAAGGAGCTTCACGTTAAAGTGAAATAGTAAGTTAAACCTGGAGGAAAAAGAAGGGATAAATGAAAAATGCATTCTAAGTTAGAACTCAAAGCCTTGGTCTTGTCGTATGCTTTTCACTACATCACTAGTAAAAACTGGAAACAATAAAGTGGAGGAGGTCAGATGAGCCATTTAAGGCAAATCCTCTCACAACATGTCAAGTAATATGTCCCCATTAAACACACTTGTAAATTAAAGCCACAAGGTATGAAATATATGTAAAAGCTTATTTTGATGAATCAATGTAGCGTTAACCGGTTCGGGGATTTTTTTTTCAAGGGTGTGTTGATAGCAGCTGAACTTTAGGATATCTGAATAGTTGTGTAACTTTTTTCTCTGGAAAAACTTACAGTATTGAGTGGCCATTATACTGAAAGCCAGCTACTGGCTTTTACGGTAAAAATCTATACCAACACAAAGGATGACAAGCTCAGTTAAAGGTATAGGAGAGGATCTTCAGCTCATTCTCTTTTTCGCAACACTGCCCTCATCTCCAGTAACGCCCCCTGATGTCGGGAGAACGAACGTCCTAAGCATATGCAGTCTGTTTACATCTGTACGGGGAGAACCTCTCTTCAATGGTGAATGATGCATCTTGTCCGTCCCGTTTTACTTTCTAAACAACAATCTGCGCAAATTCAAACATGAGCGCGCATTGTACGGGTCGGGTGGGTTAGTGATATACGTCATCACGTAAATTTAATTTACGCATTGACAGCCAGTTATTTTTCACCACCGGTCGTTTTTGATTGGCTGTCATTTTAAATGGGATTTTCCATTGAAATGTTTCTATTGAAAAGACCTTCAAGTGGTATGTTGCCTGACTTCCAATTGGAAGGTCATGGGTTCAAATCCAGCCCATGGCAAAATACACCACAGCATCCAGTGTGGGTCCTTAGGCAAGACCGTTTGCGCTACTGCCTACCTGGCGCCGCATATAGCTACCACACCAAAACAAATTCCTAGTATCTTCTGTATGTTGCTGGCAAATAAAGTTGATTTAATCTTTAATTTTAATGTTTAGAACCCCATAGGTTGAGTTGGGGTATACCCTAGGGTATACTTCTACTTATATGAACCCAAGCATTTTTTTCCCACTTAATTGCTCTTCCTAGTTTTGATATGCAACTCAAAATTACAATAATTTTGAGTTGCAATAAAAGACATTAAACCCCCTTTTTGATACTGACTTAATATCTACAATATCAATTAGTCCCAACATCTTAAAACTACATAAAATTGTTTACAACATGCAAAGCAGCCACACTTATACAACAAGATTTACACAAGTTAAAATCCTGAAGCTAAAAAGCCAAACATTTATTCTGACAGGAGAAAAGAATTGCCTGAGGTATCTTTAAAAAGTAACTGTGGAGCAGTTTGAGCTTTGCCCAAACAGTAAATTCCATTTGCACAATAAGTGCCCTATACATTCTTTAACACAGTTAGTTGAAAACAATGTCATATTAGAATATGTGACTAATGGCTCCAGCCAAACAGGCACGCTATAATTGCACTGCACCGTAAGAAGATTTGTGTCATTAGTTTTAGTTGTATGACAGGTTTTAAATCCCTTCATGTGGTAATGATATCTGCCAAATCAGAAATGTTTCATTCAGTTCAGATCAGTCAAGTAACAAAACACTCCTTTCCTTACATTCTTCTGCTTGCTTTAACAATGCAATACGAAAGAGGGGCATTTAATTTCCAGTAAAACATACACTGTTAAGGAGAATTAAATTTATTTCAAATGTGCTCAGGGATCCTTTTGTACTCTAATAATGTATATTGTTGAAAACAAGGTAATGAATATTTTGATATTTAAAGTTATGATGTTATGTTTGGGACATCCACACACAACACAATGGCCACCAAAGGCAAAGAGAGCAGTTGAAATGTGAGGTTATCAGTAAGTGCTTCCAACCATTGTTAATCCAATAAAGATGAGGCTGTTAAGAAAAATGACACCCTACTAAATAAAAACTAAATACCTTGGGATTATAATTCATTGTAACCTAAAGTTCTAAAGTCAGGTATACCCAAACAAAGCTGTCTCATTAAGCTGCTCTGCTGTACTGATACACAATGATATTTTCCCATTTCGCATACTCTTTTACCTTATAATCTCAAACCTCTGCATTCATGCTTAAGACTAGCAAGGTGTTTAACAAAAAGCCTATGAGGTTGCATCATTGTGATTTCATGTAAAACACAAACTTTCTAATTTTGAGAGTTTGTATTGTAGTACACTGAAACTGTTTTTATATGTTTGTACAATGTGTTGCTGCTGTTTTTGTGGTTTGGTTCTCAGAAGTCATGGCTTTCTCAGATCAAACACCAGAGCCTCTGTTTGTGGAAAATGTTTGGTTCCAAAGGAAAAATAGATTTTGGACAGTCCAGCCTCCCTTTGGTGTGGAACTCACTCTCCGCACACACCTACAACTAACAGGTTTTCAAAACTGTGGCTGAAAGAACAGAACTGTACACATTATAGTTTATAAAGTGAGATGTATATAATGTGTGCAATGGTGTGATCATTGTATTGTTGTGGTTTTAATTCTAAAATCCTTCTATGAACAAGTAATGAAAATTATCATACTTGCTATAATACCAAATGGTTCATCCAATGTGAATGCTAAGTCAACAGCAAGAAAATAAATAATGTGAAATCTCTTTGAAAAGTCTCCGTCTGCTTATAATTAAAAATGGGAAAAACATAACTTTCAATGCAAAAGCAAACTCTGTCATAGTCCAAGAAAATGTAAAAATTATATGCTGTGCAGTTTCCCATAGGTGGAATCAGCTGTTCATCTCAACAATAATTTTGTGAAATTTTGGTAAGTATAAAGAAATAGTCTCCATTTTCCACACATTTTATTTTCATAGTTTAAACAGCTGTAAAATAACGTAGCTGCTGAAACATTGTTTTATTGATACTGTTTTTTACCAGACTGTGCATTTAGAGATGGGTTATGGACTGTAATGTGTTTGTTTGTTTTTTTACTCAAAGTGCATTTTATTAGGCACCATAGGAATTGTGAAAAATAAACAAATATGTAAACGAGGTACAAATGCTTATATTATTTTTTGTATAATTTTTTTATTTATTTTGTGAGATTATGCTAAATTGGCAACAGAACTAATAGATTTCTAGCCTTGTTCACCCCCTTTTCTAAAATCATTGAAACTAAACTGAGATTAACGCCTTTTTGTGCAGCAGCCAATCCTCCGGCTCCTTCTTCTATCCATGCACGGCTGCAAAGACTCAGCAGCACCTCGGCGCCACCTTCTCTTTTCCCACTGAATACAACCAGCTGCAACTTTTGTCGCTGCGCAGCTGCCGGTGGATCCTCCTCACATGAGCCAGCTACGCTCACTTAAAGCTAAGCCAGCGGTATGATATCAGATCCGTGGAGTAGGCTTCTTTGAACAATTAGTTCGGATTTTCGCCCACAAACTTTTTTTTCCCCTCCTCCTGGATGCAAGGTTTCTCCCCGCTCGGCCGGATGGCACGCGTGACGGGCACGAGTAGCTGGACGTTCCACCCTCCTCCTGCCTCCGTGGAAGTCTCGGTTTTTACCACAGAGTAGTGGATGCGACTGTCAAGGCATAAGGATATAAAATATTTATAATAATAATTGAAAAAAAAAAAACATAGAAAAAAATAGATTTTTTTATTTAGGGTTAATAGGTTGAAAGTGGAGCAAAATGCGGTCGCTGTCTGTGGTGCTGAACCCTCTGCTGTTCCTGCTGTTGTTCGGATATTGCCCTACGGTGGTAAGTTAAACAGAAAACTACCTCAGATTTACACCTGGAGCATGATTTGAGCTCGAGAGGACTTGTTTTTATGCACTGTTAGAAATGTGAAGTTTAGGTGAGTTGGCATGAGGAGCATTGCGTGATGCTTATGATTAATTGGTTTATTTTCATAGAAATTAGTCATTTAGCTTTCTGTCGTTAATTCTGTCACCTTTGTTAAACACAAACGGGGCTTTACACTATCTATCTATCTATCTATCTATCTATCTATCTATCTATCTATCTATCTATCTATCTATCTATCTATCTATCTACCTACCTACCTACCTACCTACCTATCCGTCTATGTGTCTATCTATCTATCTATCTATCTCTATTTTTTTCAAGATTTATAGTAAAATATTGTATACATATTTTTGGTAGTCATCTAGAACATACAAAAAACAGCTTGCTGATTAGAAAGCCATTTCAACACAGTGTTCCATATGGTTTATCCCACCCATGCAGAGTTCTCCCCCTTTATTCAGGGCCTTGATTGCAAAGCAGTTTCCTCACACAACTTGTCACAACTAGCTTCGTGGTTTGAGGAAATCATATTGCTTGGAAAGAGAGGAAATATTTTTTGACAGAAAAAACACTTCATCAAAACAAAGAAGTGAAAAGTCATAAAGACTGTTCAAAACAAAGGAGGGACCAGCTGCCTGAATCTTTTAATGAGGGAACAAAAAAAGTTTGTGCCATGTTCCTTTTAAATACAAAACACTAAAGTGGGGATACCATCTGGGTTGGCTGGGTATCAGAATCATTTTAACATGAGGAAATGTGAAAATAAAAAAGGGAGGGACGGATGTGAGTCACTAAAGAGACGTATGAAGTATGAGGTTTTTAAAAGATTACTGAAACGAAATTATTTGAAGGGCCTGAAAAACAATTATCAGATCTGGTGATAATTTTTGTTACTTCTACTTTTATCCTAAACGATTGCACATTATAAACATTCTATCAATTAACTTAGTCCCTTAAATTGTTTTCTCAGTGTAAGTATTAATAACAATTTGTCATGATGTCAAAAGTTTTGAAATAATGTCTTTAAGCAAGTGTTTCAATGTAAGATTTCATTGGTGTTAAAGAGTGAAGTTCAAAACATGCTTATGTTGATGATTCCACATATATGCAGTATTATATTCATATTTTAGGCTAGCATTTGATGTTAGTGCTATAGTATAAGAGAACTATCACCAGTGCTTGCTTAGAGAGAATGTGTTTTTTTGTGCCCGGTGTCAAATATTCTTCGAACTGCTCAGGCTGCCAGACTGCGATGAAACACAGACTGAAATGATGACTGCACTTAAAAATCAGGGCAATCAGCTTTTTTTTAAATTCATAGGATTCCAAATACAGCACATAGTTCACACTGCATAACCCCTTAAGGTTCTATTTTCAGAGTGTTCACACTTTGAAAAAACACATTTCTAACAGAAACTGGTGGGCTGTAAAGAAAGGCTGATTGTAAATCAAGCTTAGGTGTGAGTATCTTTTTTTTCCCAACACAATAAAATGTTGGTCAGTTAATTTCAACCTTTTCTACCTGCTGTTTAAAATACTTTTCTCATGTAAATATGCCACAGTTTTCCGGGTGTAAATGACCACTGTTCTTGGTCCAACTGCATGAATCCATTTATGGCAACTATTTGGATGGATGGATGGATGGATGGATGGATGGATGGATGGATCGTTTTCTTGCTACAGATGGATTTAAGATATTTGGTACTTGAATATTTTTCCTTTTTACAATCTCAGCCCGCCCTGATAAATACCTTGTAATTTTTCCACATCTTTATAAAAAATTTCAAATAGCCAAGGAACCCCAGGTATGTCGTTCTTTTAGGATTTTTAGATGTGCTTAGGGGATTCTGTTGAACATTTAAAAAATATGCAATGATTCAACTTTATTTGTTTCTTTCTGCAATACTTTTTTTAAACTAAATTAAAGAAAATTTCAATACTATAAACACTAGTATTCATCAGAGCCAGAAAAAAAACTGTTTGTAGTTGAAGAGTCAATTCACTGGAAACAATACACTCTGAGCTAAGGATTGTCTTACAACAAAAGCATTTTGTTCTTTCAGACTTTGAGTAAGGAATATGTCTTTTTCAAAGCTTTTGGGAAATAAGGTGATGACTGAAAACGCTACAAAGGAAAAAAAAAACAGATACAGTATGTGGTACTTTTATAATAGTGATGTTATCAGCATTCATTTTCTTTGTCTCCTCTGAGGTATGTGCAGTGAATTTATGCTTTGCGTGTTTGTGTGCAGACCATCAGGCCAAAGGAGGGTTGGCAGGTGTACAGCTCAGCTCAGGATGCAGATGGGCGCTGTATCTGCACAGTGGTGGCACCTGAACAGAATCTCTGCTCCAGAGATGCCAAAGGCAGACAGTTCCGCCAGCTCCTGGAAAAGGCATGCGCACTCACGTGCTTACGTGTACACACACTAAAGAGCATGAAAACTCCTTAAACAATTAGCATACCCGACTCCACAAAGACATTGATTTTCAATTGTTACTCAAATCACTTTGCTGTTGTAATCCTCCTATGAATTGTGCCAGACATATTTACAATGCCCTCCTCTACCCCTGCATCTATTGCATGGATGATAAGAACTTAATAACATGTTGTGAAGATAAGATTACTCTCTATCATATCCTAATCCTAATTTATATAATTCTGCAACCATAGGGGGGTTATTATTTAAATGCACTCTTTAAAAATATTTCTGATGTCAGGTTTTGTTTAGAAAAAAGAGCAGTTAACACCTTACCTAAAGTAGAAAAAAGCCTCTGATTAGTTGGTCTTTTTCACGATGTTAAAACCTTAGACATTATAGTGGTTAATGCAAGCCTATTTAAACCTTCGTCACATCTGCATTAGGTGAATATTAATAAAAGAAGTTAATAATTATTTATAGAGTAAGGTACAGCTCACCACTAGTGAAAGTGAAATGTTGTCCATCAGATTTGGATGCGTTCTTAGTCTGGCCTGGGGTTTCTCCCCAATGAGCACAAAACTTAACTCCAACAGAAGCCACTAAGGAGATATCCTGGTCAGAGGCCCTAAATTTACTTCTTTGCGGATGAGTTATGTTTCTACATTGAGCTTCCTCGAAATGACAAAATTCCTCACCCTGTCATTGGAGTTAGCTCACCTAGTTTGCTTGAATCCATGTTTTAACCTTTTAGTTATGACCCATCTCTTGACAGTAGGTGGGATTTGACACATAGAAAGCTCTGCCTTCACCAAAACAGGCAAGAACAGTGCATGCATTATTGCAATAAGGGTCCAACCCATTTTCCATCTCTCAACAAAATTACTTGTAAACAAGACAAGATTTAACCTTCCATGAGAGAGCAACCAATTTATGTGAAGTCTATCCTTATCCCCAGTATTATTATAATCTCAGGGGATTCAAAGGCCCAACATGGTCATGCTGAAGCTGAACTGTCAACAGGGAGTTACGTGGACGTGCATGTTCGCACACACCCTTCAAGAGACAGCGTGCCGAGAAAATGTGAAACCGCTCCTGCTTCCGTATCTGTCATGGTGTTTAGAGATATTTAGATGGGGTTTACAAAAGCATTATTGTGTCAGAGACCAACGTCTAAAGATGTATGAGCTATTTTCCAGTAGTAACTAAAAAAGAAGAAAAAAAAAAAAGGTGGGACGTTCGCTCGCTGCATTAGATCGGAACCAAAAAGGAGGAGTTCAGGGTTTTGGCCAACAGATGCAGCAGATTGAGAGCATGATGCACAAGATGCACCTCATTTACTTTCAGAGAAGTACAGATGTATGTACTTACTGTTGTGTAAGCAGATATAAAGTGGCATAATGACTTTTTATTCCTTGTTTTGTTTTTTGGAGAGAAAAAAACAGAACATGTTGGAATATAGATATTACAAATAATTGTATTATAGGTTTTGAGTAAACTGACAATTCAAAGGAACATGTAGAAAACAGAATAAACTGACAGAATCCAACAGAAGAAAACCTTAGAGCTTAGGAACACAGAGGAAACTAAAAGGGATGTGGCTAGGGCGAGAGCAGGCGTAAGAAGATCGAAGAATTAAACACAGCTGAGGGAATGAAGCAAGCAGGCTGATTTAAGGTGTTACATAAACAGAACAGGAGTGAAAAGGGATATAAACCAGAGACAATTAATGAATACAAAGAATAACGTGAAAGCCCGATCTTAGTAATTAAAGATTAAACAAACAAGCTAAAACCATGAATAAAACTAGAATGACAAGCAACGAACAATAAACGATTTAAAACGGAGGGAAAAATAAAACTCAATACCCACAACTGCTGAACATCACAACGGGGGGTTGATTTCCCCTGACTCCTCTCTCTATTTTTCACAGAGGACAAGTTTACTAAACAAGGGATATACAGTATTTACAAACCAGAAAAAAATACAGGGTGTATATATGTATATTATTATGCTTTTCCCAATTTAGTTGTCATGATACAAAAAACAAACATCACAACACTGGAGTCCCTTTCCTAAGTTACCGTCATATTCTGATTTAGCCTACATTTAAACACTGTAAGCCAATGCATGCTTTCTGCCATTTGCAGGGGCCTCTGACACTAATGTACTAAGCTGCCTCAGGGCTTCGGAAAGGCCTTTTCACTACCATTCTGCCCAAGCCAGGCAAGAACAGCGTGTGCCGGTTGTGCCACATTGCTACTGATGTGCTCCAATAATGTTGGCTTTATTACAATTAGAGCCAAAGAGAGAGAGAAGAAAGGATCACATCTTTTTCTTGTCCATGTGCTCTACAAACCTAGTAAGCTTTAGGCAAATTGAAAATGGGTCCTTTAATCCTATTTTTTTTACTCTAAAAAGAAATCCTGACAAATATTGTAGATTTACAAAAAATATTTAATAATAAAGAAAGTAAAAAGACACTTCAGATATTTCCTCCGTATCTTACATGAAATTATTCAATCAGTTCGCACCACATGGGTTATGAGGCTAATAAGAACGGAACAGGATGTTACTCATAAAGTGGCAAATTACAGTTTGTAAATGCATTAAAGTGAAAAATACCATTGATGAGATTAAGGCAAATACTTTGTCTATAATTAACTTTGTTGCAGAAGAGGAAATCTTGCAAGCTTGAGATAGTTCCCCCGACTTTAAAGTAGTACAAATGTGGCAGTATCCTGGTTTTTTTTGTTTTGTTTTGTTTTTTTGCTGCAGAAGTGCACATCATAAGATTTGAAAGCATAGGAGGAAGATATGTTCAGTAATATTAAAGCAACATCTTTAGAAATCTGCCATTAAAGTTTTGGCTGTGTTGTTTAAATTGTAACTAAATTTAAACAAAAAGAAACACTAATTGTTATTCTGGAATTTGGCAATTGAAAGCAGGAAAGTATTTTGCCTTTCAGTGCCAGCCAGTAATAAATAAAATGGTTGTGTCTGTTTTACACATTGTATGTAGATCAGATGTATATGCAAACATCTGAAGCTATGTCCAAGTTTGTTGAAAGGCAATAAAGAGAAAGGTCAAGGTGCTGATTCTTTCCCTGAGAAAGCAAAGTACTAAACAGCCGAAGAAGGACAATTTAATCATGTGGTGGACAGGGAAATCAATGCTGCACCATCTGATTCTTTTCAAAAGGTACAAAACATGTCACAGTCAATCGAAGTGCTGAACCTGCGCACGCAGAGAGACTTTCAGTACATCATGAGAATGGAGAGCCAGATCAAAGGACTACGGTCAAAGTTCCGGCAGATTGAGTCCGACAGGAAGACCCTCGTCAACAAAAACTTTCAGGTATATTTTGTTTGATCTGTGTGAGAAGTATTACAGAGCCGTTTTTGTAAAAGACACCTGATATGAATGTGAGCAAATACAATTTTATCCTTGAAGGGATCATCAAACGTCCACCTCTTCCCAAACAAGGACAAGTTTTAGGAACTGACACACAGTTTGACTGAAGCAACAAACCTAAAAACTTTGATTCTTTTGATCTCCAAAGGGCAAAGGATGCTTCACAGAGCTGACCAAGGAGAACGTTTATATAATGGAAAATTGCTGATTTAATGAATTTATGTCAATGGGGTTACTGTTCAATTTTAACTTTAATCTTATTTTCTTCCCTTACCCATTACTATTCGGTAATACAGCAATTTTCAGTCATTCCCTTACAGGGATTATGTGGAACCATAAGCAAAGTTGGCATTTTTCACATTCCACCTCATTACAGCCATGAAAGTCAACCTATTTTGGGGCAATTATAGGCTAGAAACTAACACAACATAGTTTAGAATTGTGTAGTGAGAGATAAAGGGAGTATGATTTTCAATATAAATCTAAAAAATGTGCAACTAAAATCCCTGGATAAAATTAGGGTAAATCAATTGTATTTAGAAGTAAAATAAGTTGCAAACACAGTGTGTAACGTATTACTAAAAATTTTACGCGTAAGAGATCATTAACCAAAGAAGCAGCCAGGAGGCCTAAGTAGACTCCAAACGAGTTGCAGAGATTTTTAGCTCAGGTGGGAGAATCTGTCAACAGAACAGACTTTTATCATAGATTTCCCAAATCGGGGTAAATTAGAACGTTTTTGAACTTTTTCTTAATTTTCCATTGGATTAAATGTCAAATAAGTTAAAATTTATTTTGTATATAAGTTACAAAAGTAACAAAGGAATTGTAGTTGTTGTGTAAATTGAAATAAAACTAAGACTTCCTGCTTTAAAACTATTCCAGGAGCTGAAAGGGAAGATGGAATCTCTGCAGCCACTTATTCCTGTCCTGGAACAGTACAAAACGGATGCCAAGCTAATCTCCCAGTTCAAAGAGGAGATCAGAAACCTGTCCATTGTGTTAATGGCCATCCAGGAGGAGATGGGAGCCTATGACTATGAGGAGCTGCAGCAAAGGGTCCTGAACTTGGAGAACCGGCTCCACAGCTGCATGAACAAACTGAGTGAGTCACTTAAATCAATGTGGAGCACAAAAAGGACACCTGGCACATTTCCTGATCGTGCAAGCAGATTGGCATTTTAGTTTTAGAGCAGAAGGGACAGCAGAGGAACAGCCACAGCCAAAAGGAATTAGTTGATTGAGAAAATCTTCATTTTGACCCACAGGACATTTTTAGTGCAAACAAATGTTGACGCTTTGTGTTGTACTGTTGTAATGCAAATCCCAATCTTATTTCAAGTGAACAAAATGTAATTTTGCCTATGAGTGTAATTTATGTTTTGACATTTGGTCCTTTCCTGTTCTTTGACATTTGTAGCAGGACCATAATTGAACATAAACTAACAGAAAATTTTGGAGCATATGGATTATTGTTTAACTATAGTTTTGAGCTGAAGCATTTGATTGATTTGGTAAAATACGTTCTTCATGCGACACTGAAAAACCTGTGTTCCCTTGTCTACAGTTAGAAGAATTAGTGTCAAGCCTGATGAAATTAAATGCAACTCAAGAATCTCTAATAATCAACCGTCAAGACAAGTGACAACACTCAAATTTAGACTGACATGGTGTAGTTAGACTACAGTATTTGTGTTTTACCTTGTCCTTCTATTTCTTTCATAATAAACAGAGCTGCAATTTTGGCAGTGCTCAAAAAGCTGCCCAGTATGCACACATTTGTAGCTGCATGCACTTTGAGTTTTATTTCTTGTCATAATATGTAAACATGAGTTATGAAAGCTGTGTGGTGTGTTTACAGCATGTGGCAAACTGATGAAGATCTCTGGACCACAGACAGTAAAGACTTCAGGGACCAGATTTGGAGCTTGGATGACTGATCCAGTTGCTTCTCCTAAAAACAACAGAGTGAGTTAATATGCAACCCTTTTCTACTGTTTAAAACGGTGTTTACAAGTGGTGATCTTTCAGTGATAATTATTGGCTGATAGCCGTGAAAAAGTGGTGTCTTCACCCTGTGTATGTCGATCAGTATCTTTTGTTGCCGATCACAAAACCTGATCGTCTGTCCTTCATGCGTTGCAACCAACAGAGGCTCTGTGCTAAGTATACTTTCCTTTTATTCTACACATATCCTAAAAAACTTTAAAAACACTTGTCTGCATATAAAAGCAGCCAGAATTTTTTAGATAAAATTTGTATATGTATGTTATCTCATGAAAAAAAAGATTATTTAGACGTAAGCCAGTGAATCTGAAATTAATCTGAAATCTTTTCAAATGTTTTGACTGGGAGCCTAATGCAAATCTTCAAACTAGTTTTGAACACTATTGAAAGCAAATTAAATGGTTTACACATGTTCCAAATGTAAAACAATAAATATTAGACAGGATTGTGCAGTGGCACAGTTGGTTAAGACAGTTAGGCTGTTTGAGTAAAGGATGCTGAACATATATGAACCACATTATGTAAGTCTGTCATTTAAAATATAAATAAAAAACAGTGATGTTTTCTGGTTTTTAAGAGATAAAATGTGTAAAATGTAAAGGTAAAAATTTATATAAACCACTGCAATATAGATAACAGTAAAAAGCCTAGTATTCCACCAATTATGTTCTAATTATGCAGCAAAGTCTAAATCATAGAAATTTATGTTTATGGTAATTTCCTTCCATGTTTCAAATTTCAAGCCTTACATTATTGTTTTCTATATATATTTATTTACAGGTTTGGTACATGGACAGCTACACCAACAATAAGATAGTTAAAGAGTATAAATCCATCAGTGACTTTGTGGCAGGAGTTGAATCCAGAACATACAACCTTCCTTTTAAGTGGGCTGGGACCAACCATGTAGTCTACAATGGATCCCTGTACTACAACAAAATGCAAAGCAACATCATTGTCAGATACAGCTTTGAGACAGGCCGGGTCATAACACAGAGGGCATTGGAGTCAGCCGGCTTCCATAACGTCTACCCGTACACTTGGGGAGGCTTCTCAGACATCGACCTTATGGCAGATGAGCTGGGCCTGTGGGCCGTGTACGCGACCAACCAGAACGCAGGGAACATAGTCATCAGCCGGCTAAACACAGACACCCTCCAGATCCTTGACACGTGGAACACAGAATACTCCAAGAGGAATGCAGGTGAGTCTTTTATGATCTGTGGGACCCTCTACATCACCAACTCCCATTTGACGGGTGCCAAGGTGTACTACGCCTACTCCACCAAAACATCAACGTACGAGTACACAGACATTCCTTTTCATAACCAGTACTTCCACATGTCTATGTTGGACTACAATTCCAGGGACCGTGCCCTTTATGGCTGGAATAATGGCCACCAGGTCCTCTTTAATGTAACACTTTTCCACATTATTAAAACTGAGGATGATTCGTAAAGAAACTGTTGGAGGAAAAAGGAAAACATACAAAACTGGAAGGTTGTGCCTAAAAATGTTCAACTTTTAATTTATTTAATTTTTTTGACTATATATTTTTTTGCATTTATTCACTACTTTTTGAGCTGTAATTTATTACTGTACACTGGATTTCCATAACAGAGTATTCTGCTGATGACATTAATAATAGTCCTTAAAAAAACTTTTGCATTTTTTGACACCTAAAACATACTGTAAGTAGTTTCTATTGCATCATTTTTGTTTTTTAAAATAATTTACTACTCCTGTTTTTAAATGGCCATTTATTTGTTCTCAATAAGTTAATGAAATTTTGACTGTGATCATTGTTTTATTTTTTTCATACCATTAATTCATTATTTTACATGACACATTCCTGCTTTTTACTGCCTAAATTTAGCTTTATATTATTGCCCTATCTCAAGTTTTTGCAATTGACCATGTGACAGGTGGGGAGGGACCATAATGCACCTGTACAGTTAATGTACTTGCTGTCTTTGTGATTAAGTTGCCATTATGGTCACTGGATATCCTGAGGTACCAAGTAAGTCCTAAGCGACCATTTATATCTGACTGCCTTGTACTCTAAGATATTGTAACTTTTTGTAACTTTAGCAGCATTTCGTATGCCTTATTCTGTGTAGTAAGTAAGTTCTGTAAGCCAAAGGTTAATGCTTCTTCTGCATGAATGTCGGCTTTCCTGGTGGCATTTCTACTGTATTTGTGTGCATTTTGTATTTGCACAACATCAAATTCTCCTTCAGTGGTACTGGGTGTGATCCATTTTTCCACGCACTGCAGTTAAATATATGTGTTTGTGTAAATAAGATGGTATCTATAGATAAATAAAAATAATGTTTTCAGTAGAACACTGATATATATTGTTTTGTAAGTAGTAATATTCTGGTTAAAGCCATGAATAATGTACGAAAAATTTGCACTAAATCAGATACATATCCAGTGTCTGCTGTCGAACAGTCATGTCAAATTTGATTCAACTTTTACATCACTGATGTGAGACATATCCTATAAATCTACACTAAAGGGGACCACACATTCTACATCTGGATGTAAAGAATGCCGGAAGCAAGCAGTGCTAGGTTTTACTTTGTTTTTTCTTGGGTTCCCTCATCTAATTTTGATCTTTTGAACATTCCTTCAGTTCGAATTGCTCAATAACTGTAAAATTGATTCACAGACCTCGTCAATCATTATTACTTCCATAAACAATGTGCTGCTGTGTGACATCTTTGTATGTGTTGTGCACATGTGGGTTGCTTTAGTGCTATAACATTTTAATACGGAGTCTGATGGCATACATAGCTAACAAGATGCCACCTATCAATCAATCCAGTCAGTTTCTCAGGAACTGACCAAACTTGGAGCAACTATGCCCTACTAACCCCTAAAACCATTGCTAAGCATGAAAAATAACCGACAAAAGTATTGAACATTGTCAGTTAAAAACATACAATTGTGCTAGCAGTTACCCAACGCATTTAGCAAGCAGAATACTTTTTTGTCCATTTTCAAAACCCAAACACAGTGTTGAAAGCGTAAAAGATCAATGTTTCCTGTTTTGTCAGGAAAATATACTAAAATGGTTTGAAAACCCCTTACTTTCCTCAACAAAATTATTTTTCAAAGTATTTTATTGAGTAATTGTTCACATTCGTATTTATTCAGAAGCAGAGGTCATCGTACATCATTTGTATGTTGCAGATTTGTAAACATTCCTTAACGTTTTATTAGTAGTAGTAGTAAATCAAAATCAAAAACATATCAGTCAAAAACATATCAGTCATGTTTTTGTTTTTGCTAGTTGTTAGATGTTGTTGTTTTGTTTTGTTTTTTTTGACAACTTGAGCTATTGCTAATTGCTATTCCTTTACAATAATACTATTGGTTATAAATGGCAATTGCAAATGGTTAATGTCAATTGTTGCAGCCAAGTATCTCCTAAATTTTGGAGAACAAATTCCTTTCATATGAGGCTAACTTGGTTTAGATGTATTTTGCCTTTAAAAATGAGAATCATAAACGTATCTTTGTATGATACAAAAACCATGAGAAAGCAATTTAAAAAAGCAAAAACATAGGACATTTTTAAACCTGCAAATACATTTTTCAACGTGCTGTATGTGTATTTTATTACCTAAGTGTGCAACAGATTATCTGTGAGATTAAACTCTTAACAGAAACATCTGCCAGCATATGGCCATCACCAACAGGGCACCAAAGACTTAAATGGTGGCCTCAGCCCAGTATTCACTATTTAAAAACACAGCTGTTTCAATAAATATCCTGTAAATGATGCAGAATTGAGTAAAGTTCAAAAAGTTATGCCAGAACCTATGTAAATACAGGAAGTTAGTAAGTGAGGAGTTATGTTATCCAGTTTCATGTAGAATAAAAAGTTGAGAAGGAGCCTTTTTTAAAGTTTTCTTCAAATTTCTCTTTTAATATATGTGCAAATCCATTCATAGTTGAGATTTTCTCTAACAAGCATCAAAGAAAACTGGTAAAAGATTTTCCCTAATTTACGGTAGAGTCAAAGAATCCAATTTTTCCAGCACAAAATAGTGAAACCAAGATCAGCAGATTGGCAAATGAAATTTGGAAAAAAAGGATTTTGTGCGAAATAGTTTTAACGGTAAATAGCCTTCTGCACACAGTGAATTTCAAGAATGGAAGTAAATTACCAGCAAAAGACAATTTCTTACAAATCATGTTTGATCAATGTGGGTAGCAGTGTTCTCACAACCCAATCTCTACAAAAAAATCTAAAAACTAAAAAAAAACCTTCTAAACTGCATGAGTTTTGCTTTTCAAGAGGTATGTTTAGTTTTCGGAAGCAGAATTTTCAATCTTTGGGGAATTGTTGCCTATAAAGACTTTGCGGACTAAGAAGATCTCCTGATATAAAGGTAAATTACAGCCACAATCATTATTATTTCCACAAAAATCACTGTTGGTGATAACTTTCGATAGAGTGAACACACCCTCTCATATCTCAATCTCTTACAGGTGGGATGCCGAAACTCCTCTCCATGTCAGATCAATACACACCAGCCAGACCGGAAATCTCACATAGGTCAAAGAATCGTACAGTGAGTCTACACCGTAGGAAGCAGAGACAAGTATAGATTTCATGAGATATTGATGTCTTGAGGGGCGCGGATATCGGCAAACTTGAGGTGAATCAGCATGCTGTCTGGGTTAAATCTATCTGGGAAATGACTCCTCTATAGAGTTAACATATTTCCAGCATACAGTGCTGTGAAAAAGTCTTCCTTCTGCAGATTTTTTTCCTTTTTAATATGTCATACTAAAATTTTCCTATCAAACAAGATAATTTTAATACACACTTAGGAGGGTATAACCAAACAGTCCATTTTATCTTTAATTTGTTTACTGAGAGATGTTCTGATACCCGTCATAATTAGGTAAATAAATTGTTAGAACGTGTTCCTTTGCTCCTAATTAGGATTATGCTTAAATTCAGTGCCATTTTTCTTTTATTTATTTTTTATTAAGGGTTCTTTCTTACATTTTCATTAGCTTTAAAAATGTCAGTCAGCTGCTTCTGCATGTAAAAGTTGTTATGATATTATAGCCACTTGCAGTTAAAGTGCCAAACGTAACTTGGGGAGAGCCAGTAAAATTAGGTTGAATGTACTGTTTTCAAATACAGGCAAGAGATTGAAAAAATATAAATTTCATGCAAACAAATTGCCTTATAGTTTGTTTATATTATTTAACTCTTCAATGAGAAAGACGGTTATTTTGGCTTTCAGTTATGCAAGCCATTTTCTCATTATTACTTTTTTAGTTCTATTAAAAGTAATGCTAAATGCCTGCTTTGAAGCACATAGTAAAATTACTTTATTGATTTTCTCATTCAATTCAATTTGTTTTGTGTGTTTTCTTTGGTTCCCTCAAATTACATTCTTTAAATGAAAAATCAGAGTCATAAGCCAAGTTCAAAGAAAGTAAAAACCAAACAACAAAGCCTCCTCATAAATTAACCATAATGGGATAAAACGATTGGCCTGAAACTCTTCTTTTTTATTTTAAACGTGTTGTTAAGTAACATGTGGAATTAAATTTAAATCCTTTTTATAAACTAAGGGACATAGAAATAAATAAAACAGAACAATGTGTAAAATTGGAGGTAGTTTTCTGAAAGGCCCTCTATTTGAATGCATATGATAATCTTTATCTAAAGCACCAATTATCATAACCTGAAGGAAAAATGTACTTGAAATGAAAACCTCATTAAAGCTGAAAAAGAAAGCAGTAATTGTTGTTGTGCATACTTAAATTGATTAATTATGACAATTGTTGGGAATAGAAGGTATGCTGGAAGTCTGATGGCATACCTTCTATGAAAGAAGAGCATTTAATGAGCAGTATATGTTTCATCGATGGATCTGTTCAGGGGGACACAAGTAAACAAGAAAAAATTAAACTATAAGTACTTAAGACAAAAAAAACAATACATCCATGGATGAGTTTTTATGAAAATGACAAACCATCTATGTGTTCATTGCATAGCGCATCAATCCTGCCAACAATGGATTATCTTTACCTGAGTATGCTGTGCATGGTCTATAATTGACAACTACATAGTGAACAGTTGTTCTCTTCATCATAGAGCATTTATATTTATAACAAGAATAATTGCTAATTAAATCAAAGCAAACGGGTGAACACAACGTTTATACGAAAGGTGATCAGCATGTTGACCAGGCAGACTAGTGTAACATAACGAACATACAGCATTAATTATCTCACACACTGTCTTGAACATGCCCTGTTGTGGAGGGCATGTTCAAGCAAAACTAGCTTCTATTGTCCTCGACCATAGAAATTTCTGACTTCTGTATGGGACAACTTCTTCTTCCATTTCCACTATACTTACAGCTCTAAATGTCAGTCGCAAGCAGCTGCTTCATAACAAATATACGCTATTAAAATGTCATTCAAATGCCACATTACAGAACAGGAGGTTGGAATAATTTGAAACAAGAATTGTTTTAATTGTTGTTCCTGGACCCGAAGGTTTATTTCATTATGTTTGGCCAATATTCACAGACTATTCTATTTTTATTATTGGCATTATCTTGTGTTTAATTTGATTTTATTAGTCTAGGTATCTGCCCACTCTTGTACTTGTTCTCTCTATATTTCTGTTTTTCTGCAATTTTCAGACTGTTTGTACCATAATTTTACTCTATTACATGAACATTTGCAATTAGAAACAACGTATATCCGAAGTATATACACTTGAAGCAGCAAAGACTGAAACAAATGTTAAGTATTTAATGTTTCTCAAAAGGAAGACAAAGGAATTGTACATGGTGGCCACATGCTTATTTGCAATGCAATAAAGCAAAGAGTCAGTACAATAAGCTTATAAATGTGTTAGCATTAATTGCAATTAATGAAACTGTTTAAAAGTAGTTGTAAATCAGTTTTTTCACCTAATTTATATCTGTGCCCACTTCTAGTATGTAAACGACATAGCAATAAATCTGGGGGAGAAAAAATATCCAAATAAAAATAATGTATACTTAAAGTTGTATACTTGTTTCAAAGAAAAGTTAAAGGTTAATTCCATAGCAGCTCTAAATAACTTTATTAGAGCTTACAAATATGATAAATTCTGAGTAGCTGATTACCTTTCCTGTCAGAGAAATCAGAGTTCCTGTCAGAGTGAAATTCGGTTGTTGAATTTTGTAGAAAAAAGGAAAAAAAAGAGAAAAGAAAGAAAAAAAGAAAAGAAAAGAAAAAAGGAAACAATATGGCGAGAATATTTCAGTTTAAAAAAGTTAGCATCTGCTTGTGAGCTTCTGCTTAACACTAAGCAGACAAGCTTTTTTACAGTTCCTTTGTGATTGCATTTAATGAACTGTAGTTAAAAAGAGTTAAAATACTTAGACTGACCTAACCCAAATCAGATAATTAGAAACTTAAAAATGTATATTTATATTTTTGAAAACTACGATCAGACAAGCACAACAACTAAATATACAGAAAACTCAGACCATGATTAAAAAATGTTACATTTATTTCATTCTTTAAACACAAAATGTGGTTCAGTGTGAGGGATTTCTGTAAAGTCAACGACAACACAAGCCATTGTTTCTGTCTGGTGATTCCGGCGCAGTTAATGCAGCAAGTCAATGACTCAATGCAATCTGCTGGGTTTCCTTAGATTGGAAACTTTTTCAAACTGATTTGCCATGATGTATCTATGATTTGAATTGATTTCTTCATAAAGTGCCTTGAAACGACATCTGTTGTAACTTGGCGCTATAAAAATAAACTGATTCTTGATTCTTGGTTTGTGAAACCTTGACTCTTTGTTTTCACAAAACTGTTGGTAAAATCCTGTATTAAACTGAATCATTTGATTTAGCTCAACTTTATCCATACAATGTCTGAATGTTATCTCTTTGAGACCAAAAGATACTTTACAACAACACAGAAATGTGTTCTCTCTCTTCTTGTAGCCACTCTGTGGGATTTTTTGCAGCTTGTTCTTTGCACATCATCTAGAGTCTAGATTCTAGACAGTTTTTGTATCTGTCTACTATTCAGTAATTTGTAGAAATCTGTATTCTGAATGGTTTCCACACTGATGGTTGTTATGGGAGGGACCTAAGAAGATTTCCTGAGAGTTCTGCAATTCAGCTTCTGTCAAGTAGGAAATGTCTCCCCTTGGCACCTCAACCACTGTACTTAAGGGTAAATTCATTCCTATGATAGGTTGCATAGGAATGTTAAAGGACAATATTCTAAACCAATTAATTTCTTTATGTTTCTTTCTTGATAATTAAAGTAATAGTTTAAAAAGCAGTAAATTCTCCAAAGCTTTTTTATTTGGTTTGTGTATGTGTGTAAACAGTAAATGGCCAAAACTTATGTAGTGCTTTTCTAATAAAACAGCTCAAAGTGCTTCACACTGAAACCACAGATACATACATCGGTACGCAACTTGGGGTAAGGGGCCTTGCCTGTGGGCAAATGTATGTATGACAGGGTCAGCTGTACTTGCAACGTGACGATTGCAAGACAATGTGTCACAGTGTTGCAATTCACTGCAAAACAAAACTTTCACAGTCTTAATCGTTCTAACCAGATACTGGCAGTGGAAATAATGAGATTCTAAATATAGATTTCAAAATATTGATATCAAATAAGTTTATGTCAAAAGACAAGAAACTCATTGCAGCCTTCATCAACATGGTGTAACAAAGATGCTTCATGTTTAATCTTGTTTTCAAATGCAAAAGTGCAAAATGAACTGTCTCAGAGAGGGCAGCAAATTTACTGAGTACAGGCAAATAATCCTGCATTGCTACTTAACCTTAGTTGTCATGCAGATGTCGTCATTTGAAACAGAAAAGTAATATTGTTAAAGGAAGTGTACAACTGTTTGGCTTTAAGGTTAATAGAGGTCTCGTAATTTCCCTTTACTAAATTAAACCTTAATTTAAGCTGATATTCTGATACAAACCTGTCAACAGACTATTTAAATTAAATTAATTTCTGTATCTGCAAACCAGGGCAATTTTCAACACATAAGCAATTACAATGCAACATGTCCGCACGAAAAATCATAACATTCCTTCTTTCAACGGAAAAGGAGCTGGAGGCAAAGGCATCCTAAATAAAATATGCTCCCTCTTTAAATTAATCACACCCTGTACAAAAAAAAATCACTTTTCGATAATTAAAATAAAGAAACAAAGTAAAACAGTTAAGCTGTCAACATCTTTTCTACTTCATTCAGTGCTGTTCCCTATTTCATCTAACAGTAAGTACCAACAAAAATGCTAATGTGCTGAACTGCTGTCACATCTGTTCAAACTGGTATTAAAGATCAAAACCTGGTCTGTAGGTCTACTAAAGAGAGCGCATGCACTCACAAACAGCAACCGTCATCTGAGTGTGAGGTATTTCCCAGTAGGAGAAAAATAATGGTTTGCTGCTTACATTTGCGAGGTTTTGCTTGCTGGACACAGATTTATGGAAATATGTTTAAAGAATGCAGATAACTATGGCTTTCGTATTCCTACTTCACACTAGTGATACTAATTTTAAACATTACTAGTTTGCATTTGGGCCCTAATCCCTTATCTGTGGGAACAGTAGCAGAGGTTTTGTCTCTAAATGAATAAGCTCAATAAACCTGTCACAGCTTAGACTTGTTGACTTTGTATTGACTCGGGTTAAAGAGATCAATCCTTTTTATTAGCTTCTGTTTGGCTTTGCTGTGCCCATACATGATAAAAAAAAAACAGTAAAGCACAATGTCACCTTAAATTATTGTTCTCCCTTTCTACTGATTTAACCTGTAAAAGTAAAGTCTGCTTGGCAGCAACTATTCTTCAATATTATCTTTCAGTTCGTTTGGAACTAGTAGGCTTTGCTTTTTGTAACACTTGCAGATTCAGAACAAATGAACAGCAGAGAAAGATATTCTGATTAAATTCAGTTTTCAAATGATGATTTATGTTATTA
>JAVLVB010000957.1:1818230-1841255 GCA_032876305.1 Orestias chungarensis
TTATATATATATATATATATATATATATATATATATATATATATATATAATTTTTTTTTTTTATTATTATTATTTATTTATTTTTTCAGATTGAGAGACGTAAGTCAAAATGTTTCTAATCGGTTCTTCATTTTTTATTTATTTTTTACAACCTCAGGGAATAATTTGTTAATTTTTTTGAGATGTTGCTGTTTTGGCAGTAATAAAGCCACAGTGTACGTAAACGAAACCAGTTAATCTAAAAAGGTGATTAATCTAATTCTAATATTTGCACTTTTATTCAAAACCTCTTTGATCGTAAATGCATTGAAATGTGTTTTATTTAAGGAACAAAAGGCTACATATGATTCTTAAGAACAAACAAGATTCCCTCTCGTTTGGAGACAGGGGCAAGACAGCTAAAGAAAAGTGACTTAAAAGTAAACAGAGCAACATAGCTCTGTTTAAAAAGTGGTGGAAAGACCTAATTTGAAAAGGCCTTTAAATGGCTATGAATAAACAAATGTTAGACAATTTTTCAATAACGATGGGCAAGTTATTTATAAATGCGAGTGCTTCGAATTGATGTTGCTGTTGGTGGCTCTTCGGGCTATCAAATCATAGAGTGAATTTTATTTTCTCCATGACTGCAGCTAATAAAAATCAGAGCAGAATTTCAGTTGAAAAGAACGACATACAATTTTGTGTCTGTCATTCGTTTACTACAAAATGTATGGATGGATCAAGACAAGAGTTCAGACTCTGGACTGGATCTCTAAAGATAAAAAAAAACAGCACATTAGTAGCACACACAATGTTTGTCAAATTTCAATTTTAGGAGTAACTTTAATGGTTCGGACAAGTGATAAAAAGAAGGTGGTGGATTAGTGCTCGGAGGTTTGATCAGGATGTTAGCTCTTACATTTATAAGGACAGGTGCTTTGTGATCTTTGAGTGGCAGCCGAGCATGTCGAGGCACAGCAGTCTGGGTCGTTCTTCCAGATTAACTTTTTCAGTCTGAGGCCTCAACGATTGATCTATGCCACACCTTGACAAGACATTGGTGAACAGAACGAGAAAGGGAGACTACTTTTATAAATTAGTTTCAAAACAGTGTGTGGGCAAAAACACGCACACACAGACACAGACACACACACACACACACACACACACACACACACACACACACACACACACACACACACACACACACACACACACACACACTGTGGTATTTCTACTCATATAAAGGCTTTGTACTGACTTCCAATCTTTTTACAAAAAGAGGGGGTCCACTACATTAGGAACAAACTTTGACCCCCAATCAGTCCTCAGAAGGTTAGTGAATATGCCAGAGAAGGTCCAAAATGGTACAGCTAAAGAAGTAAACTGTTAAACTTTTTGTGTTATTTTAAATGTATTTATCCAAAATATCAATTCAAATATGCTGACCAATAACCCAAAACCTCTGTGTGAATTATTATACTACTGGTTTATTGTTTTTACAGAAAAATCCTGTCTAAAGTCAGTATGTTCTCCTGGTGAATACGTAGAACTAGAACAGGGCCAGAATACCCCGGCTCTGGCCGTGTTATTTGGTCTTGCTTCAACAGACTGCCCTTAGTTATACGTGTGTGTGGTTGTGTATGTGTGTTTTGGTGTATTAGAGTGGTGATCTGTCAAGTGCACCCTATCTCTCTCTAATTTTCTTTCCCAATACCCAAATAAATAATTATATGAAACAAGTATAGAAGCTTTAAGAAGGCATATGCTGCTTTACATCTGCCATAAAAGTATTACATTTTAGAAAAACAACAGCAGAAAGACTAGACTCGATATAAGGCATTTTTTCATAGATAAACAAGGATTAAATTTAAAAAAAAATCAAACAACTTATTTCATTTATTATTTTTAAAGTATGTCAGTTATGTTCATCATTTAAAAAGGTTATTTGGTAGCCTTGTGTGACCTGTTAAGGAAGTAGTCTTCGTCTTTATTATCTTTGACATTGAAGGGCTATGCTCAAATCACTGTTGTTGCACTCAAGTACAGCAGCATGCTCTGCAAAACAACAGTTTCAAGAAGACAGAAAAACAATCTCTATTCCATCTGAAGTGCTTTAGTGTAATTTAATATAAACTTTTATAAAAAATACAAATGATATGTTTTGTTTATCTAACTGTAAGTGCTCCAACACATCCATTGAAAACATTGCAAAGAGAACAAGATTTGTTTTTTATGGTTCAAACATGGAAGCAGACAGTTTAGACAGGATAAGACACCAGTCCATCGGAGGGACAAAGCAGAAATAATCAACAGTTCACACATATCTAAGGTCAATTTGGAGCCACTCAATAACACTGTAACCTTCTAACACACAAAATTGGAGGTTTGCTTGTATGCAGGAGAAATGTAAATTATCATAAAATAATTAGGAACTAAGACCAGACATTATTCTGTATTTACAAAAAAGAAAATAAATCATTTCATTTCATTATACACACAGGGTCGTTTCCGGAAAGGTTTTCCTCCACTTGAACACATACAAATATGCCGCATACAAAGAGTTGTATTAATTATGCAAAATGCATATGGTTCAATGTGATGCAAAACTAACACCTGTGTCAGGCAATCAGAATTGTTCAAAACATCCATGACTTTCTGTTGGAAATAAAACATGATGCCCCCTGTGCAGCTCAACAAGCAGTTGGATTTGTTAAAAGAGACGAATATCTCTTTTATATCATTCTTTTGAGTTCAACCAAAACAATTACAAAGCATGCCAATGTGATATCAGCAACAAATTATTTATTGCAGGTTTGTAAAGCGATTGATCGCAAAACTGATGTACCAATGTTTACTCAATACTCTCCACTTTGTTTTTATAAAGAATAACTTTTTGTGATGTAAACCTAAGTTTCCATAAGGATTAATGGTCAAACTGCATAGAGCCTTTTTTTGTTTTTCCAGATGTTCGGCTAGAACCAGCAAAAAAACAAAACTCTTTTGCCTTGTAGCACGAATTTTTTTCACTGAGTTTCGTTTTGCTGTCTTGTTTTGCTGTTTTTTGGCAGCGGAAAAGTGCTAAGTAAAGATGATTTGAAAGAAGACAATTGACTGGAAACAGCAGGGTGTGGTGAACTGGATATGACCTGGTGTAAATAAACAAAGGTGCACAAATGCTCAGACTCCAACAAGTCATGCAGCTTTCAGCAGGATTTCATTTTAGATTTATCTCAAACTAGGATCTAAATGTGTTTTTTTTCTGAATATGTAAACATGCTCACTTTCTGTGCTAAAATTTTGCCAAACTAAACTTTTGTCTGGTTTTCTGACTCTTTATTTGTAATTTTCTTAAACTGAATCAATTAGAAATTCATTAGACTCACATAAATTGCTTCAGCAAATGATTTAATTATGTTCTGTAAATGAGGCATGAAACACCTATTAGATGAGATCTTGTCTTATTTTTTTGTTTTTCAATTACTTCAATGATTCAGCTAATTTATTTTGCACTTTCTAAATTAGCTAATGGAGCTAAAAAAATCAGAACATTGCATGCGGTGTCAGGTGAAAGCACAATCTCCAAAGCTGATCTAATTATTGTCCTGTAAAATGTAAATAGGATTACACGGTAGTGGATATGGTGATAACACCAAGATCCCCAGTGGTCAGAGCTCCAGAAAAAACTCATTATTCTCTTACTACAAGATGGATTAATTTCAATCATTATCTTTGTAAAATCTTAATAAAATGGCCCTTTATAATGTGGGCTTGCCTTTCAACATACTCTGATTTAAATTCTTCATACACAGTTTCATAATTTGATTCTGTTCTTCATAAGGCTAGTTGCTGTTAAAGCACTTCATATAAAGATGGAGTCTTAATGTTTCATTTTATTGTAAATCTTTTTAGTACTGATAATAAGGGCAACATTTATATTTCAAACACATCATCCTTGTCCGCATTATTGATGTTGCTGTTCATTAAGCAGGGATAGGAAAGAGAACATTATTACTTGCTTGGACCTGAGTAAATTATATTGGTCTTTGTCCATGTTGCCACTGATCCTATGCTCCACATGATTTACTTCTTAATTGTCAGAAAATGTGACATATAATGCAATCTGCAGAAGACTGATGTTCTGTCTTAATTTTTCCACCTCTTCATGTTTTGACGTTCTTCGTAATCAGCAGGCATTGAACAGCAGTCAGAGCAGAGGCAAGGCTGTCAATCTTTTCCAATTGTGATTTTCTCCTTAACTCCTCAAGTTGATATTTACGCTCCTTTAGGGAATTACAGGTTTGAGGAAAGACGATGCGAGGAAGCTAATAAAAGTATTTGTCATATCAGTAATAGCTCACTATGTCACCATGGCGCCTTGGTTTGAGATTAATGGTAATTCCGACTGCAGAGAAGCAATTTGAGTGTCTGCGTGCAGAGCCGTGCAGATGAGATTCCTTGGAAAGAGCATTAAATAACTGCCACTCAGGTAATTCCTTACAAAAATAATTTAAAATGTGGAAGAGTCTTGCAGTAAATTATACCCTAACGTGCAAAGTTTAGAGACATATATTGTCATCAGCAAAAGTGAAAAAAGTAAAACTATGAATAAATAATCACAAGGCTTCTTCCTTTTAGTAAAAAAGGAAACTATAGATCAAAAGTAGAAGTTGCGAAATTGAATGATCAAATTTACACTATGAAATAAGTAAAAACCCTTTTATTAGGCTTTTATTATACATGGCAATTTGAATAAACTTAATACTAAGTAACACATTGGGACCACAAAGCCTCATAACAGTGTCTGGTTTACAGTAAAACGTCTTGTTTGTTTTTTTTAGTTACCCCATCTGAAAGGTAGAGCAGCAACTACTGACTCAACAACAACCATCTACTTACAAATAACTCAGTCTTTATAATATATGTTTAAAAGGAAATTTACTGAAATACACATGGCAATTATTTATTACATGTTCTATTTGTAGGTCTTTCAATAATGCTCACTATTGTCTACAAGCTTGTCGAGGAAATGCTCCGAGTCAATGACTTGATGCGATCTGTCGTGTTACTTTTGACAGGCAAATTTAAGATCAAAGTAATGATTTAAACATTACTTTTTTTTCTTTTACTGGAATTGGTATCAAGTTAAGATTAGAATACATACCTACCTACCCACCTACTTACCTACCTAACCAACCACCCTTCCAAAGACTGACCTCCCTCCCTCTCTCCCTCAGAAGGCTTTTAAACAAACACATTTTTGTGTAACTACAAATTAGGTCTGAGAATTACAATCTGGTATCATGCATATGTTCCTTTGAGATTAGTGTTCCTATACATGAGCATTTAATAAACTAATTTAACAAACAAACTGGGTTGCAAGTTGAAATCTGAAGAGTTTGAGTGCACCAATCCCTTATTTTAAACTTTCGACATCTCAGGGTGTTTTCTTTATTCCCTATTGTTGATTTGTTTTATGCAAACATCAAAACTTCATTGCCTTACGTTTATCCCAGTTGAGTTGGTTTTGAAAATGCATGTCTTTATCTTACGTTTGCACTCTAAATGCAAATAGTCTTGGGTGTTGGTGAGTGTAGAGCACATCCAAAATTACCTAAATAAAAAATACAGATGACAAAACTAAAGGCTTTACAAGAAATATATTAAGATTAAATGGATAGGTCAAGTATTCTGTAATTTTTTTGATGACTGTAGGTTACAAAGAGGAGCAAGTGGGACTGTTAAAGTTACAAGGTGCAAAGTGAAAGTTAAGAATAATTTATGTTTGGAGTTTTTAAAGAGTAGGAAGAGAGATGTATTTGTTTCAGATTTTTCTGGGGCAGCTGTTGCGGCACCCACAAACCCAGAGACGCATGTGTGAAAGCGAGGAGGTGCCGCCCAGCCGCATGGTTCAGATGCACTTTAAAAGCATACTTGATCAGCAATTCCCTCTGTGTGCCCACACATCCCTATGACTTCAAAAGATGCCTCCTGAAGGTTCGGGGTGAGTAACACAGTCGATAACAAACACAGAGACGCCTCAGCAGAGATTGTTTTCCTTAACATGAGACATCAGATATGTTTTTCATAAACTGACTGCCCTCATGCGGTTGATCCTGTATCAAAGGTAGGGAAGGAATTGTGGTTGTTTTTGTAGACATATGTAACTGCACGCTCATTAATGGACTTTTTGTTTAACCAAAACAATTGATTTCTGACTGATGACTAATCAGTGCTGTTCTGCCAGTGAAAACAACATAATCAGGCCAATTTGGAAAAAAAGCAGACATTTACCTTTAAACCAACTTTATCAATAGAAATGTCTATCTCCTTTTTTCTGTTTTGTGTTTGTTTGATTTGTTTTATTTTTAACAAGAAATGTACAAATTGCACATGGATAATTAGAAATGCTTGTCTCAGTCTACAGGAATATCACAAAGGCTAAACCAAGGTAAATGTATGATGTATCTAAATAATATACTATTATTCACAATTACACTAATCTCAAAAAACATGATAATTACTGAAAAACTGATTTTCATATTATCACAGGTTATCAATTGTTATATATATAAATAAAATTAAAAAAATTTACGTATAGAATGCATTTAAAATTTTTCCATTTTCATTGGATTTTTTAAATAAATTTAGATTAATGAATCACCTTATATGTGCTGCAAATTTCTTACCTAACATTTATTCTACACAAGCTGGACAAGATGGTGTGCACAATTTTAAGCTCTTTGCAGCATGTAGACAAAATGTTATGAAATGGATACTTCAGAGAAAAAAACATTAAGATTTGTGAAGCAATCCTAAATAGGCTGGTTATCCACCTTTAATGTGGATGACTTACAACAAATAAGAAAGGGCTGATATTTTCACCTGTATAGTATAAGACACATTTTAAATGATAAAAAATTATTAATGTTAGATGTTCACACCAATGAGGCGACAAGCAGTTATTAGGCATAGGACCAATGACGTTCAGCCAGATTTTCTTTCAAAAGTTAAGGCATAATTTGAAAACTGCAAATTGTATTTATTTGGGTCTTCATCTGATATCAATAGTTTAGTTGCTGACACATGGCTCTACAGCACATGCAATAAACAGCAATGGTTCCAGGTTGCTGTTTTGTTCTGCACCTAATTTTGTAAAGCAATTTTTGCAGCTCTTGGACAGAGAGTTGTTTCATCAGTGCACAACATCATGGGTGGAACATCATTGGTGCAAAGGACAACCACATAGTGTTGGTTTGTATGACTACAAAGTCCACAAACCTTTGTGAAAGATTTAACTGCATGAAACATTATAACCTAGCTCATGCTTTTTCAAGCTAAAGCAAAATGCTAACATGCATTATTTTTTATTTGTTAATTTATCTATTTTGTTATACAGCTTGAGCTGATTAAACCTGAATCCAGGTCAAGAAACATTTTTATATATAAAGTTTTTCTTGTTAAAGGTGAGTATAAGTGCGCTTTATTTGACTACTTGTTTACATCAGAGCAGCATCGCAATGTTGTTTAAGACAACATTTCTATTGCTTTTTATTCAACCGGTAGTCAATAAAGAATTAGTTCCTCTATGTGTCGCACATGCACCCCGCTACTCACTGCTGAGAATTGGAAGATTAGGCTGCGTTGGCTGTCAGTTATAATGTGTGCATGTGCAGTAAGGCTTAATTTACCCAGTAGTGTCTGACGGCTACCTTTGGGTGCATGCACCTGGGAGCTTTAATGATATTTCCTTTAACAAACTAACATTTTTTCTGTTGAAATTTGTACAACAGAGGCAGCCACCAGATAGAGAGCATAAAATGCTAACATAGAAACACAATCGGACAGGTGACTTTGATTTCGCTGGTACTTTTAAGAAGCCATTAACAGAGTCGCTCTATTAAAACAATCAGTGATGCCATTCCTTATCTAATCAGTGAGCAATAGTCTTCTGATATTTATATACGTTTGGAAAAGGTTCCTATGTGTACTACCTGGACATTTTTTGGAAAGATTGTTTATTTCAGTGTTGATATGTAAACTCTTTAGAGTTACAACTTTTTTCTTATGTCTGCAAAACATTTGTCTCTTCCGTTTGGATATATTCTGCTGCTATCTTGACCTTGCAAATGAGACTCTGCCTTGTGAGATGCATTATTCTCTGTAAAATAAAAAAAATTAATCATATTTCAAAAATTAAACCACAAAACTGATTGCGCCTCATAATTCTCTCATTCATAGCACAAAGTCTCCCATTCCATGCATTTTCTCTCTCAGATAATCTTTGTTCCAGTGGACCACATCAGTGAGGCGCTAAATGGTAAGAAATTACGTCATTATTTATGAATAGAGATGCATGAATGAGCTGTGATTGAATACTAATGGTCATTCAAACAGGTTTTCTCAAGCCTCCACTTTCCAAGTTACTAGCCCTTTCTTTTTTTCTCCTTATTGTTTTATAAGTGTTTAACTGTAATGAATACAGATGCAGCTGAATTCACTTAATCTGCTACATTTTATCTGGTGGTTGGAAAGGAAACAATTTATTTTTTTATCTTGTTTGAATTTTTTTTTTCTTGCACTGGATAAAGTAACTTTTACTGAGTTTCAAGGCTCAGTTAGTCTCGTCACCCAAAATATCCACTACTGTAGATCACAGGCTAATAAAGTTACATTTTAGTATGTAATCCACACACTTAATAAGAGTTGTTATTTTTCTCATTTTGCTCTGTTGCAGAGGGCAAACATTTATTTTGTTGTTGTTGTTGTTGCAAATTATAACTCTAAGTAAAGGTTGTTGCAGCTAAACTTTGTATTTATCAAAGCTTCAACTCTAATTAGCTCTGATGGCCTCCGGCGGTAAGAGGTACCAAGACACTGCCAGATCGATTCTTGTTTATTTGTAAATGGAGTCTCCTGATACCAGACTTTGTATTTTTTCTAGAATATTCTGCAGGTACCTAATAGTACTGAGATCAGGAGACTTTGGAAGTCAAGTAAACAAAAGGAACTTTTTTCCTAAACCATTCCACAGCATTCAGTTTTATTCAAGGAGGCAGAGTAGTATCCTGAAGGAAAACTCCATCAATTATTTATCAAATTAAGTGTCTGTTTGCAGTTTCATGTAAAAGTAAATTTTCTCCTTGCTTTTCTCTTCAGGTCAGTAAAAATGTTTTTATGCAGCATAAGTATATGACTAAATGGGATTCATTTTTGATCACAAAAACCGGCAAACCTCAATTTATCAAGCTAATACTGCTGTGGTAATAATAATAATGGCCTAAAAGATGTAAATAATAACTAAAATATTTTCTAACTTTTTTAGGCAGAACTGATTAATTAATGGGGTTTTACATTGACACTGATTCTCTGCGATGAGCAGAGAAAAAGCCATCCGTTACAATGTTTCTAAATCTGATTAAATGCATGTCAGTTAAAAAGAAATCAATATTTTACTGCCTGTTTGTGTCAAATTTATAGTTTTTCTTTCCCTCTTTAACAAATATGCTTCGAGTCGGTTCTTTCTTTTATACGTTTTATACTTTAGTTGTAAACATGGTTATTGTAAATTATTGTAAAATGTCAGCTAGGTATTATGTTTGTGCTGAAATGTATAACATTTAACATTCCTTTTGTTGCCTTTACTTTACCAGGGAAATATTTTGCTGTGTTGACATTTCGGAGAGCTATTTAAATTCAAATGAGAAGAATTCAGCAGATAAGTAGGTTTGATTCTAATAAACTTAAAATACTTTCTAACATGCATTGCATTAAACATAGGATGTGAGAGTTTTCTTCCCTTTGATCTCATGACATTCAGTCGGAAATTGAGTTTTTCATAGGTGCATGATCTTTACTTTTAAGGACACTCACTGTTGTATGACTGCAGCTCACTTATTTCAGAAATAGTGTAAACCTGGCTATTTCACAATCCTCAAATATGGTCCTAATTATTCATACGCCCAGACAGATTTAGGGTTAAAGTAATCTTGTTATTTTACTGGCATTCTGGAAAGTAATTCAGGGTGGCTCAACAATCGTCCTGAATTACATTTTATGAGAGTTTGTGGAGGGAGTTAAAGATCTGGACGATGGTTCTGATTATTTAAAAAAAAAGATAAATAAATAGAAAAAGAAAAGGAAAAAGAAAATAATTTCATTGATTACAGAGATAAACACTTTTTCCAACTTTTATATGTAACCGAAATTAAAGCAGCTAATCTTTTTCCAGGAGTGATACTTCTTTATACATAGTTTGGTTATTCCTGTCTCAAAAACAAAGTTCTGGTTCAATTAAAATTATTATAAATGAAAATCCGATGGGGTATGAATATTTCGTTGTTCAGTTGTAGGACACAGATGATCGTTTGGAAATCCATGCCTTACACGCAGAATGTCAAAACTAAAGAACTGTGAAGCCTAAAACTAATGTCATCCTCAGGCAATGAAGCCACAACTTGCAGCAACAGATGAGTAATTCCACAGTTTGTGAGAGAAGTGAAAACCGTGACAAGTTTCTTGGTGAGTCCTTAGCAATGATCGAGATACGGAAGTATATACATTATGAAGTTATGAATGTTTAATTGTTGCGACTAGATTGGAAAGCATGGGTCAAACAAATGCCAGAGACATAAATGGTTTTCCTGCTAGTTCTTAAACAGGGAGATAACATGATGTGCAACATATTAAAAAAAAGCGGATAAAGAAATACTTTAATGCATAGCAATTGACCACACAGGACAAAAGCAATGGTAAACATATTTTGCATTCAGTCAGTCTGACAACAAAATAAATATTTCATGTATATATGCCTAGTAAAATATAGTTGTGTTTTAATATAGACAAAAAAAGTCTAGGGACCTTAATAATTCATAACTTATACCATATGTTTAAATAACCAATCAGCCTGATGAGCAATTTTTTGTTGTTTTTACATCAGTCTCTCAGGTTTAACAGAAACTTTGAGACAAACATGCTTAATGGTGTATCAGGTTAAATAAATCCTCATCAGGCATTTGTAGTTTTGGCTGTGGTTGCAAAAAAAAAAAACTTGGCAGATTTATGATCTCACTAACTCATGAACATCTTGGTTATCAACAGTTTTATAGGAGGCTGTTAGATTACGAAATGTGTTTTATTCACTGCTATGCGGGGAAACCTTTCTGTGTTAATCTGAAGTTCTGAACAGAAGGCGCAGTTCGTCATTTCCTCTTCACAGGTGAGATCTTCATGTCTTTTCTTGTTGTCTGTCTTTGCAGGGTCACATCCTCATCCTCTCCTGTCTGTTGCTTGGCAAAGTTGACGAACACCTGAACAACGTAGCACAGATTTGCTAAATACTATTTTGGGGTGTAATATAAGTATTGTTGTCTGAGTTTACATGTGCCCTGCTTCTTAAAGAAAGTGAAGTATTGAAGACCAAAAGCACACATCCCTTTTAAATAGCATAAAAGTCTACAGGCACAATTTCTAAAGGATATAAAAGAAGAATTCCTTTGCACAATTATGCTTATTGCCATTTTAGGAATATATAAGTGGTCTGTCAGGTTTTCCTTTTGAACAGCATTTCTTATAAACTCAAGACAATATCAGCTGTTTTTTCAAAGATATGTGGTTTTTTTAAATTGTGTTTTATTTGTTTTGACTGTCACATCTTGTCGTTACCTGGTCCAGTGTTGTCTGGGAAACAGAATAGTCTTCGATGCAGAGCCTGTCTTTATTGGCCACCACCAGCTGGAATATCTTCGCCAGGGAGGATGAGGCAATTTCATACTGCAGCGTGTTGTAGTGCTTCTCCCGCTGAACACAGCCGGGGAAGGAGCTCTCCATAAAGCTCTCCAAAGGCTCTAGCTCCGGAGATAAACCTGCTTTAGCGGCCTTGATTTTCATCGTCACAACGTAGCCGTCACCAAATCTTGAAACAAACGGAAACAAGACACAGGCATATTGCATATTAACGATGGAAAAAATATATATGTTTGAATGTTAGGTTAGATTTACAAACACAAAATTAACCCCCTATTTATCCGTTAAATAAGAAACAAAGTCTTACTTGTATTTGAGGTGCTGAATGGTGCCCAGACACTTGAAGGTTCCATTCACCATGATAGCCAGTCGGGTGCATAAAGCTTCACACTCCTCCATACTGGTGGAAAACAACAGGAATCCGTCTTTATTTTTACGGCTTCCATTTTATTTCAGTGGCCAATGGCTTAAACTCTATCAGATTTACAGTGCCTGTAAAAATATTTATGCCACTAATAACATGCGAACTCTAATGCATCATGTTAGAGTTTTATGTAAAAGAATTACAGAAAGTAGTAAAACATTTTTTGGAAATGGAAGAAAAATTTGCAACACTTATAATAAAAAAATCTTAAACAGTGTGGCTGTATTCAGGCTCTCTGAACTAAAACAATATAGAACAGCCATCACGGCTGCTGCATGTCTTTTGGGTTATGACTCTACAAGCTTTTCACATCTACAGACTAGATTTAAGATTTTAGTCCATTTGTTTAGGTTAGATTGGATATAGACATCAGTAAACATCAGTTTTAAACTCTTTTCACAGTATCTCAATTATTTTAGATCTGGATTTTGACTGGTCCAACCTATAGGAAGAATAATCTTAGATTTAATCAGAACTACAGTACCTCTGACTGTGTCTCATATATTTTGTAGCCTCTAAAAGGTTTTTCTTCCAGTACTAAGTGTATTCATCTTGCCAAACAAAATTTTATAACCTAGCCGTGCTTGAAAATTCACAAGAATTGTATTACTGACCAGTCTACTGTCTAATCTGATCTTCATAATGTTGTATTTAACCAACAATTCTCTGAGACTTGCATAGATTTACAGGTGCATCTCCACATATTTAAACATATATTAAACATTCTGTGACTCAATTCACTATGTGAAACATTATAGATATTTACCAATAGACGGTTTGTTAATTGTGATGATTTTCAAAATATTAGCAATACTAGTAATACTAGTAAACCTAACAACTGATTTAGTAGAACATTAGAATATCACTTCAGAACAGTTAAAGACAACATTCTTAATAAATAAACGTTGAACTAATTAAAAGTAGGGGTATTTTCTGGTTAAAGGTTTTTATTTTCAAAGTTACTGTATACCATGTAACAACGATCAATTGAACATCAATTCCAATATACTAGGTTATTTTTGTATATTGCAAATAAATAACTTACAAATAACTTAGTGAGTTCTGGAACCAGTTAAATTATAGGTGTCGTTATAGGTAAACTTTTCAGATTTTTATTTAGTTTTTTACAGATTATCTCCAAATCATGGAAAGCTTTGTTGTTGCAACATAAAAACATAATATTGTAACGTTTTTTTCAATAGTTTTTAGAAAAATTATACCTGTGTTTGGTTGGCCGCCGACATACATTGATGAAAAACGAATTCATTTTATCAGAAGTTTTCAAACCTGTGTGACGTTAGCACCACAGCCCTGCCGTCCTGAATCACACTCATAATAGCATTCCATAGAAACCGCCGAGAGTGTGGATCCATCCCAGTTGTCGGCTCATCCTGAAAAAAATAAAACAGTTACAGAACAAACTGCTGTCAGTGAGCACACAACGCCACACAAAAAGAGGCTGAGTCCTTATCTCAATCAGCATATGGAAAAAAATCACAGATTTATGCCAGTTTGAGTTGAACTGCACTGTTTTCTTGCCAACATATAAAACATTCCAGACCATGCCTGACTGAACCCATATGCCTCACCATATGGAACCATAGACAGTTTCATTGACAAATTCCTGCATAAAGTCTAAAAAAACAAACACAAAATGTAGCATTGGCTCTCTTACCAGCAGGACCAGTGCAGGGCAGCCAATCATTGCAATTGCAGTGGACAGTTTACGTTTGTTGCCTCCACTGTAAGTTCCTGCACTGCAGCCAGCATATTCTACCAGGCCCAACTTCTGGATACCCCACTCTGCCACCTGCAGAAGGAACAATGCGCTCAGAGGCCCCCTACATTCCAGCACTGACTGATATTTTGTTAAAAAAAAGGCATTATTATAACACAAAACCAAAAAGGGGAGGAAGATTAAACAAACATGAAGAGAAGATCTGTTTAGTCTTTTTTCATATGTTTAGCAGAGTGGGACATCTTTTAGGTGCTTCAGTATATGAAACAGCTGGAGGCCCACTTACTCTGGGGATCTCTGATTCAGGCACCCCCCTGAGACGGGCGTAGAGGTATAGATGCTCCCTGCCGGTAAGAAGCTCATCAATGGCATCAAACTGGGGGCAGTACCCCATGTTTTGGTGAACATCAAGTATCTCTGTCAGGATGCTGCAAATGAAGACACAATATGATGCTTGTTGTACAGCTCAAGCAAAAATAATACAAAACATCCTTAGGCGGCATTAGACCTGTAAAGTTACAGTACTAGGTGAATTAATACGTTAAGAAATTTGTCAAAACAGTTATCAGATTTGTGGCCTAAAAACGTACTTTTCTCAATTCTGATTAGCATATACAGTATTTACTTTATTATGCAGACTTGGTTTAGTTTAATTGTTAGACAGTGTTATCACACAGATCGTGTGAGGGACTGTCCATCAACTCTCACTAGTTTTCGTGTTCCTGCATATAAAAAGCATCCTAAAACATGATACTAAAACCAAGTTGTGTTTTACTTTGGGGAATGACTTCCACTAAGCTTTACCTCTTTCCACATATTCGCTACATGCACCAAATAGTATTTTACAAAGTAAAGAGGGTGATTTTTGGGCTTTTTTTTTTTTTTTTGGGCTGTTTAGTCTCTCATAAAAGGCCGTATTTGGTACAGAGTTAAAGGCTGTCGTGTCAACAGCTTCTCCATCCCAAGCTGTGGATCTCTGCAGTTTTCCTCAGAGTTAATATGTGCCCATCATCTCTTTCGATAAGTAATGTTTCCTTTGTCTGGCTTGCCAGTTTAGGTGGAAAGCCATGTCTTGGTAGGGATTTAGTTTTACCATGCTTTTTTTTTTTCATTTTCAGAGGATTGACTGAACGGAACTTTGTGAGCTAGTTAAATGTTGGTACATTGTTTTACAACCTAACTGATTTAAACTTAACTTCAACAATTTTCCTGACATGTTTGCTGTGTTTCGTCTACTTGCTATGGTCTTTATGATGCTGTTTGCTCATTAACATTCTCTAACCGACCTCTGAATCCTTCAGAAAACAGATACATTTATAATGCGATTGAGTACCACAGAGACACTCTTGTTACTAATTAGCTCATTTTGAAGGCAATTGCTTGCAATAAAAGTTATTGAATTTATTGGTGTCAGAGTAAAGCTAAAACACTTTTGTGGTACAGTTGGAATGAATTTACTTAGAAGGTACTGGATCTTGTCTTAACAACAGCTTTGTATAGTGTTAATTGAGAACAGAAACAACTTTTTTACTATATAAATAAGCTCCACCGACCTGTAACCAGCCACAGTAGCCTCGCCAAAACTGACATCAGTGTCCCCTGTCAACATTTTGAAAGTTGTCGTTTTCCCAGCTCCATTAACTCCCAGAAGACCGAAACACTAACAAAAAACAATAGGACATCACTAAAAAATAAAAAGTGCAAATAATGTAATAAAGTTAAACTATAATGTGTCTCTCATCAGCTCAACCCAGCATGTTAGCAGCTACTTTTTTGTGCTTGTAATAAGCAAATTGCTCACAATAACAAGTTAATTTCTGAAAGCTGTTTTAATGTGTGTTCTGATGAGATATCCATACCAGTGCTTTAGGTGTAAAAAAAAAATAGGTGCCAGTACTCCCCTTAAGATATAAATTTTAATATTGCTTCTGTCGTTATTCTGACAATAAACTCACGTAAACTGTTTTGATAACCCTAACTTATCACCGGAAAAATTTTGGAAAGATTTAATTACAAAGCAAGTTAAAAGCGAGAATGTGTTCAATCCATATGGTGGGGGAATATACCTACATGTAAGCTATTTATGACTGTAAATATATGAATAGCTGCTATATAAGCTAATAAAATGTATTGACTCCTCAACAGTGCACAGAACTGTCTAGTTTTAGCTGTTTTAATTAAGAAATATAACGCGCTGACTCATGTTTATTCACAAGCAGACATGACAAGAAAAAGGTAGAAATGGATCTTTGCATAGATGAACTTGGTGACTTCACCTCGCCTGCAGGGACTCGCGCACAAATCCGGTCCACAGCTGCCCTCTTTCTGCCCACGTACGTCTGTGCAGAGAAATTACAATGACTCGCTTTATTGGAGCCGTGCCGAAGCAATAAAAACACAAATGTTGATCGTTTGAAAAACCACCAAATTAATGTAACATCTTCTGACTGTAGAATTGGTCTGAATGGTAAATTAGGATTCGGTTTAGCTTGATACAAAGAAGACAAGAATTATTTTATCTGTAATCTATTATCTATACTTCAAGAAAATAATTATGTCAATTTAAAACCACGCAAGCAGTAAAAATGATATATTCTGAGGAAAAACAGCATGATATGATCCAATTTCACCAAACTATTTTACATAAGATCAATTTTTTTATATAAATTAATAATAATTGTGTACAGCTTATAAAAGAATTCATCTATTCACAAAACTGCTGGAACTATTCAAGAAATTTATTTGACAACTTTCAAAACAATGTGCTGGATTATTCATTGTTACACATCTCAAAAACCTTTTTTTGATAATGTTTCTTTAAATGAGACGTGAGAGGATATGTTGGGGTGACTTTTCTCCAGGAAAAGGTATCACTGAGCAACACAGTGCTGCCAGTTTTAAATGTTATCCAGCCCATCATCCATCAGCTGTCTGATAACAAGCAACTAAACTATCATAATTATTGCTAGAAAGGCAAATCCAGCTGCTTGCAAATACTGAATACAGATCTATTAAAATGGATGGAAAACAAAATAGCACCTCTCATTGTTCCTGTCACATATGTCTATGAATACAGATGTACAGTTAGTAGACAGATTTTTCATCTACCCTAGTTACCAGAGGCTTTGTAAATGTATCTTTAAAGGTTCAGTAAAAAATTTCACATTAACTTTTTGAAAACCCTTTTTGAAATACATATAAATGCAAACAATCAGACTGAAGTAAAGTCAGAGTTGTCATTCAGTGGAGGATTAGGATTACAGATCAGCTACTATGTTTGTTTTCAACGGGGTCTTTAGAGGAACTCTATGGTTTAGGAACTTGAGTTTGGCAGGTGGACTCTGTGCTGCACTCCCCAAATCATCTGTGAACAATTTAGTGTTGTATTTAGCAGCTTTGTGCTTCTTATGGAGCTGTCAGGGACCATTGTTACTTTTTGGTCAAGAACCGCGGACAGATAGGAGTTTATTATGTGTCAAAATAACGCGATTCCAGGAAGGAAGCTGTTTTCAGCAGAATATGCTATCATAACACCTGTTTAACGAATGTTTCATCGTTAGTGAACAGTTACTATTCTCTACGCTAAGACACATGAGAATTGGTTATATCTTGATGAAGATGATATTTTTACTTTTGAAAGATCTCTGATCTGCAGGATGTCCTTCTTGCTTCCTCCCTCATATATCCTCTGCCTCTCTTCTGCAACATCATCATCCTCATCATGTTTCACAGTCTGCTTATGGTCTGGTAACCTGAGAAATAAAGAAAAGAGTCAGATAAGACTCAAATATACTTTCATTCAGTGTATAAAATTTTGGTTGTGTGTGTTTACCAAAGACTTACCAATGATCCAAGAAGAACCGATACTGGATCAGAATATTAAGAGTAAAGTACACAAAGCCTTCTATTAGCATAAAAAATATATTTTTTCCCACAAAGTCCCAACGAAAAGGATCCATCGTGTACTCTTCACCTGTAAAAAAAGACACACACACACACACACAAATATATATATATATATATATATATATATATATATATATATATATCAATGAAAATCCAGCTGTTCTGTTGTTAAAGAACAAACATGCTCATTAATGGACTACGAAACATGGCAGAGAAGTGAGGCATAACGCTGTGAACAAGCTTATAGCTGATTTAGATACTAATCTTTAAAAACAGGTTGTGAATTACAGCAAATGTTTCAATATATAGCCATTTCCCTAATCTATCAGGCCAAGCAAGAGCATTAATCAGAAAACCGTTTATAAGCACATAGTAAACCCTGGAGCAGATGAAAAAAACAAACAAAAACCTGCAGACGAGACAGAATCTATTTCTTTTTCGTCACTACACAACTTAAGCCTTTACAGAAGAGTGACAATCGAAAAGTGGCTTTATTAAAAGGAAGCCACAAGAAGTCCCGTTTTGGAATAGGGGGCAAGCCATGTAGAAATATTTGGCTGAAAATCTGCTGATACGCTGATCTGCATGACAAATGCATTAGTAGTTAAAACTAATGGAGGCTCCTTGAAATGCTGTTGGAGGTTCACTTTCTACCAGGAAACTAGTCTAAATTTTAGACTGCCAACAAATAAAGTATACTCTTATTCATAGATCCGCTGCATCAAATCTGCCTAATTTAAAGTACGTTGGGTAGGGCAACGGGTTCAGTTTGTAAAACGTCTTTCCACCTTGTAATTATGCACTACTTTGTGTGGTTCACATAAAATACATTGAGGTGTGTGAATAAGAATGTTTCAAAAATATTTCTGCATCTTCGTTGTCAACTATTTTAACAAGTAAAACAGTATGTGATGCTTACCAAACCTGGCATAGACATCGGTAACAGCCTGATTCATGGCCATATCTATCAGTCCTCGCCCCAGGCAGAAGTGAGGAAACACTAGCAGCAGTTTCTTCAGCCACTCGTTAAACATCAAGAGAGACTGAAAGCACAAAAACGATTCCCAGCAGAAGCAATGCATAAATACATCTAATGACATGTAAACAAAGCTCTGTGGCAAATGTTTGCTTAGTATGTAAAAATTGGTTATAAAATATCACATGATACTTCTATGCTTAGGATTTAACTTTGACGTGACTCAACAAAAAAAGTTAGAATATTTTCAAGTAAGAATTTGTTAACATTGTCATATTTTTTTATTTACAAAAAGTTTTTTAAGTTGAGGTCATTTCTCTAACTGAGCAAAAAAAACAAAAAACATCAACGAATATAAAATATGGCTCAGTCTACCTACAGTGCATCTCTCATGATTCATCTGTGGTGAGAAAAATGGTGCACAGATGTTGACAGCGGATGAACATCTGCTTGACGTTATAATAGTAGATGACAAAGAGAGTTCAGTCTGTATGCTCTTTTCTTTCCAACTTTAATTTTACCCACTCCGCATTGACAGAATAACAGCCGGTTGCATATCCTTGTCCTCAATACTCATATATAAATTGTTTTTCATATAAAATGGTAAAAATTAAAGTCTTTAGCACGTAGCCTTGAATATTCATGCATCATTATTATGTTTTTCACATTGTTCACTAAAACCCACAGTTTCCTCTTTGACACATGCTAATACAAGTTTGAGTCCAACCTTAATTAGAATCTTCTTGTCCCCCTTTAGCATTTCCTCTTTCCTGTTTATCACACACTTCTCTGCCCTCCAGGCCTAAAAGCAGACTTGAGACTGCATCTGCTTTAATGGATTTATGTTATGTACAACTGAGGGTAGCCAGACATTCAGAAAAAATAGCTTTTTTTTTAATTAATTGTTTTATAATTCATGTCTTATAGCCATGGGCAACATGGGCCAACAGTAATTGGAGGAATTTGCATTATTGCGCTATATTGCTGAATGACAGATTGTTTCAAGTGTTGATTTAAAATATTCTGAACCATAATTAGCTTTCTTATCATTGTAAAATGTAAGTATGATATGCAGTCACATGCAAAACAACCTCTTACTATTATTGTAAAATATTACACTGATGAAGCATACCAACATCTTTTTAAAGCAATGTCTTGTTTTATAGGGAATATATCAATACTAAGAAACAATGTTTCGCATTGACCTTTACAATAATCAATTAGTTAACCAAAGTGATTTACATTGGTTAAAATAAAGTAAAACATATAATACACATGACAATATCAAAAGGTAAAAAAGCCATGTTAACCATCTATGACTTGAGTCTCTATTAATGAAGCACCAAGTCAGAGATCAGTTTTATTTCAGCCAGGAGTTTATTCTATAGTCTAAGATCTGCCACAGAGAACTCTCGATCACTTCATTCCTTATATCTATATCTGACAATGATCAAACAAGTGGCAGCAAGTAAAGAAAGAAAAGCACAGATCCATAAATGTGGCTTTGTGGTCGCAACAATAAGAAGGGTTAGTGGAAGAGGAAAGGATACCAATCATTACAGACCTTACAATGTTATTGTGGACTTTTATGTGTACAGTCTGAGGGCCGTGACAAGGTAGAACCAAACAGACAATAAAACCAAACTGAAACTTTTCCAAGATAACACTAGTTTCTGAAAAAGGCTGTGTGTTATGATTCCTGCTGCTGCTACTGTTAATATCCTCTGATCCACGTGGATCCTGCCAGTCGGGAGCTGATCAGCCTCATGTCATGCGCCCGTTTCAATGGCTTTATTTACAGCTCTTTGGCAGGTAGACAGTCTCTGATTTTTACAAGCCCTAGTTTTAGTAAATGTATATCGTTACTAACTTGTATATCGTTACTAGCCTGCATGCCTGATATGTACCTTTTTTTACATCACACTGTCCCGCCTTACCCCATGTCTGATACCTCACCACTTTCTGATTTCCGGACAATGAACCTGTTTCTGCCTTCCGACGACTGCCTCTTGTGTTGTCCTGGATCTGTAATCCTATATATATCTCTGCCTATCTGACCCTGATTATTTCCTGTCCCACAGATCTTTTTACCTGTTTTTTTGTTGTTTTTTTCTAGGGTTCTAGGAGTTTGGCAACTTAGTTTTGTTTTCTTTAGTTTGTCTAAAGGAGTAACCTGTAGAAATCTATTGCAAGCTCAGACCCCCATCCATATTATGGTCTTATACAAAATTGATTGGATAACAACAGTAGTGTGAGGTGATAGCATAATGCTGAAGGTGTTTCTATGTCCAGCTGTACTGCTACACTGCACAGGGTTTAAAATGTCATTGATGTTTATTGTGAGTCTACCAAAACAAAAAATAACAGTTCAAGTAAATGATTAAAATCCCAACCATGGCATACTGCAAAAGTCCCCAATCATTGTTGATCTAAAATGCAACTGCACTGGGTAGCTCTTCACAGGACTACTGTGTCAGTTTGTAAGTTTTTGTTTCAAAGTTTCCCCCTCTTACTCAGTTACTAATTTATTACTGTTAAAAAAAAATTCTTGCCACATATCCATTTACTTCTGGTGAAAATTGTAGATGTAGCATATTTAGTTATTTTGTTGAAGTAAATCTTCTTCACACAGCTTAAAAATAAACAATATACTTTGCCTAAGCCTGAAACATTTGGGAACAGGTAGATTTTCATTTTGAGTATCCTCCCATGTTGACACGTCCTTACCCGATTATTTTCGAAGAGTTCCAGGATGAACGTAATGGCACTGCTGTTGATCCCGATAAACAGATTGATGCAGGACAACGAGACGTATGCAGAACTAGGTATATTAAATACGTAGGACATGGGGTACATCATGGGTGTCACTGACCACCTGAAAGCAGTAGAGTTAGAAGATTTTGATAATAATCGGGCAAATATCATATTATAAAGCCTAACAATTACTGTTGAAAAGTCTGAAACAAATATGTATCTTAGTGACGACACAAAATAAGGATGTAAAGTAGTAAGCACTTTTGCTACAAAGATGGTTTATGCATTGTCTCTTCAGCTTAACTTTGTTATGTTACAGATTGTTCTGTTGTTGGAGCCCTTTCAAATCCCATCCATGTGTGATGATTTGATCGCATTATAACTTTTTTTGCAAGTAATGACAGCTTTTGCAGCTGCTATGTGTTTTTTTCTGCCATAACCTTTCATATTTTCTTTCAATTTCAGCGATGGTTGTAAAAAATCATTTACATAGCTACATAGAAATCAGCCGCTTACCCGTAAAGAAGAAGAAGAGCTATTAATGCTGGGAGGTTAGTTGTTGATGTGTAACACTTTTTATCAAATGCCAGGAAAATGCCAACAACCATTGCGGTGCTGAGAAAGTAGTTAATCTGAGGGAGAAATTAATGTTGAGATTTTAAAAAAATTACAGTAACAAAGAAACTAATTACATTCAATTATACTATGACAATGTACCGTTTAAGATTCAACTTTCTATAAAGATGCAAAATTTCTTATTGATTTAATACATTAATATATATTAAAAGGCAGATATGAGAAGTTGTTGTATTTATGGACCCTAATCTTACTCACCATATCCCAGAAGAAGTTGGCCACCCAGTACACAAACGGACTCACGCCACTGACGAATTGCAGGTGCTTGGCTTTGGTCACTCGCTCCTGAATAAGGTAAAGGACGAAGCTCGCAGGGATGAAGGACATGGCGAAAATGACACAGATCGCTACAACGGCATCCACTGAAGTGGTCAACCTGCAGGTAAAAAAGCGGTCAATTAAAAATCAGTAGGATAAATTTTGTCTGAATTTTTTTTTAATGCCTAGAACATTTTGGCTGTCAGAAAAACTATTGCCATTGATGACAATTAAAGCTACTGCAGTAATTTTTATATAGGCACCAATTATTTGCATGTCTGCTAAAATCTATAAAATACCATTATTGTTTAATAATAAATGACAATAATAATAAAATTGTTATTGTCATTATGAAAAGTTTGTTAATTTTAAGTTTATAAGTTGAGTAAAATGTTTTTTTGTTAAGACATCATTTCTTGCTTCTCTGGAATAGAACTTTTGGTACAATGAGCAGTTTCCTTTAGCCACTCTTTAAAGCGACAAAGAAACATGGGATTCTAATGAGACACATGTGCACATGTACAATACATGACTCTTTATAAGTTAGAAAATTATTACCATAAAACAGCCATATTTCCAAAAAGTATCTAGATTTACCAATATATG
>JAVLVB010000957.1:1841355-1880091 GCA_032876305.1 Orestias chungarensis
ATATATATATATATATATATATATATATATATATATATATATATATATATATATATATATATATATATATATATATATATATATATATATATATATATATATATATATATATATATATATATATATATATATAAATAACTGCAGCTAAAAAGTGGCATCTGTTGGTCATTCTGTCTTCATAACAACCACTGGAGATTACATACTACCTTTTTAAATTAAGGGCACAAGGCATGGTCTCCTGATAGTCTTGTCTTGTACACTCTACTATCACAGACAGACCCAAATGTGGAGTCTGCTAAACATAACTGGGACTTTAGTCAGATGAAAATAAAATTGGCCCTTTTGGATATGAACCTTCTATGCTGGTTCGATGTGAAACGAAAGATGATCAGAATCTGTGCTGATGTGTGCCTATTTCGACTCCCCTTGACTACAATTAAAATTTGTTTTATCATTAACTTTTGAAAATGAATGAATGACATAAAGATTTGGTGGAAAAAGAACTCTGAGCAATCAGAAGAAACCCTTTGAGGAATGGTCTTTCTTTGTGTGCTTTAATCTTATGAAATGTTATACAGGTATCTCCCCAACTTAAAAAAACACAACCAGCCATTCAGTAATGTTTTAGTTTTTGATTATTCGACAGTGAAATTGCAATTAAAAGAAAACTATAAAACATAAAAGAAAACTAAAAACAAGTTTTAGGCTAAATCTTAAAAAAAAAAGAAAAGAAAAAAAAAAAAGGTTTTGCTCACACAGTGACTTCAGAAAGCTGCTCTTTTGTGAGATTTAGAGGGTGGTTTATGGCGGTGATCCCATACTCAAAAGGTTTTGCAAATGAAGGGAGAAAGGCTCGCAGAATGGCGTTGTTGGCCACGTTCATGAAGGCCACCATGGCATGCCAGCCTTTATTATTATACCATACCTGAAAGAGGACCGGAAAGGTAATTCAAGCATTATTTCAACTTTAAATAATATTTATAAGCTAACTGAAAAGAAGCTTTCCAAAACTTACCTTGACGTTAAACTCACTCTCCATGAAGTGTAAAAACGTACCAATCTCTCTCAGAGTTAGTCTGCAGTAGTGACCCTGTGAACATGGAAAATGAAATAAGTTGATTGGATCAGTTCTACATTCAGACACGAAGGTTAAGCATTTGAAAGAATTACCCCCGTTATGTTTAACATCCTTCCCAATTGATTCAAAACGTTCTGGATGTCTTTAGGGTCCACATCTAAGATGGGAAGTTGACCTCCTACGGAGAGTCCTCCGTACCTGGTGACAAAAAGATTTGTACGTAAAAAAAAAATAGAGGGAAACTCATACTACCACATACAGAGTGAGACTAGAAGAAATAAAACTACCTTTGTTCATTTACCCAGTATTTGCTCTTTAAGCTGCAAAATAAATGTGTATAAAAACAAACTGTGTTAGCTAAGTACTCAAAACTGGGTTTTGCATTGCACTTATTTAGAATATTTTTCTCCAATTTATTAGTCTATCCTGCCTGGTTCTGATGAGACTTGGATAGGTTTTAACCAGATAATCAGAAATGTTCCGGTCGGTCAGATCCAGCATCCAGTCTCCCGTGGCCTCCACCCGCTGTCGAGGGGCTAAGCCTCCTGCCCCGGCGGGACAAATGGGCATCATTGTCAGCTTATTGCTGGTGCTACACTGGCAGGAAGGTGACGGGTTGCGCTGGTTCCATTCAGGACTCTGTAGGATGTTCTGGACCACTGGGGAGACACCAGGTTGCTCCCAATCTGAGGCACTGGTGTTGCACGTCATCCTTGGCCAAAAACGGACAGAGAGGTCATACAAAATGACATTTGCTGCATTTGTGCTTTTGTTAATTTAATTTATTTTAGATTATTTCCTTTAAAATTTTTCCCAGCATCCCAGATTCAATGAGGGCAGGTTTGCAAATTATATTTCTGCACAAATGCTGCATAAATAAACAAAGATTACGCAATATTTGTAAAAGCATTGCATCAGTGGTGAAAGATATGTCCCAGCTGTATATTTTTTGCCTTTATACTCACTCTGACAGTTCTCCGTGCATGCATCGTGTACCAAGGCCCGGCAGGTTTAGCAAGCGATCTGTGAAGTGTTTCATCCTGGGGTCAAATGGACGCTCATTGCTAAAATGATGGTAAACATAAAAGAAATGAAACATTACTGTAACCGAGCCCTTTCAATAGTAGCACTTTTAATTGTATGCATACTATTGGGTTTTTTTTCATATTTGTTACGCTACTCAAAACTCTATTTAGATCTTTTATCATAGATCAACATAAAATACAGTTTAATGGTGAAATGTGAAGAAAAATGATGGCCATTATTTTCTATCAATATTATAAATAAATACCCCATTAAACCCACATATATCACCCAACTTCTCAACAATGTCCACCAGTGGGATATGTAGTTTCAGCATAAATCCAGCTGCCCTGTAAATGCTTCAGATGTTTGTTGGGAAAAAAAATCAACCAGCTTCTTGAAGGTAAAAAGCTGTGCAGACAATACGTCTTAAAACAATATTAAAACCAATATTCAAACATTAGAGAACTATCCACTCAACAACTGCAGCTGAAATCCAGAACTGTAAACCTGTCCAAATCACAAATCTTTCCTATATGGACAACTGGAAACAATATTAACAGAAAACATCTGAAGCCCTTTTTGAATTTGCACAAGCACATCTGAAAGACGATGCCTATTTAAGATGACACCATATCTGAACCTTTGACCCTCATAAAAAAATGAGAACACAATATCTATACAGAAAGATACGGTGGTTCACTGATCATGATGTGGGGAGGAATTCCTTCAGCGAGGACAAGGAAGCTGGTCAGAGTTAATGCAAAGATTGCTGGATCAATAATGCAGGACAATCCTGGGAGGTTCACTTTGTTGTGGAAACCCACAAAACAAACTATAGCTATACGGTTTTATTAGTGAATTCTGTGAGTCGGAACAGTCCAGTCAAGTCCAGATTTGGTAGAGACATACCCCAAAAGAAATGCAGCTGTAATTGCAAAGAAATTAGGTTCTTCTAAGCATTAAACAATGATGCTGAATGTAAATGAACACTATACTTTTTATTTGTGAACGATTTTTAAAAGCATTTATCATTTTCCTTTCATTTCAAAATTATAATGAACCCTGAGCTATCCTATCCCATGCTAAAATAACTGAAATTTAAAGTTTATGGTTGTAATGTAACTAAATGTGAAAAAAATGAAGTGTAAAAAATAATTTGTATTTGTTATTGTCTGACCTGACGAAGAAAAGCTGTTGTCCATACATCCAGGGTGTCAGAGTTAGGCTGGGATATTCTCCAAATGGAGGGACAATCAGTGTGAAGATAAGAGAAATCAGGACAAAAGTGGCAGGAAGCACAATCTGGAACGATATTGAAATATAGGTTAGAAACTTGAGTATTAAAAATGTTACAACATAAAAATATCCAGCTCTTCTGCCAGGTTTTTCTTCCTTCTGGATGCAATTAACGAATTCTGAGATGATTTAAAACAACAAACCATAATATGTATATAATACCCACACCAACGCACTCAGCTGTTGTCTTCTTAGTCACACATCAGTGAATCTCTACATTTGGCAATTCCGGCTGTACCTGTGCCAGGAAGTCTTTTTTGCTTCTTGTTGCATGATAGAATCTCTTCACCAGCAAAGCGTAGAAATGCTTCAGGATCAGGGCAGCTCCTTTCACCTGTCTGGATCCCTTCCCTGCACTGCTGTCAGAGGCCATCCCATTTACACCATTACTGTCTATCATGAATAGGAAAACAATTGGTTAACATTAGTATAAGATTGTTGCTGAAACATTTCCATGCAGGATATTTTAATGAGATGTACTGATCAAAATATAACACTCTTTTTTAGGCTTCTGCAACTAAAAACAAGCATCCAATGAATAGCAGCTGATACTGCTTAATGTAAAAACTGAACCCCTAAGAACTGGTTTAAATGAAGTGATTTATTGGAAACATATGTGGGAATTTGATCAAGTTAGAAACAAATATTAAAACATAGCATTCAAATAACTCAGGTCCAAAATGTTCTATATAATAAAGAAGGGAATAAATGCATTTTTATTGAAAGTTTTGTTCCAAATGCTCCTCTCTCTCTCTCTGACCTTCATCTTCACCTACACCAACTTTGCTGCCATTATGTCTTCCCTGTAACATCCATTGTTCTAGAGGTGGGAGAAACAAACACAAACTACAGGGTTAATAACGCAACATATGCACAGCAAAAGCTACATGGCGACTGTTCAGGTAAAAACCGGATTGTTTCACTTTTAATTTTACAATTACAAAATGTGGGTGTGGTGGAAGGATTTAGGTGCACGATGGAGCGACGGCGAAATGGGTCAGGGACTTAATTCCAGGAAAAGGTTGAGCAGAATATCAGCGCTGTCATTTACCGGCCGTGCTGGCATTATGTGCTGCTTCCCCATCTGCTGTGACCTTTAGAAATATCTGGGAAGGGGGAAAAAAAGATAGTTCTTTAAATTAAATCAAGTTAAATCAAAACCTTTAAACCATCACATAAAAGTTCTCATTTTAATATCAAAATAAAATAAGTATTTAAATATATATCTGGAGTGACATGTGAAATTGATGCTAATATTTCTGCTACTTTTGACAGATAATGAGTGCTTAATTTCTAAATGTAGAATTTTTTTCAACAAGGTTAACATTTAGACGGACTTAAGATGCTGAAAGGAACTGTTGTTTTTTTATTTTTAAAAAAAGTAAGCTAAGCTAAACCATCCGAAACATTATCTTCCACCTAGAATGAGACACTTATCGTGTACAATTTCCCTGAAAAGCAACGGTTATGTGCAGCAAGGTCTACTTGTCAGAGACTCTTTCTCACAATTTATTTTTTTTTTTTCTGGGAGACATTAGGTCTGTGCATGCAGAAGCCAAAATCTGGTTTTGCTCTGACCTTGAACTATAGAGCATAAAGCTGTAGCAGAGAGCTGCTTTCTTTGCCAGTTGGCAGTGTGTGGATTGCATGACGCATTTTGAACATTTGGGTCGCTTACTCTGCCGAATTTACGAGTGAAGCGGTGGGATGTGGATATCAGTGGTGGCATTTAGGATGAAACTTCTAGAAAACTGCAGAATTGTTGAAATGTTATAGTTTATTTAAGGCAAAAAAAAAAACATTTGTTTAACTTCGATCAATAATATGTTAACAATGTAATTCCATTGCAATCTTTTTTAACTAGTTTTTATTTACTACTGTAATGCTTTGTGAAAGAGGTCTCCTTTACTCGTTCCTAGCAGTTAAAAGAGAAATTAAAGGGATCTTTTATAATTCTTTTAAAATGGTTTGATTAATTGTCCAATTTCTAAATAAATGTAATGATTGTTTTTAGGGTCAAAGTGAACCATTTTTGGCTGTATGTTCACACAAAGAACTTTTGTAGCATTTTTCGAAACTATACAATTATTATTATTTTTTAATTTACACTCAAGTGCTAATTTCCCTACCTCCTCTAAGGATGTATCAGAGATGCCAAAGCTGCTCAGACCCATATCAGCGAGTGTCTCCTCCAGCTCTCTAAACAGACTGGCATATGCTCGATGCTTGAACCCTTTATTAGGGAGCAAATAGGTCAACTCCTGTCCGATGGTCTCGATGAGCTTTGCCTCAGGAACATGATGGTGGATGAGACTGGTGATGCTGTCAATATCCCCTGGGAAGAGGGAAAGAAAAGTTACAGATATTTGAGATTTTTTTTCAGCAAAGTTTTCCCAGAGCAGCAGAGACTGAGAGAAGAACAAAAGAAGAGAAACTGCTTGAAAAGCAAAAAAAAAAAAACATCACAAAAAAACAAACAGTATTATTCAAGTGAGCGAGCTGGTGCTGGAGCAGCTTTATGGAGTTGCATCTTAAACAGAATCTCCTTAGGCAGATGAGGATGAAAACGACTCGTCGAGCCAATATCCCTACTAATTTATTAATTACTTAAATAAGAGGTGCTGGGCTGTAAATTGTAAAAAAAAAAAAAAGAGGCCTTCATGTGCAACACTGTTAAAGTGAGATTATGTCTTAAACACGACTGAAAGATGCTGCAGAGAAGAAACGTGGGGGAGTTTTAACTATAATGCAAAATGACACAAATTTTGTCACGAGCTTTGACTCATACATTTCTTCTAGTTTCTTTGGTGAATTGTTTTACATTTTCACAACAAGCTAGAGAAATTGATCAGAATGTTTAGGAAAATGGATGAAGCCTAAAAAAATGGAAGAAAGCATGCCAGATGCTTCGATTTTATAAAGTGCTCAATAGTAAAAGCACTAAACATTGTTTCCATTACATATCAATTCACGGGAGCTAAATACAAATAGCTGCCACACCTCTCAGGTTTTTATTTGTAAAGGGAGTTTTGAAAAAAAAAAAAAATACATGAATCATGGCTTTTTCTCTAACAAACAGTTATGCACCGTGTGGGTCATTGTGCATAAGGAAGTTCAAATTATTGCGTTAATGAGGGCGTTTAAATGTTCTAAAAACTCTGAAACCGTGAACAACGTTGTTGGGTTTTTTTTTACACACAAATCTTCAAGTGAGCGCAGCTTATCCTGACACCATTTAAAAGACGGCTCTATTTAGAGTGAGAGTAAAATGTATGCAGACTGTTTTAGAGTCAAACTGTAGCAAAAAAAAAACATCTTCTCATTATTGTGTGTAGGTGTGAGAATCTTCTTACGTTTATATTGTTTTGTTTGTTTGTTTGTCGGTTTGTTTGTTTTTTTGCAGCATTGTTATTTGACAGCAACAACAAGCACAGAAGCTGCCTTTTGTCACTTCAGTATATTTTTCTTAGACAGGTAAGAAGCCGAAACAAGATTGTTAAATTCTCTGAGTAATTAATTTAAAGTTTAATGTAAAAGTTCATAGGTATAAAAAAAATGTCATTACAAATAAGATTTGTGAGATTTAAAATTCATTTAATCAGATGTATTCATGATCATATGAAAAAAATATTATTGTTTAGTGCTTAAAATTTTACATTTCATGTGGCGCATGCGCAGTTGCGCCGATAGTTAGATTGACTGGATGTTAACTTTTTATTTATTATCAACCCATCGTCAGGAGCACACCGCCCGTTGGTATGTAACACCTAACACAATGTACAGGCTTTAAAATATAGCTTCTGTGTGTTGTGATTGTTTGTGTGGGGTGTGTAGATTACTTTGTGTTGTATTAGCCAATGTTTAATGCGTCTGCGTTATAATTATGTGTTCCAGCGTGTATGGAATCTGCGCATGCGCAACAAGCGTGGTGCATGATGGGACTTGCGGTTTCCTGATACTGCTGCGTAAAAGAGTTCTGTATTACAGAATAAATGTTCTGGAGGGAAATGTGTTAATGTTAATTTAAAAATAAATGTTTTTTGCAAATGTTGACTACATAAATAATATTGTAAATGTTATTTAAATGTTACATTTCATGTATGTGAATTTTACATAAAAGTAATAGTTTTTATTTCTTATTTTCCAGGTTTATGACCTGTGTTATGGTCTGTTCAATAAAGTAAAGACAAAACACGAGTTATACTGTGTGTGCTGCCTGATTAAGCCCATTCGGATGGCTTGATTAAAAATAATCCGAACAAAGATGATATGAAATATTACAATATTCAGATATTGCAAGATCAAGTTTGGAATTTGTTTCTGCATCACACTGAGGTTTGATCGATTGCGGGGCCTAAATAATTTTCAAAACAATGTGCTGAGCTCAATGTTATATGTTTCATTAATGCCTCCAACTTTTTCTCGTCTCTTCCTAACTTTAGCTAACTAACTTGTTTTCCCAGGAAAGGCAAAGTATACGGCATATCCTCTAGCTGTACTCTAAAAATAATAAGAACAGAGGCTTAACAGCAAGTCAGTGTTGCTTGCAACCGTGTAAGATAGTCTGATACAGCAAATGAACACTTACCCTCTAGAACTCTGTCTAGCTCCTGGAGCTGATTATGCGACTGATCTTTGTGTTTGGTGCAGATGGAACAGGAACACGAGCAATCCGATGCACAGTCACATTCATTCTGACAGACATACAATAAAAACAGGGATGTATTTAATGATGAATACACATATCCTGAGAAAAGACGTGGAAACATTGTTCTTTGTCTGGAGACGCAGCTCACCTCGCGTTTCCTGATGTCCTTTATACGGCGCACGAGAGTTAGATAAAAGCCAACTCCGAAACAGTTTTTGAGAAAAAGCGGGGACCCGCAGCAGTAAAGCTGTCCTTTGGAGATGATGGCGATGCGGTCACTCAGCAGGTCAGCCTCATCCATGTGATGTGTGGACAGAATCACGGTGCGACCTGCAAAAGGACAAAGCTTTAATCAAGGGGACAAACCTTTCAGCTCACTCTTTATTAACAAGACAGACAAGTAGAAATTGATTTAATTCTCCATCCAGAGCTGAAAAAGGGAGGTATATAATTTGATTTGTTCATTGCCAAATTAAACAGCCTTTAATTATAGCATAAATTTGTTTCGTGGCCACAATTTCTTAAATTTAATTTGAAGGACTTTTTTCTTTTGCCTGTTCTATATTTCAGCAAAAGATCCCAAATGGATCGTCTCGAATAGGGGTCGACTCCTGAGGTTGGCTCATCCAGGATGACAACTTTTGATCCTCCAACAAATGCCATGGCAACAGACAGCTTCCTTTGCATGCCACCTGCGATGTACAGAAACAAACTATGAAGAGAGATCCAATTAATTGACCTTGTATTTTTTTTTTCTGACATATAAACAGACACAAGTGACAGACCTGAGAGGTTCTGAGCCTCCTCGTCTCGCTTGTGAGGCAGTCCAAGGTCCATCAGCATGTTCTCGACTTCCGTCTGAGCCTCCTCTGCAGTCCGACCCTTCAGCAGGGAGTAGAATAGGATGTGCTCCTCCACTGTGAGGCTGAAATTGCAAGTTATTTTGAGAAGAGAACAGAAAAGTAAAAAGAGAATAAAAGTTGGGTAAATCTTCAAGAGCAGAAGAACAATTACTATTGAATGATTCCTGCATAGCTTTGTGTAGAATATAATACTGAAATTAGAATGAAACAACAATTAACGGACCTTGTAAAAAGTACCCCCTTTAAGATTCCAGCTAAACTTGTTCATTCTGTCAAGTCACTGTAAATCTGTAAAGTGTTAACATGATTTTATATAATGTGAACACAAAATTAGTTGATGATTGCATAAAGGGTTTTCTTTTTACAAATAATGTGAAAACTGTTTTGTGCCCTGGTTCTCAGGCCTGAGTCAATGCTGGAATCACAGCTGCAAGTCATTTCGCCAGTTTTTCTGGAAGCTTTAGAGACTCAAATGTTTTTGCTAATTCTTTCTTGTTTAATGACTCAAGCTTACCATAGTTTGATTTTCACATTGTCTACCGTTTATCTCTTGTTTTAGATCTGTACTTTAAATGGGAGAAATTTAAATCGTGAATATCCTTTGATCTAAACCATTCTATTGTAGCTATAAGATGGCGTTAAGGGCCTTTGGCATGCTGGTAAGTGAACATCCACACGAAGCTCAAGTCTTTAATAATGTAGTTTGTTGATTTTGCCCATCAAATCCTTCCCTGCTATTAAAACACACACACACACCACAGCCTGATGCTGAAACATTCATTTTCTGTGATACATTTAGAAAGATTCTAATTGCTATGGTTTCATAAATAGAATATATTCCAAGAGTAATAGTTACCCTGTCAGCATATTCTCCCACCTGAAACGTGAGCTGCATTTCTGGTTGATGGATTGACCAGAGCTCTGTTTAGGACTCGCCATTTTGTTTTCTAATCTATTGCTGCTTTATATTTCTGCACCACTGTATCCCAGAAATGACTTGTGGACTCCTTGGTCTGCATGCCTGCATGCTTTAAAGTTAAGGGAGCTAAACAAATAAATGTAGGTCCAAAAATTGTATTTGCTATGCAATAAAAATCCATAACTATCCCCTACCTTCTGTTTTCCTATCCAATGTCATGACTGCAGTCTGTCTCAGAAAAGAAGTTCCAACTATATGAATGACTTAGCAGTAAAATGCCAAACATTCAACTCACTGATCAAAGAGGATGTTGTACTGAGGACACATGCCCATAGATGTTTGTATGATGTCTATGTCCGTCTTAATGTCTCTTCCATTGATGTAGGCCGTGCCGGATGTGGGCGGGTAAAGACCAGTCAGAATGGAACTACAAACAATAAAGATTTCTATATTACTACAATAAAGAGATGGGTCTTGCTAAGCAATTTCAAGCAGAATTTTCAAAAAGAAAAATTGGGTTTACTTAGTTCTTCAGACATTTTAGTCCGTGTTTGTGCCTATATAACAAGTTTTGCATATCTGGTTAAACGTGTGTTGGCTTTCGTTTTTTGCTTACAATGTTGTTGTTTTTCCGGCCCCGTTGTGTCCCAGGAAGGATGTGATCTGGCCCTCGTAGAAAGAGATGTTGAGGCAGTTCACGGCTGGGCGAGAGCTTCCTTCAAACACCTTGACCAGATCCTGAATCTCCACACCCAAAACCAGGCCCAAAGGATCCTGCTCAAAGAACAGCTGACCTGTGTGAAGGAAGGTGGTTACAAACTGCATCTGCATCATTTGATAAATGTTTTGCAAAAAAACAAAAAAAAGAAAGCTTGTTTTAGATCTTCATGTTTGGCCCCTTCATATGCCTTTTCACTTTAACTTTTTGTCACAGTCAGTGCTGTTTTAGAGCAGTAAAATCGTTTATCTTATCTTAAATAATATATAACAAAAGAAGACTGCATTCTAAATTCTGCATTCCTCTAGTTTTAAACACTTATTTTGTGTTGACGCTGCTGTGTAGTTTTGCTGTTTGTCCACTAGATGCCCTCAGAGTGTTTTTTGAACAGTAACTGGATTTCTGTTCAGTATTTTTATGTCTCTCACCTTCATTCCCAGCGTTTGGAGCCTCCTCCTCCTCCTGGTTTAGATTTTGCTCTTGTTGTCTCAGCAGCTCCCTTTCTCTCTCCAGGCGCTCTCTCTTACTCTGGTGCTTGCAGGTTTTCTTGCTGGCCGAGCCATTGCAGGTGTAATTCTCTGGCGTGCCCCTGATCTCAAGGTCCAGCTCCTGGTTTTCCGGTTCTGGTTTCTTGGAATCTGGTTAGGAAATGTACATTCTAGTAGGGATACTAACCGGGGCTGGCCAAGTAATGTTTTAGTGACTCTGAATTATGATCTTTTGTTGAAAACACCATGTGACATGTGGCTATACAAGCCATACATGCAATTATGTTTTAGTGACACACTGCTTATATGAATACATTTTGATTTAATTTTCTAAATCTACTGTACAAAGTGTGCCATGCATATGAATTATGCTCTTTGCTTTCTCAAGAATAAATACAGTTTCTGACGCTCCATGAAGGCCTCAGAAGTTTGGTGGAGAACAGAAGTAAACAAACAGTATCACAAAAACCATGAAAAAAAATAGATAATCAAAGAAGCAGCCAAAAAGGCCTAAGTCTGGATGAGCCGCAGAGATTCATGGCTGAAAATCCATATATTCTAAGCAAGATCCAGTTAGGCACACACGCGTTTGCTGAAATGACGGTGGCAGCATCATGCTATGGGAGTGCTTTCCATTAGGAGGAACAGTAAAACATATCAAGTATATTATTGTGCCTTGATTTAAATTACTGCAATGAAAATCAGCAATAAACATTCCAGACTTGGGAGAAACTTCGCCTTTTTATCTCTTTAGAACAAAACATAGTTAAAAAATGTAAAAAGCCAAATCAAGATTAAAATTCAACACCAAAATCAAATTTCGAATATGTATCAACACTTCAAATTGTTTACAGAACTGCTTCAGCTAGTTTGATTGAATCATTTGCCAGCTATTTTGAGTCTCAAAAAACTGCAGCTTTAATTTTAGTGAAATAAAATAAATTTCCTTCAAGTTCACTGCCCTGAACTACTTCTATGTTTTTCTTTCCCAAAAAATCTATATAAAGACATTGAAGTTTTAATATGAAAGGATGTAAGCAATCTCTGAATATTTGAATGCACTTGCCAGGTATTGCTTAATATCCACACTTTCCAGCTTAAACTCTATATAAGTAAGTTTAACCTACTTGATCAAATCATGCTCAGTTTATTATTTTGAAGAAATATACAGTATCTTTACTGCCTAAAAGCTGACTAACCTTGATCGCCTGTTTCTACATATGAATGTGCAGGTCTCTTCCAATACGACGGTTGGACAGGGAAGTAAAATGGTCGCCGGATGCCGTACTGTCCTGTAAAGCAAAATGTTTTGAGTTAATGTTCATTTTTATTGTGTTAAGCCATTCAGTATTAGGGCTCCAACCTGGGAACACGTTGTCCAGATACCAGGCCAGAATTCCATAGAGGACGCCATCAAACACCATCATCAGGATGGAGGTGAGGAAGGAGTAAGTGTCTTTCTCTAATGGGCTGGTCTGAATGTTGTTCCACTGCAGACCCAAGCCTTGCTCTTCGTACCTTGAAAGATATTCTGTCCCAAAGCCAAAAGCTACTGGAGAGAGCAAGCTCTAGGGAATCAAACGCATGCATATTGAGTAAGTCTGCATCGACATAAACAGTCAAACTTGAAGTAAGTCAAGTATATTTTAACAGAACACTGTAAATTAGTTAGTCCTGTTTTTACTGGTGTATCGACAAGTAATTAACCATGAGATGAGGGTTCATAGTCAGCCTGAGAGAACTCACTATGATATAAAAAATACCTTTTAGTGTGTGTAGAAAAAAAAAAACAACTACATACTGCAGCCAGTTTTAGGTTCTTGGTGATGCGGTCCTGCCATGCAAAACACAGGATGTGAGGTAGGTAGAGAGTGAAGTAGATGATTCCACTGCAAGCAGCAGCCAGGTTGGCTTTGTTGAAGAACACACTCATCAGGAAACATTGCATGATGGTGGCCACGGTGAAAGTCAGCAGGAAGAGGAAGATAAGGAGTGGATTGCTATAGTTCAGCACCTTTCCACCCTGTAAGGAAAAAAAAACTCTTCAACTGGAAATTGTTTTTAAAATCTGCTACCATCCACAAGAGGGCACCAACCAACCCCTTTTAAACAAGAACTCTTCAAAACATCAACAAAAAATATCCTCTCTCCATCATCTAACCTCACCATTATGATGGCTGTGAGCAGCGCCGTGCTTGCAGTCATCATGATGAAGCTGTCGATGAACCACGTGTACCAAATGACCCCGTTGTTGACCCCCATGGCTTTAAGGGTCTCTTTGAGGCGCAACTCCTTCTCTAAGACAATGCTCTTCACAGTCATAGATACGGAATAGATCCAGGCCAGGACCATGAACATGGGGAAGCAGCGGTTCAACGTGATCATAAAGCTGCAGAAAGAAAGTGTAACTAAAATTACGGTATTCTTCCAAAACCATCCTAATAACCTATCCCTTTTTAGCTCCATTAAGAATAACAAAATTGTTATAATTCACTGAACAATAAAAGTAAAGAAATTCCAATAGTGAAAAAGAGCCGAGTATTTACCTGGTATGGAAAACATATCAGATAAAAATAATTGTCGCCATGTCATCACACATAAAACTCCTTAGTACTTCATCAAACCTGCTAGTTGAATAACCACTGATAGGTAAACTCACAGGTCATTTACGTAGCAAGGATATGGCATCTGTTGGACATAGACCCCAAGTGGCCAGTCATTTCCTGTGTGAAGCTTGATGATCCCATGTTCAATCATGTCCTGTAGGTACGCAAAACCGCCCCATAGGTACCTCTGGTCCTCAATGGTGTCTGCTCTGGGGCCGGGATCCCAATACCTGTGACAGAACAGAGGGTATTAAAGATGGGGATATTCTTTTTAATCACAGTTTATCAAGGAAGTTAAGAATATTGTCAAATTTTGCCGGATTTTTTCCAGCTGTATGAAAAAATTCCAACATAGATTTCTTCCAAATATTTGTAATTTAAGAATATCCTAAAGTCTTTTAAGCCACATACGACACACGCAAATCCCCCTGATAAGCGGATAAGTGTGAGACAGAGCTCTGTTATAATCTGATTATTCAATTGTATAGAGGGCCTGGACTCCCGCTGGTTCCATCACAGCCTGTTGGTGAGCTGTAAACAGCTCAAAGTGCTTCTGTTCGTGTGCAGGGGGATGTTGGCATACTGTCTGCCTATAAATGGGGGCTCAAAGAAAACAGAAATGTATCTAAGTGGTGCATGTTGAGAAGATGAAAGGACACGTAATAAGTTAACGGGAACCACCAATAATGTTTGTGAGAAGCAATGAAGGCAGTTCGAGAGGGTTTTCTGTCTGAGTGAGAATTTGACAAGTATCTATAAAAAAGCTCACTTATGTTGTGTTAAAAGCATGAAAAACAATAAAAGGGGCCGGGCACTGGATACTTCTAATGTTGCTAAAAAAAGTATCAGTACAGAGCCTGTTTTTTAAATAATTTTTATTACTTCTGTACTGTTTGTTACATCTGGTACTTATTTTCCTGTGACTCATACATTACAACATAAATAACTTTTAAGAAAAGCATATCACTGTTATCCCTAACCTCCAAAACAAATATTGTTTTTAATATAATCACAGTTGCCACAAATACTGGCACCTCCAAAATCTATATTTCTGGTTCCATTTAAAGACAAAGAGAGAATTATATGAAGTGGCTTCAGAACAGAAAAGAAAAATACAGATGCGATTCCTGTAAATCTGGCATCGGCTCTCAGAGATGGAGATTTAAAAGTTTTTACAACTGTGCCAACATTTTTTCTCTCTGTGTACCAAGTGGTAAATAACAAGTGAGGTGAAAAATCCCCAGACAACCCCTTGGGTCAACAAGTGTCCATCACAAAAGCTGTTAGACGTTATCTGCAGGACAACCGCGTATCTGGGAAGCAAGCCAGGAAAACTACTTTTCTGTCCTACTATAAACAAACATTTCTTGTGTATCACAAACTTCTTAACTTGCTAACTGTACCTATACGTTAATTATAACTTTTTGCATTCTGTTGTGGGAGAAAGGACTACGTTTTGAAAACAACCCTAGTGCTTCTGTTGGGTATGGTGGAGCATCTGATATGCTGTTATCATAAAATCTATGATGAAATTTCTTTTTTTTTTTTATTTAATAAATGTAGACTGAAGAAAAACAATAAATAAGAGAGGATCAATTGTTCAAAGAGAAATGAAAAAGAAAAAAAAAATCATCCCACTGTAACTTGTAAAAAAATAATAATAATATTCGAGGGCGTTCCACTGGCACAAAGGACATTATTAAATATGCTTGGCATTTTAGGCAGAATTTTCCACATTTATTCTTAGGTTGTGCTACTGAAAAAGGAGTCAAAAGTACTATATCATGATTTCATATTAAGAAGATTTGGATTAATGCAGCAGTTAGAAGTTTTAAATTGTATGTATGGCCTTACTATAGAAATGTGCTTAAAAAAAAACAAAAAAAAGACCTGTCTTTAATCTTGTTGGTCCGCTCCACAGCGTCAATGTCCATGCGGATCTTGTATTTGACGTGCCGAGGAACACTTGTTGTCCAGGCATACATGTCCATAAAAACCACACCTGCCCAGAACTTGTTCTCTTCCAGCAGGTACAGAGCCTGATGAATCATCTGGGACTCATCCGTGTAAGGCACAAATTTATCCAGACTGATGCACTGCAGACACACACAGAGTTGGCGAGAAAGGTGAGGATTTTGTGCAGTCAAACTGGAAAGATATAGTTCAGATGGCATGAAGTGATCTTTTAGAAATTGTTTTATCCGTTTGGTTTTTGTGACCAGTAAACAGCATTGAATGGTGGACTAAAATATGTTCCTCATATGTTCTGCAGTTAGTAGAAAGTAGAGCATTTAAATCTCCTTTCCTTCCCGACCTAGAATGAAAGATCGACATAGATGATGTAAGATTTGTTAATCAGAGTCGTGCTAATATTTTTTTTAATACAAAAGTCTCAATTCATAGAATTTCTTTCTTACCTCTGGAAAACCATATATATATATATATATCTTAATGTCTGTTACAAAGGTACATTTAGTTTTTATTTGTAATTAATCTATAAATTTCTATGGAAATCATATGGACTTAAAGAAAGACAAATCATACATGTTTTTTTAAATCTAAAAAGTGTGGTGTGGAGTTGAATTACATTTACTCTGATACCTGTATTAATTCAGGAATAACTTAATCATTTCACAGCTGCAATGTTCAAAATGACATGACATGAGATTAAAATGACTGAAAGTAAACTGTGACTTTCACTCTCATGTCCTGGTGAAGGTATTCACACTTTTTATAAACAAAATTGCAAAATTTTACATTGTTTTTGAATAGCATTGATTGCATCTGATTTCTGAGTGGTTAATAATGTAAATATGTTTTTGTTTTTTTCCTATTGTGCACATCTTTGTGTAGGAATATTGCAAAAAAAAAGACACCAATAAAATCGGTTTTCATTTGCGGATACAATGTGACAAACATGTGGAAAAGCTTATTGCACATACATATTTTACAGGGCACTATCTCGTGTTTAAACTTGTAGTATTGGTCATTGATTCAACGTCTCCTGATAGGAGGGTGTTTTTTAGAAGCATATTTTTCTTAGAGGATACTGAATCTACATTGTTTATATATTCTGCAGAGATAGACAATAAATTTACTGAATATGCTCTGAACCCAGACATATGCAATACGTGTTATGTTCATGCAAATCTTACTGTATGCTGCATCGTTTCACAGTTACTACTGTACATGAAACCTTCATGTTTACCACATGAAGGTTTGCGCACCTACTCTATAATGCAACATCTAAAGTCCCCCACCTTTATTACTGTACGATGCACTGACAACAGGAGTTTACAGTACAGTGTTGCTCAATCAAAGGTAGACAGAGATTCCTGTTCTTTTTTTTAAAGAAGAACAGGGTTTGGTTTTGATACTGAACTGAACCAGCTCTGAGCTCATGAGCAGGATGACTCATTCCCAATTACTCTCTACTTTATCACTACTGCCACAATGGAAGAAGGCGACAGCATACTTGTTGCTTCCACCTTTCATGCTTATAGACAGGAGAGAACCTATAGAGCTGAGATAAGTGGCTCCATCTGTCTGTAAAGACCTTGCTGCAATGTAAAGGGAGCAGGCACGGCTGACTGATTCTTCTGTCTGGGAAAAAAAAAACTAACGGCATATAGAAGTTATTTACACTAATCACTACCATAGAAATGGGTCCTTACCTCTCCATATTGGTTGAACATGCGTATGATATGGTCAGTAATGCTAAAAATATTCCTCCAGTCCAAGTTGGGCATTCCCTCCTCTCTCTCCTCCTCCGGTCCGTTGTGCAGGAAGTTAAGAATATCTTTAGTTGTAAAGTCATTTTCCACCAGACTATTGTCCACAAAGTGCATCACTGTTGGATTCCTCAGAGAGTCCTGAAAAAAAGATGCAGCATTAATAGTGACTTATTAACTTATGGCTTTATATCACCAATTTAATTTAACAACTACGCTTAATAAACTTTTAACATATTTACATTACTCCACAGTCTGATTCCGTGCTGGACTTCCACTGTGCATAATAATACAGTCTTAATAGCTTTAGCCAGCATTTTATAGGGTCTTTATAGGATCTCAGGCTACCGTTATGGGACTGATATGTAAATTTAAGGTTAAAAGCCACAACTTTCCCATATTAGCTGTTCCAAATTGTCTGGAGGTATAATAATCTTAGTGCATGTTCACTTCTGATTTAAACAAACAAAAAACCAACTGTAAAAATATCTTAGCCAGTAGAGATAATAGTGGTAATCCTAACTGACATCAAAACAGTTCAATTTCATGTCTGCAGGTCATCTGGTTTCTGACTGATAGCTCAATAGGTACATTCCTGCTAAAAGCAAAATCAGACTTCCAATTTGGTTCAATTTGTTTATGCAGTTTAGCTTCATTTATATTCAGTTTCAGTAACTTCTTTGCTTCTTACCTGCTCCCCCAGTAGAATTTTGACAGAACATAAATAAATTACAGATAGCTTTTCCATTTATGTCTTTGTAACAAAAGAGTTTAAAAACCCTTTTGAGTCACACTGAAGGAGAAAGACACTATTACTGATAATTATATAGTGTATGTAACAGCACCATGTTAATCCAACAACACTTTTGTATTCAACTATTGCAAATGGATGGATAGCCACTTACTGGCATTACAAAAAAGCAGTGAACATTTTGCTCGTAGTGGTTGACATGAATAGTGAAAGTGGTGAAAGGTTAGTTTTTTTTACCCTGATCATGTTCATCTGGACGCTGCTGTTACAGAAAACCCAGAGCTGGGGTCCCACCTCCTCCCAGGCCTTAGCCATGTTCTGGAGCCTCTCCAGCTCCTCGAATGTTGTGTTAGCCTGGTTAGAAAAAAGAAACAAGTCAAAGTGAGTGTGTTTTCAAAAAGATCACATTACTTTTAGACATTTGCATATTGTATATATCCGGCTTTTCCATTCTATTTTTTATTTTTTTATTTTACAACCAAAAATGTCTGTTTATGAATATGATGTTACATGATAGACCAAAATTGTGGAAAGTATTGTTGAAAGTATTGTGGAATGCATGACTATTTCTCAACTAATCTGAACAGCTGTTTTTTGAATCTATATGTATCAGCACACTTTTACTATGGCAATCATAAACAATATCCAGACACACCAGATGCTTAAAAAATTGATCTAAATATCTAAATCCAGTTGTTTTGTAAAGGCCTGTTAAGTTTTATTTGAGAACATTAGTGGACAAGCAGCATCATAAAGAACGAGGAACAGAGCAGACAGGTTCGGAAGAAGTTGTGGAGAGGTTTAAAGCAATGTTAGATTAGAAAACAAAACCCCATTTATGAATTTCTTAAAGAGATCAACTAACTATATCAATTAAAAAAAAGGAAAATGGTGCAAATCTGCCAAGACAAGGCCTTTAACATGAACCAAAAAGCCAAATAAGGAAAGCATGAAAAACATAAGCGCCCAAGAGGCTGGAGGATCTGCACCACACGGCTCGGGTGAACTGTGGGTCTCTGCAGACCAACAGCTTCATAACTGTCGTTTAAACAACAAAGGTTATTCAAAAACAACAAAAAAATTATAAAGAAAGAATATCCACTTCAAAGACAAATAGCAGTCCCCTAACAGGAATAAAGAACTGGTAGAAACAACTAAACCAAAACGGCTTTAATTTGCACAAATCTAAGGAATTAAAAAGGAAAGTCCAGTTGAAGTCCTATAGTTGCTTTAATGTTATGAGATTTGTGCAAAAAGCAATGGCGGTGACTGCTCTGTTTACCTCCTCCACCCACATATTCAGTTTACTAATTTGATTTTCCTCTTCCCCAGCCTGCCCCTGTAGAGCTTCCACCTATATTCTTTATATCCAGGATTAGGTCAGTTGGAGTACGGGTTTGTTTGAGTAGGAAGGAAAGTAAAAAATGAAACAAGGAGAAGGGGTGTGTAGAGGAAATTAAAGAGGTGAAGGGTCAGGGTGGAGGTGGACTCTCTTACACTCTTTAATATCTTTCTGACAACCGGGGAGTCGGGCGTGTAGAGGATCTTTCCCATCAGCAGGGGCTTGACTGAGTTCCATATGATCTTGGTGATGGGGTTGGACTCCAGGGTCTGCATTAGGGAATTGCAAAACGGAGCTGAGGACAGAGAAAATGCAAATATGCTCAGTAAAGAAGACGCATTGTTGACAAAAAAAAAGACAGCTGTTATCGCAAAGGTTTGTGTGTGAACATAAGAGGCACCGAGATCTACATATGAATGAAACAAAGAAGGGATGTGAACAGGGCTACGTCCAGCTGTCTGCTCAAGTTACTAGCTGAGAAAGGTATTTTGTGATTTTTTTTGGTGTTGTTATATTCTGTACATTTGTAATCTTATGGTGTTAAGATTATTTTGTATTTATTTCTGTTCACAGCATTCAATAAACCACTGCGAGTAGGCTGTCTTGAAGAAGCCATCCTTGTGTTATCATTTTGGAGGTAAATGGAAGTATGTAAGGTAGTTCCGGCTAATAAAGAGATGGCAAAACTGTTTTGTGTTGCTCAATGACTGAAGCTTTTTAAAATCACTTTTTTTTTGTTGCGTTTCTTTCTCGCCATGTCCTTTCGAACTACGACAGCTGTGAACCAACGCGTAAAAAAAAACCGAGGTAATAAAATGGATCAATGGTATCAATGTGCGCTTTTCAAAACCGTTTCCAAGAATGTTCTTCCAGCTTAGCCTTCAAGTTTCAATAGGTGAGAATGGAACTGGGTCCTTATAGCTCCATAAAAAACTGTGCATCTCTTTGAAAAACGCTTGCAATCATGAAATCCTTTAAACTCTCCTTGAACTAAATTATTTAATTTCCTTGAATTTGAGTTTAGAAAACAGTAGATATCTGTATACAACTGTCTCCATTGGGAGCTCAGAAATGATAAATGGCCTGTACTAGTAGTACTTTATGTAGTCCAAAGAAAACTTAAGAGCATTACACTAAATTGAAGTCACCTAGTTACACACTGATGGTGGTGGTAAAATGCTGTGAAATGTTTTTTTTTACAAGTACACAACATTGTGGATGTGATCAATCTGTTTGTAAAATGACTTTAAAAAAAAATCTTTTTTACTTACAAGTGGAGTCATCATAGACATAATTGTGACTTTTGCTGCCATTGACCCCGAGGAACACCTTGTAGTTGTTGTCTTCATACCAGTTGAAAGACAGCACCCTAGAGCCCCCTCCCTCTGGGTATCCACAGAACAGGCTCGATAACCCAGACATCAGCTGTGTAAAGGAGGAGGGACCTCCAGCTTGGAACAAAGAAGAGACCACCCTGAGGAGCTCTTGGGAGCTCTCACGTTTCAGCAGCTGTGAATGACAGAGTTAAGACCATTTAAATCTGTTCGAAAATCTTCTACAACTAAATAGGCTTAATGACTTTTGAGGGGGGGTTTTTTTTGTTTGTTTTTTAAACACATACAGCAACCTCTACAGTTTTTGTCAACCTTGGTAAAGATCTGAAAAAAGCATTCAAAATAAGTGCAGCCTTTTTTTGCATGATTGTACGTGTAAATCAATAATTAACTACTTCCCATTTATACGGAGTATACATAGGAAATCACATGGATGCATGTTTCTTTCAGCCATTGAGAAAAATGGGGAAGACCACATTGTCTTGTAGGGACAGTCTGACGGGCCAATGTATTCATTGACATTGAGGGACTTTCCTTTAGCAGTGGAGTTACTTAATGGTTAAAGTCTCCACTGATGATGGCTTGTCTAAAAACATTCAACAGCTAACAAATATTATATCTTAAGTTAAACATCTTAAGAAACTTAAAAAAAATCTTTTTGCTAGTTTATTTTCTCCAAATAGTCAGAATTGTATTGTTAAAAAAAGTCTGCTAAGAAGATTGCGATGCTCTGTGATGTAGATTATTTTACATTTTTTTAGGAAATGTCTGCACTTGTTGCAGTCGTCCTTCTTTAAAATGCCAAAAAAAATAAAAAAAAATAAATGTGGGAAGGTTCATTCATTTAACGAGTGGTTTCCTGCTTAAGCATGCCTATGACAAAGACATATTTTTGACAAAAAATAAACCAGGTGGGTCCGTCGTAAAATAAAACGGAAGAACGAGTCCAAAAAAACATTTTTTACACTGATCGGTGCAGTGGAAAATATGTGATGCTATGGAAAGGTTTCTTTCGCAAAGGCCCAGAGAACCTCTTGCTGAACGTCATGATTTCCTTGAATACGATTTTTTGAAAAAAAAATGGTTATCTTTCCTGTGAAAACTGAAAATATGACAACAGGGGGGTGTCTAAAAGGTGCAGGAGAGTGGCTCTAAAGGGCTGGACTTGGAGACCTCTGATCTAGAGAGATCAGGGGTCTCCGAAGGGGATTGTGTGCAAAGAATTGAGTCTACGATTCCAAGATCCTTTTCTTTGTAAGCTCCAACCTTGTGAAATGGAGCAGGAAAATGCTGTTGTCCTTTCAAAGATGAATTTAAAAATGTATGGTACAAATGATTCCAAGTATGAAATGCATTATATATGGCTGTATATTTTTCATACCGGATATGTGATCAAATAAGATTTTTCTGCTTTTAATTGTGTGAGAATAATTCTGCTGCATTGACAATAAGTTACTTTAAAAGTTCAAGGAAGTTTGATATTCATACTTATGGCCCGGAACAAAATAAAATATAGACAATTTAACTTGACAGATTTGTAATCTTACAGACATTTAGTCATTTCATTGGTGCTGGCAGGTCAGAGTAAATCTTCTCCCTCCTAGATTGTCTCTAATAAGATAAATACATGTTAGGCATTGCTGAGGAATCTAAACAATTCTTTTTCTGACCTTCAGCTGGTAATTACTTTCATGTTACTTTTAATAATGCCTTGTGAGCTTCATTATATAAACAATGACATGAAAACAGTTCGAAAGATAAGCAAACATGCCGCTCTGACACCTCTTCTAATATGATGAGGATAGCCACGGGGTGGGTAATATATCCTCCTCTTGACAAGATGAAAATAGCTTCATCCAAGTACAACCTTTCCCCAACCTGTATCATTTCCTCCCTGAAGAATTATGAGCTAGAACATATAAAGTTTTCCCTCCAGATATAATGTATCTGTTAGGAAATCAGTCAATAAGGATTTGTATACTTTCAACAATCTAAGACAAAAACAAAGATTAGCATTCACAAATAAGCCAATTTTGCCAGCAAAATTCTTGAAAGTGATTTATTGCTCTTTTGTGTCTGCATCCTCCGAACCTAACCCTTGCGAAAGTGCACACATGTACACTCCCACACATGATCTGACAAACCGCTGATTTTGGCTTTGTTGACTCCTTTATTTTTCAAGCGTAGTTCTCACACATGCGCTAAGCCGCACACACAGAGGTAACGGATAATGAGAATAACTGGCTCGCCTCTCCGTCACCACGAGGACACAAAAGGTCCCACCTACAGGATGTGTCACCTCGAAGGAATGTCCCTTTTCCCCTCTGTTTCTACTGTCCACATGCACCTCCCACCAGGCTCTTTCTTTCTGTCACCCCTTGGCCCGAGTATTTCTGGGCTGTACTCCCTCCTGGGACAACGAGAGAACTTGACGGACTACACATCTCATTCCCAAGTGCTTTAAAGATTATGATTTTCCAAGTTTTCATTTAAAGGCTTTTATGGAGTTGAAATCAAATTCTCTCAAGAGTTTTGTATCTTTCTCCCATATGATGAGAAAAAAATCAATCAGGCAATTCATTTTGGTCAATCATAGGTCCTGCAGAAATGCAGTATTCCTATTTTTGTTTTATTTACGGGTACTGCTGTATACCAATGAATTTTTTGTTTGTTTGTTTTTGGCGCCAACCCGACAAATACAGCTTTGGTTGCAGTGCTTCATGTGCCGCTATAGTCTCCATGTACTTTGAAAAACACATTTAATTTCTATCTACATGGAAATTAGGGATATTTATCTTTTCTGTGAAACATGAAGTCTTGTCACGTCTGCGACTTGATGCACTCCTATTTCGAATATTGCATGTGTGAGAGACTAAAAGATAGGGAAATAACTGTTTTCTGCCGTATCCAAATTGGATATGTTACTTTTTCTATGATGCTCCCATTTAGATTACATTTTATCAAAGGATCAAATGACCCTTTCAGTGCGCCTATTTTAAAATAGAAAAATTTCAATGGAAAATCCCATAGAAAATGGCAGCCAATCAAAAACGACCGGTGGTGAAAAATAACTTGCTGTCAATGCGGAAATAAAATGTACGCGATGACGTATGTCACTAATGTCCCCACCCACCCGACCTGTACAAAGCGCGCTCATGTTTGAATTTGTGCATGCGCAGATTGTTGTTTGGGAAGTAAAACGTGATGGACAAGGCGCATCATTCACCAATTGAAGAGACGTTCTCCCCGTACGGCAGCGAAAATGGAAGCTCGCAAGAGAAAAGACGTGTTCGGAGTCGCTGAGAAAAAAGGACGTGCGCGCTCCCGACATCAGGGGGCGTTACAGGAGATTAGGTCCCGCATGCGCAGCGTTGCGAAAATGAGCATCAGCTGAAGATCCTCTCCTATATCTTTAAGTAAGTACAATGACTGATTAGAGTTGCAGGAGTAATCAAAAAGTAGGATCGCTTGTCTGTTACACTTTCAGTTTCCAGCATCAGGTACACCAAAGGCTAAATAATCCATATCACTGCAGACAGCGTGAGTGTAGGGAGTGTTTGAGAAACCCTAATTACTAGGTAGTTTATCCAACATTTGGACTTTAGTTGGGTTGATTCTTTACGTAGTGATGTCTATGTGGTTCCTCAGGTGAGTCGATGAGTCGGTGCAATCGTTGGGTTTCCTTAGCTTATTTCAAACTGGTTTTCTGAGCTTGACTGCATTGTTTTATAATTAATTGGCATGCATGTATGATTAGATTTAATGACTGACATCTACTCCTAATTCCTGTAGTTGGTCTTCTGTCTTAGATTACATGTATGCTAGACTCCCACTGAGCTTTGTGTTCATGTTTTGCACCGCAAATTTCTCTTAATCTTAGGTGGTTAAGGCTTGTGAAAGACGATTGAGGCCATAAATAATAATACTTTAAAAACAAGAGATATTTGATCATTTTGGTTAATGTTCTGAGTCTGCTACAAATAATCCCAACAGTGTTAATGTTTTTCCTTTGTTGTTTAGAGCAAACACAAATATTGTGAAGTGTCTCAAAGACTTTACCTCTCATAAATGTTTATGCAATATTAACCAAGAAACCACATTCAATATAGCAAAAACATTGAATCCCAAACGTATTATAGTGATCTAACAATTAAATTAGTCATAGCAGTTCAATTTTGCATTCAGTGATTTATTGTGCGTCCTTAATGTACAAGTTAATTTGTCCAATGAGTTTGACTAATAATGGTTTTGCCTGCATGTAATTAGACTCTATTGCATACAATTCCCTTACGAGCCAAAGTTACGCAACTCATATCAAAAATGAGTGCAAATATGCTAATGTTAACTTGACAGTTGCCCAATAGTAGGCAGATGTTATAAGACTGTAGAAATGCGATGCGTCCGGTGCGATGACCCCGCCATTAAAAGGTGTCCTTCTGTTTTGTTTTCAGACTGAAACCTGCCATTAATAGCATAAGGTGCCATGAGCCTGGTTTGCTCATGCCTGCCCTTCAGTGGTTTCTTAAAGTTCTACTACCTTGTGCTGTCTCCCTCTGTTTGTTCCAGTCTTTTAGACAGGCTATAATACAAACCACATTTACCTTTATAACCAAAGCTATAAATATATAGATATACTCTCAGAACCAGATTTGCTAAAGGCAAATGCCTCATCTTTAATAACTTGGATAACTATTGCTAAAGAAATTCTGACTGAGACATTTATACAGGTTGACCAACTCACAATTTGTATTTCCAGTATTGGAAGTGATTAAAAAAAAGGTCTGAAAGAATGCATTAGTGTTAGCAAACAACTGTTATTCAACTGTAAATGCATTGAGTCACTTTGTTTGTTAAGTTTACTACTTTACTTCTTTTCCTGGGTCACTGAACCGCATTTACGAGAAAATGTGTTCTGACTCTTGCTTTTATAGTAAAGAAGCTTAGCAGCCAAAAAGTGGCTGTGTTGAATTTGCAAATAGTTTTCTCGGCAAAGATTTCTGAGGCTAATTTATTTCCGTGAAATTGAATGAAAGTATTTAAGTGTGCTTGCCAAGGAGAGAATTAAGCCAGAAGGCTGTGGGTTGCATGACAACATTTTAACTCTTGCTTTAACATTCTTTGTTAAAAGTGCTAAAGCCATGCAGTCAACATGGGCAAGATTCATGTGTTAAAGATGGGCTCCTGATGTTTTAATTTAGACAACTTCAGGGTCAAAATGATCTTATGAAAAAAATGTTTCAATGGATTTTAAGTGTTTGTTATAATATATTTTATATTTAGTGTACATTATACAGCATCAAAGTTATACATAAAAGCTTAATTATATGCACATGCCTCCACCAATATACTTTTAAATGTCCCCAAGCAAAGTTCACCCTGCCCACATGGTTGTTGTAGGTATCACCATGGTATTGTCAGAAATCTGTCTGGATATTCTTTTGCATTTATTTTTCCTCACAGAATTGGTTGCAATTCATCTGAATTGGTTGAGGTATGCCACAAATCTGGCTTTAAGCAATTGCCAGGTTTTAAATAAGATGTAAGACTTAGGTTTTGGGTAGAACGTCCCACAATCTCTATTTGTCCATTCCAAAACTACTTTTGATGCCTTTTAGTGTCCTTAAAAGTTATTGAGTACATAGACAAAAGCCAATTGTATCCAAGCATCAGCCGTCTAACCCAAGCCATCACCCTAATATAGTTTAAAGTTATTATCATGATCAGGAGCCATTAGGACTTAAACATGCCACGCTTTGGAAGCTGCTGAAACACTTGGGTCACTCTACGTAGTGAAGCCAGTACAACATAAATGGACTAAGGGCCTTCCAGACAATTCACCACCACTCTTGCCTTGCATGCAGCTGTCCACGTGGCATCTGAAGAAAAGATGCTGCAGAGACACTGAAATAAACACTAAAAACATAAATGACAAAAAAAAGGGTCCATGTAAGGCTTTTAAACCTGAGAAAAATGTAATGGTAAGCAAGATACGTATGTGGTGGTTGTATCATGCTCTCAGTAGTACTGGTGAGTTCCAAAAGGTGGGTAGATTATTGAAGCAGGAAAAAGTGCTACAACTTGACACCTGACACTTGGAGTCCTCACATACTTTTTTCACTTTGTTTTGAGGAATATTCACTGAGAATGAATTAGTCTCTCATATTATTTTCCACTTTCATATGTATGGAATGTCCAGCGTCTAGTCATTTTAATTTACATGAATATTTTGTGTGTGTCATGATCTTCTCAATTAATTTCACTGTGTTAATCTTAAAGTTTTTCCAGGAGAATATTTAATTAAATAAAATCTTGGATGTATTTTTTTTTTGTGATCCTTTGAATTTTTTAAGCAGTGTACAATTGAGGCTATGGACTTCTGGCCATTTGACAAAATCCCATAAGAAATTCAGACACCAGCACTCAATTAAAATGGCTTTTAATTTACCTATCAAAAATGCCCAAAAGGAATATCATATTAATAGGCATAATAAAATCAGTATGTAAACTTCTGACAGGCATTGTAAATGTACAATGAAACTTGCTGGATTGTATTAATTTACATGTCCTACAGATAACTGGAAAGTTCTCATTTAAGAAGTCAGAACTTTTCAGACTTACAGTTGAATAAAAAAACAAAATCCTAATGTTTAGCTGCTTGGAAAGTTATCAACAATTCATGATGAGAAGCTTTGTTGATTCTCAGGGTACAAGTAAAGTACAAGGCAATTATTATTATTATTTTTTTTTTGTAGTTCACATATATTTTTCAATAGTTTGTGTAAAAACCCAAATGTATATAGTCTGCATGAGACCTCAACTTACCATGACATTTCAGCCTTAGCACTCCTCAATATGTGATTAGTCACCTACACATATAACCTGCTGCATTGTTGAGACCATCCCTTACCCCCCTCTAAAACAACTTCTCAAACACAGGGAAGCGGAAAAAGCCAGCTTCCTGCAGGACTAAAAATACCGGTGGCTCTGAACCCTGAAGAACCCGTGAGAAGAAGAGGAGGAGAGTGAAGAAAACGCGTTGAGAGCACTTACGACTTGGATTTTCTCTGACGCCGCCTCCAGAACCAGACCCCAGTAATGAAGATCAACGCCCTGGGAACGGCTGTCCAGAACCTGAGGCATCTGTGAAAACAAAGTCACAAGTTGCAACAAAGAGGAATAAATTCAAATTGAGTGGAATACAGTTAAAATTATATATTTGTTCCTCCTTGTCAAACCACCATGGACATGTTTTGGGTTATTTAATAACTACTTTTAAATGCTGGAGACTTCTAAGAACTGTTTTCTTTTTCAAGGAAGGACACATTTCTGGCATGTTTTCGTTACAAACTTCCAGGAACTGCAACTAGCAGTTTATTGATACAAAGTCTAATCAACCTAACTACTTCTGGGTGTCTAGTGAGTAGTAAACAAATTGTGATGTTTTTTGGAACCAATCTTAAAATTGAGATCCATCATAAGATATGAAATCCAAGCAACGCTACTCTGTGCAGAATGCCTTCAGAGGGTTTCATTATGGGAAATCATTAGCAGAAGGTGTTAAAAATCGCCTGGTCAGGACTAACTGTTATGAGGGTATGAGGAAACCCTGAGTGCCAAGGCAAACACATACATCTGATATCCTTCCTCCTCCATTCCTTGTGCCTGAATTTCAATGAAAGAAGAAAGGAGTTAGGCAGTATGGTGAGGGCTGGGGAGAGAAACAGCCAGTGGAATAGGAAGGGTGGGTGTAGATCGTGTGATGGAGAAAGCAATCAGGAGCAGAACGATGGAGGAAAAGATAATTGAAAGGTCATCACAGTAAATAATAATATTTAAATATTTGATTTTTTTTTTTTTTTAAACATGATAGAGGAGGAGTAACAGTGTGACTGAACAAAGTTACATTTAGGTGCAACAATCAATGATATTTCTGTTAGATATACTTTTATAATATGCTCAGATCAGAAGGTGCTTTGGTCAGAATGGACCAAAATGTAACTTTATGCAAATTAGTACAGAAAACACTATCACAATTAACATTCTGGAGTTGCACCACCCAAGGTGGCAAAATGTTGAGGTAGCAGGTACTCTTGTTAAGATTTGTTTTCTTTTTCAAAACTTTCAAACCTTACTGTTTTGGACAGCTGTTCTCTTTGGTTTTGAATGCTGTGCAGCTGGAAGGATTTTTCTGACATTTTCTCACTTTCCGACATGCGGTTATGATGCAACAAGGGTTTTTACAACTGCTAGCAGGTGATTAACATCCATAAAGCTAAAATATCATCTGAGCTGCAGCCACAAATTCAAATTGAGTTGAAAAAGAGGCGCACGGAGAAGCGATTTCAATCCATCTCTTCTATCGATAAAGTAGGGCACTGTTAGAACGCTGCACAACTAAAGAATGTCTTCTTTTGATCTGCAGTAGTATAAACCGCTGCAGGAGATGCCCACAGCCATAAGCATCTATAGCAAATGTTTAAAGGAACATGGGTAACATGAGCTGAAACAAGTTTTCATTTCCCTTTGCAGTTATTTAAGTATTTTTGAATTGGAGTTAACACCATCCCTACAGCAACATGGTTGTGGCAGAACCATGCTGTAGAGATGCTTCTCTTTAGCAGCGTTACTGTCCCAGCCTTTCTCCTATTTTAGCATGGGGCCTGGAGAAAGTAATGTCTATTATTATGTAGAGGAAAAACTAGTATAATAAAGTTTGAGTATGCGGTGCACAGTCTTGGGGCGGGATTGGGATGGATCTTGGATGGTTAAGCAGTTGCCGATCAAATTGAACGCGTTTCCCTTTACTGTAAAGAATATATGTTAGACTGCCTGCTCCTTGATTTTGCTCCATCGGCAGCGTGGGACCAAACATTAGCTTGTTTCCAGCAAATGAGCTAAAATAAACAACTGCCTGAGATCTCTCCACTAGAATTATAAGGCTTCTGTTCTGGGAAAGAAGGTAACAGTGGAGAGCAAACCTAGCTTGTTGGAAGTTACCTAAAACTAAAAATTTTGCAATCCTGTTAGAAGGTGCAGAGGACATTAAACTGGGGCACAGGTTCACCATTCAACAGGACATGAAGAGATAAAATATGGTTAGGGCTACAATGTTGGTGGTGAGCAAAGGATTTTAAAATTTCAAAAGGACACTCACTGTACATGTACAGTGCTTTATGTACTACTTTACACAACATTTAGCCATTCCTCCATTCACAAACACACTGTTACACTGATTGTGATACCTTATGGGCACTGATGCCCTGGGGCAGACTGACTGACAGAAACGAGAGTTAATTATAAACACTAGACCAGGGGTACTCAAATAGAAATGATGAGGGGCCACTTTTTTTTTCAGTGACTCAAGGGGCCATTTATTGGGACCGTGTATAACGTATCATAACAATATAAAATATGTATAACATTTATAAAATATTTTATAACATACCATTTCATTTTTATTAAAAACTAAAATATTACCTAAAATAAAAATATTATTTTAATTTGGGCATATATTAAAATACATAACAAACAAAAAAAATAATAACTTTTCATAACAGCTCGTGGGCCATTAATAAATACCTAAAGGACCACAAAAGGCCCACGGGCCGCTATTTGATTATGGGGGCACTAGACCCTCTCACCACCAGGAGCTGGCAAGGCAAGCATATGGTCCAAGCACACAACGAAAAAGCGGAGGGTTCCAATCATTTGAAGTGTATTGACGTAAGTGGTTGTACTTTGACATTTTGTAATTATTCAATTAGTTCCTACACCCAAATATGTTTCAATGAAATATAAAAGAAAAATAATGAATTGGAAAGGTAACCTGTTTCATAGCTTAGTTTTTCCAAGAAAAGCCTGCTTTTACCAAGCCTCAATTCAACAAGAATACATTGTCAGTGAAAGAAACCTCATTTATATCTGAAACAAAAGCTCAAAAGAGACAGCGCCGTCCTAGCGGTGAAATACAGAAGTGACTGTAGTTAGGCAACAATAACTAAGCTAGCCCAAAGGTAAAAGTACTCATCCTTATATAGCTTCCTGACATTTTACAGTCACTCCAATATTCAATTATATAACCCAGTGAGATGTTTATAGGCTCCAGTAAAAACTCTCTACATGTTCCTATATTTTAAACTAAAAACTATTCAGGTATTAGGGAACTGAAGGCACACGTACGCTTGAGTTCAATTTCTTTACTAGACGGAGATTTTCCTCAAATCACAAAACAATGTGTTTTGGCAGCCTTATTACCTTAAGTAAACTATTTAGGCAGGCACATGTTGGTGGAGTACCAGACGCAGCACCCTCTGTCATGGAACGCCCAACAGGTTGTATGCACGTCCAAGCTAAGCCCATTACAGAAACAGGCCAATGCGGATAATGCCATATAAATTCCCTGAGCCAGTCAGATTATTCATCCTGCCTGAACCTGAACACCTGTATACACTAATACGCAAAGGATGTCATCAGAGGTAGTTTCTAGCTTAATTTTTTTGTCTAATCATTCTTACTCGTTGAAAAGTTTCCACAAAATATCACAAACACAAATGTTTTCTTTGATCACTTACACTTGATGAGAAATAAAATTGTTCAATGTTCAAGAAACTATAAATCCAGCAACAAGTAGAACAAATGTAGCAGAGAAAATGTAGCATTTTTAACCATGGTTATGAAACCTTAATAAAAAAAATAAAATAAAAAAAACCTTGCCTGGGTCAATTCACCTAATTGATGCAGGTTAGTTTGCGGACAAAACAACACTTTAAGTTACTTCTGACAACACCAGAAATTTAGTTAGGCATCTAATACAGTTTTTAGAGTTGCTAATAAACAATCTCTAAGAAAATTCTATGTTTTTTATAAATTTTACATTTTAGTGACATACGTCCTGCCTTCTTCTTAGCAAAATAATCCAAGCTCCATAAAATTAAATGGAGTTTGTCAATAAACTTTATTTTCAACTCTGGTTTTACCATATATTCCAACTGAACGTTGTTGTTTTTTTTGATTGACTCAGCCATCCTAAGGTATATACATGGTCTGATCCTAACCATTCCTTGTTGCTCCTGCTTTTTGTTATATGAGCCCATTTCTGCTCCGAGGGTAAAAGTTCTGTAACAGATTTTCCTCCAGGATTGCCTTCTATTTTCTTACAACCGTTGTTCTATCAGCTGTGACCATTTTCTGTGTCCCTGCTGAGAAAAAAAAGCATCCCCACAGCATCTCACCTTTCACGACATGTCTAGTCCGAAACAAGCAAATAAATCTGGGTCAGAGATATTATTTACATGCAACAACGAGGTAACACATAATCCGAGAGATCCAATTAACCTGTGGATTTCTGCAGCTTTGTGTAGGACTTTCATACATGAAGTTAATTTGTTTGGTTTTATATCTGTAGAATAGAGACAAATAACACACATTGAACTCATCAAACAGATTTCAACCCTTGTTCGTGCAAAAGCATGCATTACCTTTAAACAAATATACAGAAAGAAAGTGTTTCACACCAACAGAAACACTGAACCTTGAGTGGTAAGATGTGAGTATGTTGAGACTCCTGCAAACTATGAACCTGTAAAATGGGTTTTAAAGTTCTACTAAGTTGCCATTTAGATAAATTTAAAAGGTAACTGCAAAGAAATGCATTCATTTTAAACAACTGATTCATGGTTGCCATTTAGCTAGTCGGCACGGAAATAACCCAGAAGGGAAATATCATACTGTCAGTAGACATTAAAGAATACATGATGGCAGGAGTTTCAAAAAGGGGAACAGTTTGGTTGAGAATTTTCACTTTTAAGAAAGCCACCAACCAGTCTTAATATCTTGAAGAAGTCTAGATTTGCATAGAGGATGTCTTCTATCCTTTGCAGTCTTTGCTGGCCGAGGGCACACATAGAGTTGCGCACCCCATGGAGACCCATCCGACTGGGGAAGATGAGGAAGTGCTCCAGCAAGGCTTGGCTGCATGCTATGTCTTTCAACTGCAGGTCTGGGACACCAAAAGCAAACTGGGTAACACAAAAAAAAGAAAGAAAAAAACTGTCCGTGTGTGGATTTTGAAGAAAATACAACATTTATTCGATTTTTTTTCTAAAATAGACTTGTCTCAAAAGACAAATTATGAGGGCAAAATGTAAAATGACCAGGCTTCTATTCACAACTAACCTTGCAAGTTAACAATCCATGATTTTTTCTTTTGTGTCATCACTCACAAACATGTAGAGCATATGCTGCATAGTCTAACCAGGAAGGTACTGTTTAGCTTTTCTACTTGGCCCTGGCTACATCCTGACAAAAAGATCTTAGCTAAGCAAAGGGAAAAAGATTGGATGGATAAAATAACTGCCAAAACTCACTTGAAGCCTTGAATTAACCTATTCTGACTCATAGGCTAAAGCTTTACCTGTTCCAGACGTATTTGCGCATTGACGAGCTGGTAAACAATAGACTCTGAAAGGCCTGCGTCTCTTAGCAGGAAGGCTGTAAGGACCTCGTCCTCCTTCAGAATGTCACCAATCTTCAGCCCTCGTCCTAAAAGGAAAACCGTTGACACTGATAGTGAAAGATCAGACACACGCAGAACAATATTGGCCAGAGCAACACTGGATTGCTCAGAGGAAATGATTCACGGAAATAAATTTTTTTTAAAAAGCATCGCCCTTAGTCCTGTTTATACACACTCATTTTTAAGAGAACATTGTGTTAAAAAGCTAGTTCTTATACTGACTCAAATATTTATTACATTTCTTAATTTACCTGCAACTGCAGAAGGATTGTTGCGTAGCGTGTCCATAAAGTTTGAGAAGGAAGACATCTCATGCCAAAGTCTACCAAACTGCCGGATCTCTGTCTCATTGAGCAAAAGCTCCTGGATGTCAACATAGAACCTTGCCAGCCTGAACAACAAAATACCTTTGGGTAAGTACTTTCAACTTGCAGTGAAAATTATTACGTTTAAGAGTGCTGTTTTTTTTTTTTTCTTACACTGAGTTGTTATAGTTGGACACAATGCCTGGTGACTCTCCTGGTGTTGGATATCTAAAGCAAGGGTTGTTAGCATTGCAAAAGATACCCTGAATCCAGGGGAGAATTCCCGCCGATGGCATTGCCTTGTTGGCAAAGTGACCTAAAGAAAAAGACAAGGCATCAAAGGGTTTCAACTCAGAATCTGATTATTGAAGACCCCCTGAATGGCCTGGCCCCTGTTTTTCTTTCGATCTGCACCAGATATATATCTGTTTTCATAGCTGAGGGTAAAGTAACAGTTAAAGCTTAAGAAATTTAGTGAGGAATGTTCTTACATTCATGCTGCTGGTAGAGCGGATTGGCTTTCCTCAGCCACACCAGACCAACGAATAACAGTACAGGCCAGAAGATCTCAACCAGAAAGCGGATCTAAAGAGAACCAGATGAAGCAGTCCTTTACTGTGAGGTATTAAAACAATGTAAAAGCATAATGTTGAATGTTTAAACAGCTTTTTACCTTTTGCCTTTTGCGAAGAGTCCAGTTTTTCCATAGTAACAGGCGTATTTGGGAGCCTGTCTTCATCATTCTGCAGCTCTACCCCTGGAGGGGATCATCAGACTAGAGAACCGGCAGGGACAAAATTGCATTGGTAAATGCAGCAGTTTAAGACACAGACATCAGGGAAACTAGTTTGCTCTGTCAGTCATAAGGTGTCTGAATGGCACTGAAATGATTACACCGCGACATGAGGCATGGGATTAACACAGGATTATTTACCGTGCCTTAGAAAGGTATTTAAACCCGCTGAATTTAAAGCACCAACATGAATTTTTTGGAGTTATCTTATGTAGTAGAAGATAGACAAAAAATGGTACACATCTAAAAATATATTTTGGAAATTAGCAGATTTAAATTGTTTCCAAGCCCTTTATTTTGAGCCATTGCATTATGGAATAGATGCCTGCCTGAAGTTACAAATCCTAGCCCCCGGCATCCAACCAATACATATAAAGGCTTGAAATTCTACTTATTATTTATTGCAGAGCAGCTCAGCTTTACCGAAAGATCATCTGTGAACATTATTGTTCAAGCAAAAAAAAAATTTATATAAATATACAATAATCTGGTCAGACTGTAAACCCTGGGTGGTTTGGGTAATTCATAGCTGAATCTTAAATTAGTATAAAGTTCTCAAGTTTTTGACATTTTTTCAACTCATTTTCTTCTGGAACTGGGCAGTATTTAAGTCTAACCTTCATTTAATCAGTTCTCATCGGCACCTCTGCACCTTTTAAAGAAACCATCCAGTACTTCCACCACCGAATTTTAGGGTGAGTTCTGGGTGATGAGTAGACACAAAGTGTACCGGTACCAGATAAGAATGGGCATTAAAAAAATATTAAATATCATGCTTTTCCGATTATTTCATATTTGAAAAAAGTTTCCATTAGGTAAACCTTTTATCTTTGCTTTATAGGCATAAACTGTTTGGGGCAATTTTATTACATAAAACCATACATGGTTTGAAGTTTCATGAGTTTTTTTTTGAACATGCACTTTTAAATTCATTGGGTTTGCTTGTTTTTGTTGTGGGATAGAAATTGGGAAAAGATAGTTTCAAAGCATGTCGATAGACTAAAGTGTTTGTTTACAATCAAGTCAATGTAATATAGATGACAACTATGCTTTAAAATCCCTGTTTAATATAGAAAGATCCCGTCCAGATTTAATAAATGTATTTGACTTTTAAAAAGGACATCATTTTTCTAGGTCCAGATGCAAAAACAGAAATTATAAATAACAAACCTTGTTGTATTCAAATGTGTTCGACATACAGGTTTTAAACATAAACCATATGCAAACCTTTAATTCCAGTGTTAAGAAACTGCTGGAAAACATAGAAATCTAATTTAGTTTGAATTTTGAAATTGACAATTAGCTTGAACCTAGTTTAATAAAAACATGAACAACAAAATACATATAAATACATATAAATACAGTAAAATAAATTAGAGTAGCACCACCCGTAAATAGGTAACTATAGGCTTGATGCAATATCGTGAAGCTTCAAAACATTGTAGAACAAGTTGTATTTTACAAATAAAAGTATAAACGTATGAAACTGTAGTTCCTGAGATGGAATAAGCAAACCAAGGACTGGCCACCTTTTATTCATAGAGAACTGCTGTGTTGACATATTTTTGCACCTCCTTTTCAAGCCTAAGTGAGCACATGTGATGAAAAAATACCTTAAAACATTATCAGGTTATTAACCAGCAATGAGACCATCAGTTTAATTAATTTCGGCTTATTCAATTTAAAAATTTCTATTTTCCTTTACTTTAAAATTTCTATTTTCCTTCACTTTAAATGAGGTTATTTTCATAAAATGACTGGATTGAAGTCAGTTGGCAATTAATTTGCATACTACTGAGCTAGAATGCCTTTTTATTGTCATTATACACATTGTACAACGAGATTGGAGACATTTAGCATGGCACCTTACGACTGACCGCCCTGGTTATGTGTTTCAAGATATAATCCAGAGTTTTCAAATGAGTCAATGTCATGTTTTGCTTTTTAACCTTAAGAAACTGTTTTGATTTGGCTGCTTTGTCTAGAATGACAGTAATGGTATAGGCTGCATTGTAACATAAGCAGTATGTGCCAAACGCTGTGTGTGCCAATCGACTGGGTCTGGCAGACAACTAAAATGATATTGAAACATGGTGGTGACAGCATTATGCTGTGGGGATAGCTTTCAACAGAAAGGACAGAGAAACTTTGCAGAGAGGATTGACCTTAAAACAGGGCAAATCTGGGAATGCCAGGTCAACCACTTAAACACATAAAACGACAGCTATGAGGGACCAGTTTAAACCCGAAATGTAGAAAATTGAGTAATAATACTTTTGAAAGCCTCTGTAGAAAGTAGAATACGTCACACTGTTCAATAGTAATAACACTCTAATGTGAATTAAACTATTTAATTGGGGGCCTGCGATTTATAAGTGAGATAAATATATAGAATAAAAATATAGAAAAACCTTGACATTTACTAAAATTATCTAAAAGGCAAAAACAAAGGCACTTAGTCATTGTTTCACATGAGCGTTGACCTTCCTTCGGATTTGAGACAAGTTTCCCTCCAACTTGATCGCAATTTGCCATACTGTTAATTTTAAAATCATCAGGACTCACACCTTTAAACCACTTTAGGTAAAGCCTTTGGAGACATTTTTCTTAGGGACACCACCTAGCCTGCACTGATGTATTGTTTCATCATTATTTAGACACCTTAACAAAAATGATTCCTTTTTTTTTTTTTACCCCATCAGGAACAATTTGATTTAGGAAAAATCAAGTTCTGCACAGATCATCACAGAACACTTCCAGTGGATTACTACAGACGAGCAGGAAAAAAAAGATGCAGGCAAACGAACAATTGTGAAGAGAAAATCAAAGGAACAGCAGCTAGAAAACAGGAGGCTAAAAGCTGTTATTATGTCTGAGTTCTCGGAAAGCATCTTCTCACTCAAACACAAATTACACACAACAGGATGTCCTTGCACAAGCTCTAGAATAGAATGTAGAAAATATTCTGCAAACATGTCGCAACCTATCAAAGTAAAAAAAACCAAAAAAAAAACCAATTCAATACATTACATCAAGTATGCAAGCAATAAGCAAACCTTCACAACCACCTGTCAGCTCTTATAAAGGTGTTCCAACATATTAAGATGAAGCAGTTTGTTTCCCAGCCTTACCTTCTCACGGGATTACTACAAAGTCAAACAACATCAGGAAAAAGGGGGTTCAGAAACAAGCTGAAGTAATGGAAAACATTAAGCTGGGTAGAAGAAGTGCATCAGATGACTCTGAACTGCCCACCTTCTCTTTCTCTCTGTCTGTGTGGCTGCAGGTCAGCAGCAATCCTAATCTGATTGCTCTAATCTCCCGGCTCAACATGGGCAGGCAGAAAAAAGACAACAGTCATCCATTTTGAGGAAGAATTAGGTGGATACCTGCAAGAGATGAAGAAGAAGAAAAAAGAGGGAAACCTGGCAGAGAGAAAAGCAGGAGGTGGTCTTCATCATAGCAGCAGCAAATGTGCTTGTCAAAGAAAGAAAATAACAGGAGCGAAAAATATACCTGCACCAGCATGTAATCCCACAGCTGAACACCTACGGAATAAATCGAGTTTGGAATTATATTACACAGGAGCCAAGCCAGACTTAGAGACGGGAGCTTTTGTTTTTTTGGGTGGCATTTCGCGTCTAAAGTGAGTCTACAGAGAGCAGCTCAACGAGGAGGCGCAGGTGACACAAGCAATTAGCTGAGGAGAACTGTGAAGGTTTCAAAGTGGGACATTAAAACCAGCTGAGCCCCCAGCACACATCCTGAAACCGGGATTGATTTAAATTGAGGGGGGAAAATTCATCCCCTGCAGAACAAAAAAAACAAACAAACACCCACAGCTGGATGCATGACAGAAATATTTTAAAACGGGAACAGCTATGGAATAATAAACGGTTGAGCAAAGATATTTATTAATAGGGTGTCCAAATTAAAGACACACTTCCTGCATTTCAAATACGGTAGTCGTGTTCTTGCCTAATTACCTAAATATCTTCAACTTTTACGATATTTGTCCGTGTCGAACTCCAGAGGTCATTTGGTCACAGGAGGGTCAAATGCTGGTCAAGTTCAAAAATCTGAATTATGCACAAATCTATAGAGTAGTTGAGTCATTTTTATTTTTATGTAGTGTTAGTGGGTTAGGGTTTTGTTTTTTATTCTTCAATTTAATCATTTCAAATATGTCTAAACTGTTATTTTAATATAAAACTAAAAGTTGAAGCTGTTTTATGAAATATCCTGATGTTTTACACTTTAACAATAAGAATGGAAATACTTTTTATTGCTTGGCAGTCATTTTAAAGATTTTTGAGTAATTTTC
>JAVLVB010000957.1:1880191-1909184 GCA_032876305.1 Orestias chungarensis
ATATATATATATATATATATATATATATATATATATATATATATATATATATATATATATATATATATATATATATATATATATATATATATATATGTTTAAAAATACTTTACTTTTAATTTGCAGCCTGAACTTTCGCATGTCGTTTCTCCTGGATAATAAAATCATGCCATGAGAGAATCATTGTGACAGATGTTGACTATGTTTGCATTATCACATAAACAGTTAAAGTAAGTACTGTTAAGGTTTACATTGTGGGTAAAAGATTGTACCAATCAGAGGCTACACAGGAGACATTTACATAAAACAAAAACAACATTCTGAATTATTTATATTATAAAAAAAAAAAAATTTGAATTCAAAATATTTTAATTGTTCCCTTCTTACATATTTAATTGTAGAACTAAAGGGAGTTCAGCATTAAAGCCCGGAAGTGCAACAGGTAAAGTGTAATTTTTTAACAGATTCAACACTTTTTTTTTTTACATTTTCAAACACGAACAAAAAAAACCCAACTTTGGCAAATTTGCTGTTGAAAAATACAGTAGACAGTAAATATTGATGTTGTCGGAGGGACTTTATGCATTTTTGTTTCGCGTACTACAACCAATTGCTTTTGGCACAACCTTTAAACTGAATATATTAACACTTTCATGGTTTATTGTTACTTGCCTACGCGTTCATATTTACACGGTGTAACTCGTTGTCTGGCCGCTTTTTCACACAAAGTGAGCCTCTATGTGTTCGCTCTCTTGCAGTCGCCGGAGTCTTTGGTAGACGTGTTTACTCTCGGTGGGTTTGAGGTCGTCGGGGCTGCTAGGAAGCGGGGACTGGGGGGGCGAGGCGCTGACGGAGGTCGAGAGTCCGGGGTCGATGGCGCTGTCTGTGGAGTCCTGCGTCTGGTGAAGTGTTTGCAATGCGCTTGTGAGGGTCGGCGAAGGCGAGGCCGCCGGGGAAGTGTCTGTGGAAGTGAGCGACGAAGTGGCGGCTGCGGTTGCCGTCCAGCTTGAAAGTGTCTTAGGCCTGCTGTTGCCGGAAACTGGGGGCGTGTAGAAGGTCCCGGGCGGGGGCTGAAGAGTCCGCGGAGCCCTGAGTGTTAGCGAGAAGTTTGGCGAGCCGCTGGACCCAGTGAGTGAAGATTCTGTGTCTCTTTCCCTGTAAGAGCCCCACACAGACTTGACCGACAGCACGCTGTGGCTGCTGGAAAACACGGTGTTCACACTGCTGGTGGCAGGAGGCGCAGACGCTGTGGTGGCAGCTGCGCTGACTGTGATGGGCACTGTGGCCTTCACAGGCTGCAGACCGGAGCTGGTGGCTGGCAGATTGGCGACTATCATAGCAGTTCTGGATGTCATGTCATAGTGCTTGTACTTTTTATCCCACGTCCTTCTCTGCATAGTCTGCGTGTCAATAAATGGTGTAATATAATAGGTGCTTATTCTGGAAGACCCACTCTGGCGAGGCCTCTCCGGTTCCGGGATCTCCTGTATGGTCTCCGTGTCCCTCGGAGCCGAGCTTCCATCAACAACATCCGTTTTGTTGCGGTTATTCCGCTCTAGAATCTGAGCCGGAGTCGGCAGGCGGTCCAGCGGCATGCTTATCGGTCTTGAGGCGTGCCGACTGCTCTGGTTTCGAAGCTGAACCTTAGTGGGCAAAGTGTTGGTGAAGGAGATAGCGGCGGAGCCGGAGCGGTTGAGCGTCACGCTCGACCTCTGCGCCTCACGCCCACTCAGGGTCTGCACACCGTTGACTTTCTCTGCGGCGGAAGAGTCTGATATGTCTTTCCCAGGTTGGACCTCCTGCACCTCATTCAGGATGTGGGAGGATGGGATTACTGAGGAGTATCTTTTATACACTTTGGCAGTCTGAAACGACAGATTTGACAAAGAGGATTACAATCTCATTGCATTTTTTCATTTAAATGTTACAACATGTAATTCAAAAAAGAGCCAGATGGAAGAACAGGAACAAGGAAGGAGCGTGAAAACCCACCAAGGTCCCATCGCACTAATATTTAGCTTAAAGTTTCTGATACATTTGTTGGTATCCCCTTATCCCAAAGCTGGGGTTGGTACATTTCTTTTTGGCCCCTGATAAAAAAAGATAAAAGGTTTGGGCATCACTGCTCTAGATTCCTGAGTCCTCGCTCCTATTCCCTTTATCTGACCTTACAGGCTTTAATTAGGATTTAAAACCCTTTTAAGTTGTCTGGGATTCAAATAAGAAAAAGTGCTTTCACAAGTGAGACTCAACTGTGCCACCTTTACTTGATTCGCTCCTATTATCGAAGGTTTACAGTCAAACACTACTAAATCCTGAAAATCAGATTGCAACTTCGAGGTGAAACCTTTAATGTCTCCTCACCTCCTTGATGTCCGTTAAAGAGCCTGAGTGCCTGCTGAGCTGGCGCAGCTTCTCTTGCGCCGTCAGTCTGGGAGACGCTTGTGCGCTGGTCGTAGTGATTTCAGAACCGGATGGAGTGGTTGCGTCGAAGATCAAGTGAAAATGTTGCACCAGCATCTCCACCATCAGTGCCTGGCAGGGGTAATCCACCAGTGAGGAGAGGGAGACCCCCGCATCGATCGGCCTTGGTTTTACCAGAGTGGGTCCAAAGATGATTCCCAGGTTACTTGCATTCATCTTGTTCTCTTCAGCCTGGTTACTCACCCTGTGAGGATAAAGGCGGAGAATGAGTTCAAAAGGTCATTGCTTTATTTTTTACTTTTATTAGAAATAATTGAATTAAACAAGTTGTGGAAACAACCCCCCCCCCCCTTTTGTGTTCCTTTTTCCCCCCTTTGACATTAACCTGAAAGGACAAAGAACAGTTATATAAATTTTTGTCAGGACGAACATCGTCTGTTATTATCCCCCCTGCTCTTTCACTGACCAACATGGAGGACGGAAGTCTTATAACTGCTCATGGGATTTTGAATATGAACACAAAACACCCACCTGGCTTACACTATAGTATAGCACTAAACATGAGCGCCAGTGTAAAGATTTGAAAAACAGTTCAAGAAGGAAACCAAAGGTTTTATGGTGCCGTGGTCTAACAGCTTCTGCAAAGCTTTGGGGAAGTCTCTGTTTCTCGTTTGACTGTTATGAGGAAGTTTGCACGCTGGCGTGACTGTAAAGTAGACCAGCGTACCGAAGCCTGTCCTTGTAGTTCCAGCTCGTACCTGTTTAGATGAGCGATAAGGTAGCGCAGGGTCCTATAGTTGGCTGTGGGCAGCTGCCGCAGCAGATCCTTGATCTTCAAAATGATTCTGCTCATCTGGAAGCTCGGTGGGTCCCTCTCTCCCGTCCGGGTGCTTGGCGGTTTGTTGGCTTCCTCTTTCATCACTTTTTGACACTCTTTAGCCAAGCCGATAAGGTCGTTGTAGAATCGATACTGGATCAATGGTTCTGGTAACTGTTAAAAAATAAAAACACCAATGTGTCATATATTTAAATAAAACCAGTACAAATACATGTAGTTTAGAAGTTTACATACACTCAATGTTGATATAAATCATATTTTTAAGTTTGACTGTTAAAGGTGTAAATACAAGAGCACAAACACAACATACGTAACTCTGATAGGGCTTTAAACAAAGTGATACAGTAGTTGGTTGTAGACCATAAATGTAACACAAGATTGAGGTTAGGACCACTCGAGATCCTCAAATTTAGCATCCTGTCTCACTTTTAAATCTAGTTTGAATATAGGAGCATTAACCTGTCGAGGATCCAAAGTGATATGAGCCTAACAAAAATCTTTGAATGCAAGTAAAAAAAAAAAAAAAAAACTGTGCCTGTGTGAGTTTGTTGTTGTAGCACCGGTGCAGAACAAACAGTGACTACTTCTAAACCTTTTAACTTCTCCTAAAATGTTTCTCAGCATTTTTCTCTTTATGTAATTTTTTTCAACCTGTGTGGATTACAGGTATACATACACACGTCAAACAAAAAAAAAAAAAATACACGTTTTATATTCATTGCAGCCTGGAAATGGACATCCCAAATGTCTCACTTAAACCCCCAAAATATTATGGCGTGTGCTGAAATATTAGTTGGCACGGTAGCCGCTGGTTTAACTTTGCATGATCATTTACTTCAACATAAATCAATCATTTAACCATTTTTCAACCAGTTAGTAAAAAGTCAAACCTGTCTCAGGTAGAGCTTCAGGACATTGCTGATGTCATGAGGAGAGAGTTCGGAAAGTTCGACTAAATCCTTTCCATTCTCGAATGCCTGACAAAGCTTCTCAACTCGGGATTTGGCACCATTTACGCGATAGATGCCCTGCAGGAGGTAAACAGGTGAATTCATGATTCCTTTAAACCATAAACAACATTCCTAACTGTTAATGTAATTGGTGAGGAGAATATAATACAAATAAATACACAAAGGCCATATAAAAATACCGTGATATCGAGGGCTCTGCTTTCGATTTCAGTGGTGCACTTTTTGATTATGAAGGGGATTCCATCCAAACAATTCTTCGCCGCTTGGGCGAAGTCGATACCGAACAGCTGCAGCCTGCCTTGCAGCTTTTTGTGACCACATTGGATGGGGAGAGTCTCCAAACATTTTTTGTGGCACGCCAAGGAACACTGGCAGAAAGGTGCATCAAGCAGAATCAGGTGAAATGACTGTAAACTTTACAATTGTAAGCTGATCCGTACATAGAGGTAAGGTCAAAATAACATGAGATTATATCCATTAATCTTAAGCCTTCCCATAGATTTTCAATCAGATTCAAATCTGGAGCTACACCAAAACATCACTTTCAGTCGGAAGAGACATGTTGGGAGAGATTAATAAAGAACCTTTAACCAAACTCTGCCAATAAGTTATACAAATTGTTGGACTTAAATGTATCAGCAATAAGATATATATAATTTCAGCAATTACTTAAAGTTAATATGAATTATACCTCTTCGCATTCGGCTCCATGGAAAACAACCAGGCTCTCACACTCTCTGCACTTTGATGGTGCTCGTAATTTCCTTAGCTTATGTGTTTGAGCAGCTTTTGACATCTGGGTATTTCGGAACGGACCAGGAGAACCTAAAGTCTCCGTCACCATCTCTGCCAGACCTAAAATAAAATAAAAATCCCCACAATTACCATATTGCCAGCGAAAGAGGTAATATCATTCAACATTTTCAGTAAGGAAATAATAACTTCCAGGTAAAAAAATGGATCCTAACTTGGGGGGAAGTTCCTGGGATGAATGCTTAATTGAACATAATTCTTAGGCAAAATGTACACAAACAATTGCTGTGGTTTAGCTGAAATATATAAAAACATGTCAAAAATGAAGGTGAAACCCAGGGGGGGGGAAAACCCCACTAATGAAACCCTATTCAGTGTTTCTCTGTGTAGAACGAAAAACATTGAATGCAGCAAAACTGGCATCAGATCTGTGGAATGAATAAATCTCCAGCTTGTCTGCGCACATAAACTGTTAATACAAATGAATGTTTCCTACCATTGTCAAAGGAAGAGAGAGGCTCCCTCTCGTCCAGATCGTCAGCTGAAGACATTGTCCCTGTAGAGGGAGTTCTGGGCAGCCGGCGCTTGAAGTCACCTGTTTAAAAAATAATTTTATTGTAGTTTAGTTTTTAAAAACTACGGTTACATGAGTACAGCAACATATAAGGAGTTTCTCATTAAGTTTTAACAGTAGAAAGCAAAACGTGAAGATATTATCAGAACAAGAAGCATTCTTTAAATGATCTAAGTCGAAAAAGTACATCTCTGATATTTTTTATACAACTTGCAAACATCTTCTCCACATATCATCATCAATTACTTTGAATACAAACTTTTTAGAATTTTAAAAAACATATTTTTGCAAACTTTAGAAATACCTTATAGTAAAATAAAATGAATACAAGCAGTATCAAAAAAAATAAATATATATATATATATATATATATATATATATATATATATATATATTTTTTTTTTTGAAATTTAGAAAAGAATACATGTAAAATCTTTAAACCTGGGCTCGCAGTGGGGGAGTCCATGGACCTCGATTCACTGCTGCCACCGGCGCTCTCCGAGTCGCTGCACATCCCACCCTGGATGCCCTGGCTGCTGGATGCCCTGGCTCTCAGCGGTGCCAGGCTCCTGAGCGCTTCAGAAACACCAAAAAGGAAGAGAACCAATCATAAACAAAATAACAAGGGTAAAATGGTTTCTCAGAAACATTCAGTCACACACACATTTTAGACTTATGAGTAAGCAGCACACAACCTCAACTGCCGTAAACAAATATATTCCCATGAATCAGCAGCCGGGGTAAGTCCCCTTTCAGAGCCACATACAGACAGAGTAATGTTGAACCAATAGTTTGCCTAGAACTATTTAACCTGCTGTAGATGAAACTGTTTCCTTCGGAGAAGAAAAGAGAAACCGTCCTGCGTTGAAACGCATACCTGGGATGTCTGTGCTGCTGTTGGACCTTCGCTCGCTGATTTTTGCGGGCCTGGGAAGAGGGTTATCGACATCGTCGCCGCACAAGACGTCACTGGAGGTGATGGAGCCCTGTGACAGGTTGCCATGGGAAGAGTGCGTGCTTCCTTGAGACCTTTTGCTGAACCCAGACCTGGAGAAAAAAAGTAGTCTTTCAAGGCTTTCTCCACCGGCTGTAGCTGCGATAGTCCTTTTCGTTCAGCATTATTACATTATGTTTAGCCAAGGCTGACATAAGAAAAGAGTAATAAACTGATTGTAGGGCATTTGCAATGTACAATTGACAAAATTATATTCTTGGCATAAAGCTAGTATTTATTTTTATTTTTTAGGCTTGAAGCATCTGATTAGCATTTGCAAATGACAAATGGAACTGATTTTTTACTTGTTGGCCCAGAGTGTGGTTTTTGCTGTGCAGCTTATTTTGCACAGGTAATGCAGCTGTAGAGCCACTTTCAAGCTAAAGCATCAATTACCCATCTTTAAACTGCTCAGCAGTTTTAGGGCCTATCCTGGCCGCTGCAAGGCCGGCTCTTTTTGTAATGTTATATACCGTGTTTACTGTTTTAGACATCCCTTATTTGAATGAACAAGCTGCAGAGTGCAGCTAAAAGTCTTGCATTTACATTTTACTACATTTAAAGCAAGGTTTTAAACCAGTTAAACTTTCTTAAGCTAATTAATTCAGTTCAGGCCAGTGGGGTCCAAACGTTTTGCCACAAGGGGCAAAATTGTTACATTTAAAGTCCGACCATAGGCTAAAAAGTCATTTTTGTCTAAATATACATTTCAAAATAATTACTTATTTTACCTGACTAAATATACATCAAACATGCTGTATTTTGATTGCCATTCCTATTTTATACAAATCCAAAATATAATATAAAGTCTTGCAATGTTGCCTTTCAAAAAGCCAGGAAGGCGATTTCCAGTGTTTTTGGAGTTGACAGTTTCATTCTTTATTTTTCTAGTAACAGTTTAGCCAATGCTCTGCGACAAAAACAAAGAGAGTCTCTGAAAAAAAAAGGCTTGTTTAATGCCAAGTTTATTAAAAAGGTGTATCCAAGACTTTTTCAAGAACAGGCTGTTGGATGTTTGGGTTCTTAAACTTTATGAGCCTCAAATGACAGCACAACATCTAAAAAAAAAACATCTAACTAAGATATTATTTTTGGTCTGTGAAGAGCTAAGCAAAAGAAAAACGTAGGTGCCCATTCCTTATAGGAGAGATGCACTATTCTTGAACTGTATTGCAAGTATGAAAGTTGATAACAGCTTATGTCCAGAAACTGCGGTTAGAACAACATTGTAGAATCCTGAACAAATGCTAAAATCCAAGACACTAATTAGTCAAAAGCACTGCAACTGGTACATTTCAATTAATCATTAATAATGATTAATTGTTGTCAGCCACTAAAAGTCCTGGACAGGACGTTATCTTTGCACCAGAACCTCTAAAAAACAAGTTTCTTAGTCAACCACTTAACCTGGATAGCATCAAATTGGCATCTAGTAACAATGTAAAGAACCTTGGGGTTATTTTTGATCAGGAAATGTCTTTCAAGTCCCATATTCTTGCTATATTCCTAAGGTGAAAGAAGGAAATTTTTACAGACCTGTTTTAGGTCTGTAAGATTTCCTTCTTTCACCTTAGGAATATAGCAAGAATTAGAAATATTCTCTCTATGACTGATGCTGAAAAAGTAGTCCATGCATTTGTTACTTCAAGGCAGGACTATTGTTACTCTTTATTAGAAGGAGGTTAGAAAAATGCAGTTAAAAGTCTTCAGTTGGTCCAAAACGCTGCAGCAAGAGTTCAGATGAAACTTAAAAAGAGAGATCATATCTCCCCAATTTTAGCTTCCCTTCATTGGCTCCCTGTCAAACTTAGAATAGATTTTAAGATTCTTCTTCATTTGATATATAGGGCCCTCACTAATCGAGCTCCATCATATATCAGAGATCTGATTACTCCTTATGTCCCTAACAAAGCCCTCTGCTCTCAGACTGAAGGTTTATTGGTGGTTCCTAGAATCTCTAAAAGCAGAATGGGAGGCAGATATTTTAGTTATCAGGCTCCTCTTCCAGCTTTAGTCCGTGAGGCCATACACCCTGTCTAGTTTCAACTCTAGGCTTAAAACATTTTATAGTTGGGAAGAGGTAGAGAAGACAGCCTAATCCAGTTGGGGGAAGAACTGAGTCAGTCTAGACAGACGGTTCTCCTTTGGTCTACCTTGTTCATGTCTCAGTCTACAGGCTTAGATTATTTAAGTTATGTCTGTAGTTATGTTACTGTAGGCTTAGACTGCTGGAGGAAAAGCAGACCACTTCTCACTTTGCAACTTTCTTCCTTTGTCGAATCTACTGTAGTTATTGTTATCTCAACCTTTTTAACCTTTTGTTTTCTCTTAGTGTTCTTCTCTCCATAGCAACCACATCTGGGCTGGCCTTCTGTTAGCTGATACAACTTCTTGGATGAGAACATGGGCTGAGATGCTTCCAGTGACGTTCTACAACTGCTGCTATAAACTCTATTATTTCAGTATCCTGTGCTTCTAATTTAGTTTTCTGTCTCTTCAAACACCCAGTCCGTCGTGTCAGACGGCCTCTTGTACTGAGCCTGGTTCTGCTGGAGGTTTCTTCCTGTTAAAGGGGAGTTTTTCCTCTCCACTGTCGCTACATGCATCCTCAGTATGAGGGATTGTTGTAAATTCAACAACAACACAAGCCATTGTTTCTGTCTGCTGATTCCAGAGGAGTGAATGCTGCAAGTTAATGACTCAATGCAATCTGCTGGGTTTCCTTAGATTGGAAACTTTTTCAAATTGATTTGTTTATGATGTATCTTTGATTTTAATTGATTTTCTTGTAAAGTGCCTTGAGACGACATCTGTTGTAAATTGGTGGTATATAAATAAACTGATTTTTGACATTCCTTGAACAAAAGCAGCAAAATGCCCCCCTTTTATTTCTTAATAAATAATGATTATTAGGTAATAAATATTACATAACTCTATTGTTTCAAACGTAAGTTGTATAACGGGAGGCAGAAAGTAGGAACAAAAACTGAAAGATGACTTGTCAGCAGATTATTACCAACAATTTCAACACTGGGTAAAAACCTTAATTTAATTCATGATCCCATTCAGTGTTGATGTTTGAAATAAAATTTAAACTACCGACTTATTTTATTCTGTTAAATCAGGCTGTGAAACTGAATTGATTATTTTTCATATAAAGTTGGATTTCAACGCTGGGAAACAATTTTTTGGGGCAGCTTGAAACCAGATCCAAAACTTTCACGCTCATAATCGTCCCTGCAGCATTCAGCCTGCGACACAGATATTTCCTGAGGAAGCGCAAGATTCTGTCTCTTCCTCCTGCACTGACTCACTGTTACCTCTGCTGAAAGAAGAACTAAGCAATTCTAATATGGGAGGGGAAGGAGATGAAGAAAACGCTAAAACATTTAGTTGTTTTTTGTTTTTTTTTTCATAATAACTTAAGTTATTCAAAAAGGTTGAAGTGATATCAGTCCAAACTTTTGACACATCATCACCTTACAAATACAAACTTCTGTGTATTTATGTAAACAAATAACACAAAGTAGTGTTTAACTTAGAAGCACAGAACTACGTAAAATGCAATTCATGAAATTACTTTTAGAAGACTAATGGGTAGTTACGTTAAAAACACGTAATCCTACAGACCGCTCAATCTGCAGAAACCTTGCGTTGTTTTACCAGTTTGACATAAAATAAAACTGTATTATGCATGTATGGTTATCGTAGCTCACCTCAAATTTTCAAAGAAGGGATCTGGCTGAAGATTCTCTTTTGGCAGGTTGTTTGGCAGGTTCCGTACAAAGTTAGCGTAGCATCCACCCGGTTCATACAACTTGGCACTCTCATTCAGGGCGTGGTACTGGGCCGGAAGAGTCACTGTCTGCACTTGCTGCATCTGAAACCAGTTCACTGACACCTACGAAAAATAGAGAAAGATGAAAGACATAAGCTATTTTTTTTATACGTTACAGTTCATTCATGAACTGGAAAGTAGAAGGAAATAGTTCTCTTACAGCTTTGACAGTGAGGTCACACTGGAAGATCATCTCTCTGATCCGTGTGAGAATTGTGCTCTTGGTGTTTGCCAAATCCATGCGTTTGACGCCTGCGTCAGCTCGACAGCTTTGGAAAAGGTACTGGGCTTCCTCGGCCTGCTCCGAGACGATAGACAATAAGTATATAGAGACCGCTTAAACCAAGTAAGTCGCACCATAATTAAGCGGTTTCGTCGCCCTTGCTAACCTTTTGCATGGCCTCTACTTCTAGCTTTCTCTTCTTCTCCAGCTGTTTGTTGCCAGCGTTAGATTGCTCCTCCTGGGAGCGGTTTATCGATGACTGGGCTTTTCTGAACTCCTCTTTCCTCTGATCATTCAACGCTCGTGCCTTACGCAAGGTTGTGTCAACCTCTTGCTGCCAAAATCGGAAAAAAAAAATAATAATAATAACTTAATTAAATGTGACAATTTATGCATCAGTCACATTTGTAGCATTCAGACATGTCATTTTCCATTTTCAGCCTAGTAGGTAAAGAGGTACAATAAGAAAATAAACATAAGTAATAAAATAACCATAAGAAAGGAAAAAATTATGTTTGTAAATGTAAAAGCTTGAGGAATATCAGATTCAGGTTAATTTTTTTTGCTTTACGTCTGTGTAGAGACTTTCAACAAACCATTTTCTTTTGCTCCCTCTGCCACTGCTCCTTAATGTCCTTCCTCAACTTATCCAGTTCATTCTTGCGGACTTGAAGAGGCTGAACATAAACAGAAAACAACAACTGCATTCAATCGCTTTCTGTGTAGTGAGGCGCAGAGAAATGGTTCAAATCCAGAACTTCATTGTAAACGTAAAGCTTTCTGGTCATGAAAACACACACACAAAAAAAAAGAAAGTGTGTGATTTCAAAACATGAATTAGAAGCTTAGCCAAACAAAGGTCAGAGTGGCTCATTTCAAACATGCATACAGGATCATCATTACTTACCTGAATGAATTTATTGGTTTGAAGAGCCACTGCAGTCTGAATGAGCAGCTGGTTGTATTCAGTCTCATTCTTGAATGTAGAAATGTAGATGTCACTGAGTGGCATGTAGTCCTTGAGCAAACATAGAGAAAGCAAGGTTAGTATGCGATTTGATTATCTCCGACTCTACAATGATTTGAGCACATAGACGTCTCAATAAAGTTTATTACATTCTGACTGACGATCACTTTTGCAGACTCGGCCATTTTGGCATAGCTTTTGGCATACTCGATGTCTAAAAGAAAAGAAAAAGATCAAGGCATGAAGAAGAAGCGATTAAAAGCTATGATCAATAAACTAAACAGCATTCCATTTTTAGGAGACACTTTTTTTAATTTACAGGTCAAATGATGACCCCAGATACAATTATCCCTTTAGTACCAAAGCATAATTTCCTACCAAAACTATTCAGAAAAATTAATACATTACTGGATGGGGAAAATGGGAGATTAAAAAGATTTATGAAACAAAAGATTGAATTCTTCTATAAGACGAATCCAGCGGTTCGACGCTGCTGCTCGAGCTAATTAAGTTTATATCAGATCTATTGTTTTTGTTCATCAAAGGTCGTGTCATGCAGGTCTCACCCATGGCAAGCCGTTTCTCCATACAGCCCAGGAGGTCTTTAATGTACTTTGACAAGGCCTTTGCATAGAGTAGAGCCGACTCAACTCCACTATCATTCTTCTGCAGAGTCAAGTCGACCTCTTCCTCTATTGACAGTGGCACCTCGGGCCCTGTGGTACCGGTAGAAGAAGCAGACATGACATATGTGGTGTGACTAGAATGTTCCAGAGCTGGATGTATGTATCTAACTTCCACTTTCTAACACACTTGTGTGTGTGTGTGGAGGGAGGAAGGTAGAAGGTTTTAAACAGAACAACATCAGAGTAGTTCTTAGGTCTAATAGCATTATGTTCCTTTTAAGAGTAACAATGTACAAACCTCCCAGCTGCAAGCCACACAAAATTATTCTTCGGACATTGAAATAGGCAACCAGCATGGAAAAACCAGCAGAAATAGCACGGGTTGAAGTCGAGGTTTAAGGCGGGACTACCTCAGGCATTCAAAACAAAGCAGACTAAATTACTCATCTAACTTACACAACTGACAGTTGAGACTGCCCATGGCAGCAAAACAATAATAACAATGTGCTAGGTAAAACAGTCACTAATGCCTCTCACACATTAATAAACAAAGATAAATGATGGCTTTTGAGGCCAACTCACCAACAAGATCCCTGTTCCCTGGAATGTAGCCCGCAGGATCCACGGAGAGGTTGTCGAAAGACTGAAAAAGAGGTTTGCGATTAGAAGGAAGGGGAAGTGCCCATGTACAATCAAAGTCACACATCAGTAGCAGCTAGGTTTTCAACACCACAATTAAGTGTAGAAGAGCAGGTCTTTGAGGCTTTTTAAATAGAGGCGGGGTGGAATTGCTGCCATTAGTGTGAACTTTCATGTTCCGCACAAAATTCAGACTAACAAGAGGCCTAAAAGCTAAAAAAAGGTAATGTCACACCTTGGTCCTCCTAGCCTGGACGATCCCCAACCCTGAGCTGCTGTCCACATCTCCCATAAGGAAGTCAGAAACTCTGTGAGGGAAACCAAAAGGTAAACACTGACTGAATAGTCGGCTTTATCATTATTACCACTTTAAACTACTGTTTTAGGTTTTTAAGACTGTTTGAGGTGTAAGGAAAAGCCACAGGCGTCAAACCGCTCTACTTACACATTGCCGAACGTGAACGCCAATGTGTCAATGGATGTGTGTATCTCGCTGAATATAGCCTGTTTGTTTTCTGGATTCACTTCCTTGAAGTTAATGCCTGGAGGAAGAGATAAAAATAGTGAGCTAGAACTTCAGCAAACAGAAAAAAACAAACAAAAAAAACTGCTTGTCTGAACATCATTTCAACGGTGCAAGAGGTGGAGTTAACCCTGAAATTATCCGTAGCCCTTACTGAAAGCAAACTTTAAAAATTTCACCTGCATAATATTTCTTACTTGTAGTGATATTTTTAAGTCCCAACATGTGTGTAGTGGGAGTTACTGTAAACATTAAGATTGATGACAAGGAGGCTTTTCAACCCTTTAAGCTTCTGCCTGTGTAGCAGGATTCAGATGTTGTCAGGTTTTTCCACATCTAAGAGGGAACTGAAACTGATATTTACCCTTAATTGGGGTAATCATGCTAAATGCAAATGGAAAAGATGCAAAAGCGGCTTATAAACATGTTGGATCTGCTTCAGGCAGAAACATTAGAAAAACATGTTTTTAAAAAGCTACATTCATAAAGCAAAGCTGCAATTGGAAAAAACCTCGGATCGGGTCTCTAATAACCCTCCAAAATCCCTGAATTGAACTGTTTTAAAGACAACAAAGCATAGAAAAATCAAAGATATAAAAGAAGAAGATAAAGGAAATCATCAAGTCTCTATTTTGTCCTACCAAATCAACGTGTCCCTTTATAAAATGGTCCTCAATGTGGAAAATTCAAGGAATATTCAAAAATAATACAAATTATTTCCTCCTCGGTTAAACCGTGATAAAATCCTCAGAAAAATGAGAAAAAACCTTTCAGAGAGAAATCCAAGCTGACATTCTTAGTGAACCTGTGCACCGAGCGTTTTTCGAACAAATCCTTGTGCCCAAGAAGATGACAGTTCCACTGAGCGATCAGGGCAACCGAAGACACAGTCAGTGAAATCCGACTAAGCAGAGTACTTCCTGTCTGCCACACAACAGGAAGCACTCACACAGCTTGAATTATATGACATGTAAAAGTACAGACAGGCACGACAGCACTTACCTGCCGTTTCCCTTTCCCTGAAATGTTATTTCGTGAATGGAACCAGAAAAAATGCAGCAATTTCGGTGTGTAGCAGGGTACTTTCACTTCCTTTTTTTTTTTTAAGCGCTATCGAGTTTTTGTTTTCACTGAAGTAAATTCGGTCTGTGCCCGTGATGGATAGGTGATTAAAAATCCGCAGCTGATGAAGAATCACAGCGAGGTCATGGAAACCAGTGCTAGAAAAGCGCCACATTCCAGGGAGACTCTTGAGGCCGCCACAAGAGAGGAGGCGCGGTGAGAGCCTCCCTGTCGTGCACCTCCCTGTCTCTGAATGCTAACATGCAGCCCTGCGCTGACTTCTTCCTCAGGACATCCTGTGGGTCTCTAACAATGATTCCAGACCTCTGCCTCCCTTGTAACGGCTGAAAATTGAAAACTGCCTCATTCAAGTATACAACCTATTGTTGTTCTTTTTCCCCAAGACGAAGAAAAACGTACATTTAAAAAAACGATAAAATAAAGAAGAAAAAAATAAATAAATATATATATATATATATATATGGGGCTGAGTACAAATGCACATACAACATATTTTAAGATTTTCCCCTGTAATATCTATTCAAAAACACTCAAAAGCACTAATTTGATTTGTAAAATCTTTAAAAAATTGACTCAAGTTTGTTTGTAAGCTTAAAAAATGTGAAAAAAAGTTTTAGGCGTATATGTGTTTAATCGCTTCTAAAACTGTGGACTTTAAAAAAAATCTAAAATGTGTAATAAAACAACTGTTGTCCTTAAAAAAACTAAAATAAATATCCAACCAGGTGCACGTGCAACACACTAGCAAATTTTTTTTTGAAACAACCAGCTCCATGCATGGCCTTTACTGAACAGGGAAATAAAAAGCAAGCAAATCATTTTCCACCGTCGAGAAAGTTCAAGCTTTAATCGGAATGTCATGTTGGTATGTTGAGTCTTTAGTTGGTTTAAGCCCGATTTGCTACAAGTGATGCAAAAAAGCAACAATATCCAGAGTATCCAAATTATAAACCGCTGCATTCCAACTGCTGTTTCAATGAACATGTTCCTGAGTAGACCGAGTAGAAAAATTTACCGGAGTGGCTACTGTTTTTATCTGCAACTACTTAGACAACAATGTGTTTTAAAAAAGGAGGAGCCACTCTTATGTCCATACAGATGTCGTCTGCGTGCTTCAAAGAGAAACACAGGTGAGAAGGTGACAAACTGTTATTATCTAAACCGCTGAGTGCTCCTCTGTCACGTCTCTCTGTGATACAACCGACGAGATGTCGCAGGGAAGTTGTGTCATGCATTTGTGTTTCAGGCTCAGCTCCGAGGGCTGTCCATCCAAAGGAGCCCGTTGATGTAAGACACCCCCTTGTGGACAGTTAAATCCAAAAAGAGAACAACAATCGCAGCCCACGTCATAGCTTTCTGTGGTGTAACCATATTTGCTTGGTGTAAAAACCTGCTTTGTTTGCCCAGTCTCAGTTAACAGAAGATATTTTGTTAAACTATTAAGATTTCATTCTTTTACTAAACAAACAAAAGTATAAGAAAAAAAAGTACTCTTATAATAAAAATATAACATCAGTAGAATATACTAAAATAAAAATAATGGACTTGCTGAAAGAGATATAATTATTTCTGAGCGCTATTTTTGTACTAAGTAATTAGTTTTTCTTCTTATTGAAAATCATTTGTCGCATTCTAAACACCTAAAAAGCCCAGAAAAGGCAGACAGACATTCCTAAGGACTAGGTCACACTCCGGAGACAGGACAGGTGATCAGACTACTAAATACTACGCAGCTTAGCAAAGGCGACAAAAAAAGATGTGATCATCGATAGGCTCTGAAAAGAGGCCTCCGGAGAAGTTGAAATAAGGAATGAAAATTACAGCCTTGCTGCTGCCGCCGCTGCCCCTGACTACATGTCGGGAGGAAAATTTGTCCGTCAAACTTCCAGCAGAGGAGCAGACGTTTCGAGTTGATTGACGAGAAATGTCTGCTGCTTCAGGAATTCAAAGTCTAACAATTCCATTTTCCAGAGACATGCTTGCGACACATCCGTAGCAAAGTGATGAGAGTGGAGACAAGTCTTCCTTGAACAGCAACATTTGCGTGAAGGCTTAAACCGACCAATCTAACGCTACCATTTATGCTAAGATGATCGGAAAACACCATAACTGCATTTGGTTGCGTTCGCCCTTCTACGGTTAGGCAATGCAGGAGGAAAAACAAGTCACCTTTCACTTTAGCTATGACCGTGCCAGCAGCTCCGAGAATGTCTGCTGAGTTGAGGGTCTGGTGTTTGCCGATGACAGTCTTTAGGACGCGGAGTAGCTCTGGTAAGCGCTCTTGCACCACCTCCTGAAGACCCTCTGGGTTGTCTGAGGATAAAAAGCAAAGTTGTGCAATTGTAAGATAAAAAAACAGTAATCAAAAGTCCAAGCTAATGTCTCACGCACACACACAGATGCCTCAAACATCCCATGGTTTAATTAATTATCTGTAGCCAATATGCTTTCATTTCACAATGCATGTGTTATTTGGCAACTATGAAGGCTTGCCGTCATTTTTTTGTCAAACCCCAAATTCCTTTCCGGGTAAAACGATACAGTACATGCTCTGCTGTTTTTTGTTTTTTTATCTGTGCCTCGAGCAAAAAAAAATGGAAGAAAGGAGGACATACTTGTGGTTAGCAGACAAACTGCTTGTGATGTAACATGCTTTTTTTTTGCGTTTGTTTTCTTGACACCATTTACAACGGAAGTATCGTACTGTATTCAGGTGGAGCTGGGTTAGCTATGGTCATGCACTCAAAATATATTCTAATGCCTTTGTGTGCTTTCACACTCTCTCAAACTGAAGTGCGACATATGGTAACAATTAAGTCTCTACATGTCCGTGTTTGCAAATTAAGCCATAAAAGAAATAACAGGCTAAGCAGCGTGCAAAGTAGAAGATCTAGCAAGATTTCTTCAGCACCAAAGAGGTTACACAAGATGACAGGGGAGAAGAAAAATGTGTAAAATATGTCTAGATTAGCCCTCTGTCCACTTTTCAACCATATCGCATTCTATCAGTCCCTCTGCTATGAAAGGCATTTCTTTCTCCCAGAACAAGATGAGGCATAGAGAAGGAAAATCTCTGTTTTAAAGGAGCGCTTGTGCACGTTTCGGGGCTCCTTTAAGCGTGGTGCTTATATCATATATTACAAAATAAAGCTTTCAGAGCACAATAAAAGCCACAAAGTCTAGTTTCAGTATCAAAGGCAGAGGAGAAGTTGGCACCAGACATTAGGTGAGTTCATGTCTGACAAACCGCGTTGGAATAAGAGGGGTCAGAGAAGTCATCTGTTCTTTGTCAAGGCTGCCCAGGCGAGCAGCGGGGCGAGACGAGACGCACAATTTATAGGAGTGCTAAAAGGATTTGCTAAGGGAGTTAAGAGGCAGTTTTTCAGCGTGTGTGTGTGCTATCCTCTCTGCTCCTTCTTCTTCCACATACAAATTCCGCATACTGATGTAAAACACGGACAAAAATGAACAGGTTTGAGATACAACTATCTGAGATGCAGTTAATTATGCATATTTGACCAACTGTAACAGGACAATAACAAATACAGAAGTTTAAAGATCCAACCTTCAAAACTAGGAATTAAGGGAATTTGTTTTTGAGGGGTAGTTTTACTCTTTCTTTGTCCAGAGATGAGAGTGGGCGACACCTCAGCGATGACTTTGAAGTGTGCTTTCCTACAGACGTGGATAACAGATCTTCGAAAGCTCCTTCCACTTCATTTCAATCACCCCCTTTTCAGCCACCATCAACAAGGCTTTAGTGCTTTGCATAGTGATTCTCCTATCAAAGTGTGTGTGTGGGGGGGTTACTGATTAGCATATGACAGCTAATCCTAATCAAATGCACACCTGAGAGTTAGCACTTAGCATGATGTGCATGACTGCAAGTGCTGCTATGGGATTACACAAGTGATGGCTACTCGGATCACTCATTTCCTTTTCACAAACGAGAATTTAATTAGGCTAATCTATTTATCATGGAAGCAAAGGAGGTAAAATGTAGGAAAAAAAAACAAGAGCGATGTTTTAACAACAAAGCCAAACGGACCAATGCTGTTTTGCGCCCTCCTTCCTTAGATCACCGCCGCCCACTGTCAGTAATCACAAATGCAGCAGTATGCAGGGAAGTTAACTGCCGCGATAGAGTCAAACAATCAGCAGCCGGCCTTTTCAGTAAAAGGTAAACGCAACAACGCTGACCTTCTGCAAACAATGCATGTGCTAATTAGAGTAAAGCCTCAAACACTTATCATAGTAACGACACGTACCAGATGTCAGGTAACCAAAGACCCAGGTCCTGCAAAGGTTTGGATAACAATAACATGTAAAATTATCACCACTTTCCTATGAGAATTGATAAAGAAGTCACTAATAATAACATTTACAGTACCACATAGTCTAAAGTTGTGATCAAGATTTCATGCACGCTCACACGTTTGCAGCTGTTACTCTTGCTTGAGGCGAGTTCTCCGTGTTTTCCACATCAAGTTCGGTGGTTCTCATCGTGGGATGCAGTGGAAATTTTACTGGTTTGGTGTGGGAGGTGGTCCATTGTTTTAGCGGCGATAACAGAGCTGAGGCGTATTGTTTAAAGGAAGACAGCCCCCCCCCTCTCTCCTCCCGACAGCGGTTCAGGCCAAATCTGCCTGCTGCTTCTGTGGTCGCAGGTACATGGGTTGCAGCCAGGTTTCATGGCGGATCTTGACCATCAAGGTAATAAGGTCTAAAAAAAGCTCATGTATGGCACTCAGCATACATAAATGTGAACACACCATCCCTACTGTTAGAAATGGTGGCGCTAGTGTTATGCCAAGCTTTTGTTTGGCAGGGACTGGAAATCTGTTGTAAAGGAAGCAGGTCTGCAAAACATTTGTGACCCGAGGTGAAATTTTACCTTCCAGTAGGAAAAAGGCGACAAAAATGTAGCCAGGGTGTGATCACATGGATTAATTAGACTTGCACAACTAATTATGTACAATGCTGAATATAGAGAAAAATTGGATGCGTGCTGTTTTATTATGTATATGCACAATTTCAGTTTTTCAGTGTGAGTGAGTCACTTTTGGGGTGTGAGGGAGAGAAATTGAATGCATATGTGCCATTTTATTAGTGTATACGTGAACAATTTTAGTCACTTTTGCTGTGCAAGAAAGAAAAATTGTACGTGTGTGTGCTATTTTATTAAGTTTAAATGAACATCTCTACGCCCAATGGATGTTTTACTAGTAAACATCACACAGTGGCAAAGATAAAAAAATAATTCCACTTTTAAACGAAACCTTTCAAGATCAACAGAAAGTTCTCAAACCAGTCACCCAGAACCATCAACTCTGTCCCCAGTATGTTGTCACACACTTGACATGTCAAGGCAAGTTGTGTGCAAAAACACAAATCTTGCTTACCGACTTAAATTAAATACCGTACAGCATCTCGAGCATGCGCCTTCTAAATTATTATCGTCTCTCAAACCATTGTGCGTGGGAGTCCCATTGTGTCTGACGAAGCTCCCTTCGAGTCCGCTGCAGGGAAGAACCAATCTAATCCAAATCTCCAGGCGGCCCAACAGAGGTTACAGCCTCTGCCCCCCCCTGATAACAACAGGCAATCAACTGGCCAGCCTGGACACGCGATCTGCTCAACATGAAACAAGCCTTGGCAGCTCTACTGACACAGCGCTGCTTGGGAAACAGCCCAAGGCCTTTACCGAAAGACCAAGCAGGCATTTTTCTTCTTCTTCCTCCTCCTCTTTTCCAGAGAGTGCATGGGTGACACATTGACACCTGAATGTGTACCACATACCGAACTAGTGACGAACCACTTTCTGTTATCAGTTAACCCACAAAACGATTTCTCAATGGAAATTGACTTTTCATTAATAGAATACACAAAGGTTTAATCAAAATATCCACAAACCACCCCAACCTCACAAAAAATATATATAAATAAATAAAATAAAGCGTGGAAGAAAAACATTGGAAAGCCAGATCCTTCTTGCGTTTCTAGGCTGCCTGCTACAGGTGGAATGGTTTGGTGAGCATTCCATCTCCCAACACTAATTCTCCGCTCTGTCCAAACAAACGCTGTGGTTCACAGTCGATCCCATACCTTGTTTGGAGGGAGAGCTAGCTATAGCATCACAAGGGCGATAAACAACCGTCTCTGAACAGCTACCATGTTCCAACTATGTCTGAGCTGTCTCTATGAGGTCTGCAGTTAAACGTTTATTAGAAGCTTTAAGGGTCTTTAGACAGGAATTATAATAAAATACCCTCAGATTGTGGTGTGATGAGGCAGTCGCATTTTAAGTAAGACAGATTTTACTGCAAATTTGAATTACAAGTTAGAAGTTACACTCGAATAAGATGCAATGAGGCTCTTTTGTATGACGGAAAGTACTGTTTAAATATAAAGGAATTAACATACTTCAGTACGCGTACGTTTCTGTATTAAAAATGTTGGTCTCACGTTATATTTGATTCTTGTAAGAATCCTATTTTTGATACCTGTAAGTAGAAAATCTTCATAACTAACATAAATAAAGGCTTGAAAATCCATCTGGTGTTAATCTGAGCAATGTGTTTGACTTGATATTAATGAACCAAGTCACTGTTAAATGAACTTTTCAGTATCATTCTAATAAATTAGAAGATCTTCTTATCAAACAATGTGCAGAAAAACCTTTAAACTCATTAGATATTTCTGTTGCTATAAGGTGTCATTTTTGGAAAAGAACCTCTAAAAAAGAAAATTCCTTACACAGCCACCTAAAATTTCTAAAAGTACAATGTAACCACGTCTCTGTTTTAACAGGAGGAAAATACCCCGTGTAGTTTCGTGGCTAGGGGCTTAAAACGTTCTTTCTTGATAAAGTCTATAGCTAAAAATAATGATAGTTCAGTCGCTGGTTGAGTAGAGGAGTAGAAGAAGGGTTAGTGCACGGTTTGATCCGGGGGGGGGTGGGGGGGGAGGGGGTTTTCAGTGCGGTTACTTCTCCACATCTCTCATTCTAAAGGGTTAAGGCTACAGGACAATCTGACTACTTTTCCTTAATCTACTTTCTCCTTCAACTTCATTTTCATCAGTTACTGGTATTGCAACTAATAACTTTATCCTATCTCTCTGTTAAAAACCAAAAACTCTCTCCTGATGAGGAAAATCAATTTTAAAAGTGGTTTCCAGGACATTTAAAAGCAGCACAACCATCAATAGATTTCTCTTATCATTACTGTATTAATATCATTACTAAATCCCAGGACCTTGAGATTCCAATACCATCCCCTCTGTGACCGAAGACCTACAGAAACATCAAGCGTCTAAAACCCTAAATTGAATCCCGGGAAACACACCCTCACCACAAGCTTGCACAGAAACATCCCTCAGCGTTACACAGGAAAGTCACAGCCCATCAAATCTCTCTACAATCTATCTGATAAGCAGGAGGTTATTAAACTATAATGTACCAGACTATTGTTGACTTTTACAAAGGAATATAAAACTAATGAGATAAAACGATATCTTTTTAAGAAGTGTCGCTGTATGGCCAGCAAATATTTTAAAACAGATATGCATGAATAAGACTTTTCCTGGTTAATATCAGTTTCTGTTCTGCATTAGTTAGTGATTCAAACTCTCTTTATTTCTTTCAACTTTAATATATTGACGTCAACAATTGACTGAATGAATCCAGCAGAAAAACTACAACTAGATTTTTTTTGTGTGTGTTTGAAGAACAGAAAATAATAATAATTGTCAGTATTTCACGTGCTGAATACAAATGGATGCCAAATCAAGAAAAAAATGTATTATTGCATACTAAACAGGTTAAATGTTTCAAATTACACAAGTAAAGCAAATGCCAACACAGCAGGAAAGCAGACAAATAAACTCACAAGGTTAAGTGTATTTAATTCCCTTTTGTTCGATTGTTACATAACTGAACACTAAATTAACTGTTAAGCAGTAAGAGAATAAAGTAGTAAAGTGAGAGAAAACTTTAACTCTTCATGAAAGAAAAAATAGTTTAATCAAATGTCCTCATGTTAGACAGCTAGACATCTTTCACCGTCTGTAGCATTTAACGTTTCTTTATACACAACACTGAACTGTTTTCTGCAGAATAGTTTCTCTGTGACCAAATGTTCACTCAACATCACACATTTAAGTAGCTAAGCTGTCGCCTTTAACTTCATGACTTGCAGCAATGCAGTGAAATGACTCCGCTACCCTCAAGTAAATCATGTCAGTAGTTATGTGATGCCAAAGACTAGAAGAGCTGAAGTAAATGTAAAGCTGATATTATTGTAATGTAGGCTTCTGAAGGCTATTTTTTGTGTGTGTGAAAAGGAGGCGTTTAGAGTTAAAAATGTCTGCCCACCCTGCAGAGGCAGTCGGTATAGGCTGTCCATAGTGTACACCGCACAGTTTTTTAAACACATTCCTACAATTTTTTGGCTCCGAAGAGGGCAAACCAAAACACTTCTTGGAAAATTTACACAAGTTCTGCAAAAGAAAACAACATTTTTGGGGTTAAAGTTAATGGTATAGTATTTTTTTTTTTTTTTTCGAGGGCACCAAAGTGAAACAAAACCTACAAAAAATGCTTTTTAAACAAGCCTTTTTGTTTTCAAGGACCTTTTTTCAAGGAAGTTTTTGTCCTACACTCACTCTAATAACTCTGGGCCTGTTTCAAGCCCTGCAGGGCTTTTGATAAAAGAATAAAGATTCAAACAGAGTAATAACTGAAGTTTGTTTTAAACAAAAGGTGACTCATACCTGCAATTATTCAATTGAAAGCTACAAATGAACATTTGCTTAGGAGGAATGTAAAGTATGCAGGAAAGCGGGGGGGATGGGGAAGGGAAAGCAGTATTGCTTGCAGGAGACGACTCTTTTTTCATGCTGATGGAAGCCATTGACAGAGCTGTCTTATTCAAATGAAAGGAATCATGAAAGAAAATGTGTGAATGAAGAATTTTTGGCATTTGTCCTAGGTATCCGTTTTAATAAAAGCCCTAAGCCCTGTGCTGTTACCACTTTTGCCTCGCGAATTCTCGTTAACCGGGACGTTACGAGAATCACAACCTCTTAAATGTTTTAAGGTTAAAATCGACTCCAATAAAAGGATTAACTTCAACCGTTTATAACAAGCGGATTCTTAAACATGGCTAGATGGAGAACTAGAGGCTGTTTTAACAAGGTGTAAAATCATTATTGACCATATTGATCATTTAAAGCATTTTGGAAGGTGAACAATATTATATTACATTATGAATCACAAAACTCAACTGAGATATTACAAGTGTCATCACAATGTTATTTTGTGAAATATTTTAAAAATAAAAGCTCGCCTGGATACAGTATTTGGTTTTATGTATTTTTAAGTATTAACGGAGATGATGAGAATAAATAAGCACATGATTATTTTTTTTTGTATAAGTTTGTAAGCAAACACTTATATGTCCAAAACCTTAACTAATCAAAATACAGGATCATGGGTCTGCGAGTTTAAAAGTCTTTTTCTTCCAGATAAAAAAAAATATCTTCCTAGAATCAATTAAACATAAACTTACCATATTCCCTATTTTGATGCCCAGCATTTTTGCAATTTTGCATACACACCAGTTAGCCAGCTATAATGTACATCTAAAAAAGCAGTGATGTGATGCCTGTGGGTTTTCACCAGTTGCATTGCACCTAGATATTTTTCTGATTATACAACACTATATGTTTTGCGACAGGACTGAGACAAAGTACTGTATAATTATAAAGCGAAAGGAAATTTGTATGCATCTGTACAAACTTCTTCAATGTTTTCAGTCAGCACTTCATTGTACTTGACTCCAATCAGCGCTAAACAAGGCTAAAGAAAGGCAAGCCCTCAGCATGATACTTCCAAACACTCTCACAGTGCAAAGAGTACGTTCAAGGTGACATGCAACGTTACGCTTTTCACCACATATGCACGTAGGCTGCAATGTTAAAAATGGTCTCATCTCATAAGAATACTTTCCAGATGTTGATTGTGTGGAAATCCAACACATAAAATTCTGTTTTCTTTTTTTCTTTTTTGGCTTTCATTTCACAAAATATGAAGAGAGTTCCCAAGGTGGAAGGACTTTTCCAATCACAAAACTCATTAAGCAACACATTTTTCTTTCTTTTTTTTTTGCATGACCTGTGATAAAAACCTCAAGTGCAAAAATGTGGTTTTAAATGGCACGAGTCCTTAAAAAAATAAGTCACCCTGTAGTTTACAATCAAAAATAAGCATCTTCTAAACTAAACTACAAAGTAACACAGAGCAAAGTGTAACACATAGTCTGACAACCGGACTAAAACTCTACAGAGTCACAGTACAATGCCAACTGTACCCAGTAATATAGTGACAAATGTGATGTTATGTGTTTTGCTAACCTCACCACGTCCCTTCATACTTTGTTTCTGCAACGTTGTTGAACCGCAGTCTGAGGTCGGTTCTGTTAGGTGGTTTGATACTTGATACAAACATCACATGAGATGTGCTGCTAATCACAACACAAAATCGCAGATGAGGTGAGATTGACGGCAGCAGGCAATTCAGATACGGTAAAATCTATAAAACCTATATATGTGGGTTTATTTAAAGAAATTTACATGCACGACAAAATAGACGCTTTAAAAAATTTTTTTTTTGCCAAATTCTTTATAAGAACCTTAAGATTAAAGGTGAACAGCAAGAAATACACGATATTAGTCGATTCCTTTCACCATGTCTGTTCTTCATCTCGGTTGTTTACACCTTTAGAAATGGCGATTTAAAACAGACGTTCAATTGTTACCTTGTCCAGACTTCGAAACCATCCTGACCCTTCAGACAAAAGCCATGCGTCATTGCAGCTGCCATGGAATGAAAACATGTGAGAATGCAAGCGAGAATGGACGACCTCTTGAGAAAAACTGAGATTAAGCAAATCCCCATCCGGCTGTGAGGTAAAAAAAACATACATACTGCGGCGAAGCCTCAGCGACGCAGCTTATCCAAAGTGTTGTAATGATAAATGAAAACGTATGTGTCTGATCCGGAGGATCATGTGAACTCGGAAACACTGATTTAGAAGTATACACAGGTGATGACGGGTGTGTGTCTGTGTTAAGAGATGAATCTGCCAGTAACGCTCCATTAGCAGGAAACAGAAGCCAGAAAGACGACGAACTTACCCAGTGTGTACGCTACATGGGGCTTCAGGAAAAGTCAAGAAAGGAATGCGCATACATCTCCTCGTAAGTCAGACTTTACTGCTGCTAATTTGATTCCAAGTTGCAGAATTAATAGCTGTTTACTGATGTGTGTTTTTTAAACTACTTGTCACGAAGTGTTTTTCCCCATTCAAGAACTTTATTCAATTGTGATGCCCTTTAACAGAAAAAAAAACTGTTACCTACACTAAGAGGAAGTGTTTTTTTTACTTTTGCATCAGCATAATGCAATAGTTACCCAAGAATTACCTATTTAAAAAAACAAAAAAAAAAAAAAAAACGTTTCAAAATGAAAAAATAAATACAAAAAAAAGCCTTTCTGTCTAAATGACAGTTTGGGGTCATGCGCTATGATTTCACCCACCTGCTGAATAGGGGGGTTGTTTTGACTGATAGGCAAATACCCCAAATGTTTTCATGACGGCTCAGAGTAACACTCAGCACGACAGAAGCCGAGGCTCTCACGCAGAGGCCTCACTCCTCCAGCGAGAGGAATGATTAAACAACTCACTCCCGCGGCCAGATATACAGTAGGAGCCTGCGTGTTTGTTTAACTGGGTATGCATCTCGCAGAGCCGTGTCGTAAGCTCTAATTAATGGAACATTCCCCATTAATTAATAATTATCCGACTCAAAATACCTAAATTGAAATAAATCTATTTGACAATATTAATTTAAGACAAGCTACCAGTTTTTTTTCATAGTAACGTATAGATATGCAGCGACTGACTCACGGTGAAAGAAATCCTTCCTTCGCTCTGTAAAAAGATTTAAAGCCACCCACAGGCCGTGTTTATGCCACGGTGTGCCAAAATGTGTAGGTGGAATGTTTGTATGAGTCTGCAAACAGAACGTTACACTATCAAGTAGCAGGAAAGCTAAGAGAAAGTGTGTTACCTGTTTGTGATCTACTTTCTGCCTCCTGTGTGCGTTTGTGTGCATGTATTAATGTGTGGGGGCAGAAGCAGTTGATGGTAGTACAGCAAAAGTGCTTTAGTATGTTCGGCTTGAGTCTGGCGAAGTGCAACTTTTAGTTAGAGTACGTTTTAACAGATAGGAGTCAAAGCAAATCGGATACAACCTGTTCGGTAAGCTGTCAGTATGTGGAGAAATACAATCCTGCTCAGACGGTGGTTGCTCTGACATTTGTGTTTGTGCAACAGACCAAACAGCAGTATCGTAGCAGGTGGTCAATAGATATGTCGATTAGCAAAATCATTATTGTCCAAGCAAATAAATCCAATCTAATCAAAAACAAAAGCAGGCAACTGCAAAAAAAAAAAAAAACTCAACCAGAGCTCACCTTTATGTTGGAAAGCATCCTTTAAGTTCAGAAGCACATCAGCGAACCACCTCACGTCATTCACCAGCTGCAAAACATAGTCAGCGTCCACGCCCGGAGCGCCCATGAGGCGGGAGGGAAGGCCCATGTTGGTCAGAGGGTTGGGGTTCTTGGTGCTGCGGCCCATGGTTAAAGTCTTGATGGATCTGGGCGACACAGACTCCTGGGGTTGGGGGGCAGGCCGTGGAAGCTCTTGGACGAGCTTCGCCCCACTGCCTCCCCCGATGCTGCCGGTGCTGCTGCTGCCGCTGCTCTTCCGTAGCATCCCAGCAGCCGGGGGCAGCCGCCACCCTTCACAGGTGGAAGACACCGTACCGCCCTTGTTTTTGGACGTCTGAAAGACAGAGCATGATTGGTTGATAAAAAAAAATAAAATGTAGTTGATGTAATGAGTTTATTTTCATTAATAGCAAGTGTTGGGGGACACAACAACAAAGGACCCTCAATGAGAGACACAACTTATTATTTGTCAAGTGGGTTCACAAACACATAGATATTATAATTAATCCATTATTTAAATTTGAGAAATACCCTATGAGTCATTTGAAATCATACTAACTTATACAAAATCTTCGTAATTTGATAGTTGAGTTGTTTTGTAACGTGAACAAGATTCAAGGTCCATATAAACATCTGCAAAGAAATTTCTGTAAGAAATGAAGACTAGGACACACCTGTAAAGCAAGTTCAGAGGATTATTCCCCGATTTTTTAAAGTTTTGCTGTATGCTTTTTTGCAGATGCTCAAATTTTATTCAACAAAGAGTGTCTGCGGAGAGCAACTCTCAAATCTTCCCACATGCTTTGATCTGCACTCGTAAACTGTTGCTTGGGTTATATGGGTTATATGTTTCATGTGATTTTATTGCAAGGAGGGGAACTCCAACACCATCCCCATCTCACGTTTCACACCGAGGACGGTGGGTTCTGGGAAAGGCTGCAAAAAAAATAAGTCGACCTTTGATGACGTTGAATCTAAATAAGCCGTCGGTGCAAACAGAGTGACTTATATGCAGTGCCGGCGACAGGAAGTTGTGGCGACATTGCCGTTTCCGTTCTCCATCAGCAAGCTCTGACTGCAGGTGATGTGACGGAGGCTTCTACTTCAGCAGTGTAGAAAACGGTGCATTTAAAGTGCATGCGGAGCGTGTCAACTCCGCGAAGGTAGATTTTATTGTGATGCATAACTTTGCAGTCAGTCCTCACTCATAAAACACATTGGATGTCATGTTGAAGTGCGACAAAACCGAACGAATCCATGATTTTAGTCACAAATCAATTTAATTTCAGAATTGCTGATGAGTCCTGTAAGCTGTAAACTGTGTTATAACTTACAGACAGATGTGTCACTAGGGATGGGCAACTATCGTACTCTAATGTTATGATTTTTTTTTAGATTTCTTGTGAATCATGATGACTCATTGTGTTTACAGAGACCCAAAAGCGAAAATTATTGCTGGGTCTGTATAATTAAACCCAAGTATTTTCTATTAAAAGTACAACATAATTATGTGATAATGTGACTGGCATCCTGAGTGAGTCAAATAAACAGTTTCATACTTGTGGTTCATTCTTTGTGTCAACTTTAGTCACCTACTACAGCCATAACATTTGTTGACAAAAAAAGATACTGTATTATACTGATTTTGAAATATATAGCATTTTAGACTTTCTTTCGGGTATGTTTACCAACTGATTAAACGCTTCAGTAAAAAAAGAGGCATCGAGTGCCAAGACGTTTGAGTACCTTCATTCACCTCTAAACACCTGGAACTTTAGTTAAATTAAAAACATATACTTCTAAATCACAAGTTTGCAACTTGCAATACCTTTAATCCGGATTAAAGAATCACAGTGAAAAAATACAAACACATTTTTTTAAAGAGAAAAGAATAAAAGTTCCACAAATCACAAAAGCTTTGAACTGGAGACGATCAGAGAAGAAATCTGAATATGTTTCAAAT